>QJPP01001195.1:0-343305 GCA_003996215.1 Jaltomata sinuosa | reverse complement strand
CGTTGTTTCTTACTTTCACCTGTGCCTATGGTGTGTATATTCTGCTTACTAGCCCCATATGTGGTTCTGTTGGTTTCCCTCTGGGCTAGTTCCTGTGTACCTTTCGTTGATTTCTGTGACTACTTGCTTCTATTCTGTCTATTACTGCGCTTTTATCCTATATGTGCCCAGTCGGCCTATGATACCTACTGGGTACCTTATGCTTCGCATTTGGTGCTCACCCCTACCCTCTGCATCTTTGGGTGCAGATCCTAGCGTGGAGCATCGCCGTTAGAACGTTGATTCTGTGCTTGGAGATCTGTTGGACGAGTATTCAGGTGAGGGTGAGCTCTTGGCGATCGGAGCTTAGCTTTAGTTTATCTTTTGCTTCATGCACTCTATTACCATTCAGAGACATCTGTATATATAGTTTTGGTTTATTTGCACTCCATGTATGTAGTTTGGCTCTATACTATGATACCAGGTCTTGGGGTTTGGTTTAGTTTCCGCATATGTATATTTTTATATTCCTTTTTATCTATTTTATTCGTCTTGTTCCCTTATTTGCTAGATAGTAGCCCATTACTAACTGTTCTGGGCTACGGGGATTGGTTCACCTACCGGGGGTTGTAGGTGCCATCATGACCCAGAAATCGGGTTGTGACACTAAGTCTAGGGAGTTTAAACCATAACCTACCTTCGGGGACGGATTCGGCACCGGAGGAGGTACATACAGAGATACCATTTCACTTGAGATCTTCATGCATCATATCATTCATTGTTTGAGGCTCCACCCTTGTTTGTTGTTTATTGATTGTACGCTTTGGTAGTATGGGATGCCGGAGGGTTTGTTTTCACTTGTTTGTGTTCCTCGGTTGTATGGGTGGCCGGGAGACTGTAGGTAGACTCTTGTTATTTATTTATGGAATTGTTCCCTGTTATGGCTAAGTTGTTGGTTTCTGGATTTGAGATTGACGTGATTAGTTCGATCTTTTATTTCTATTTTCCCGAGCATGTCTATCTCTACTCTTCACTCCCTTTTCCTTATGCTTGAGGTTACCGGTATACCATCCATTTCTAGCAGTTATTATGTATATAATGTTATCATAAGGATCCCAGGTGTGTCTTTTCTTACTTTCACCTGTGCCTGTTATGTATATATTCTACCTGCTAGCCTTACATGTTGTTTTTGTTGCCTTCCCGGTGGGCTAGTTTTTGTGTACCTTTTTCGTCGATTTCCATGACTACTTGCTTATATTCTGTCTTTTACTATGCTTTTATCTTATATGTGCCCAATCGGCCTATGATACCTACTGGGTACCTTATGCTTCGCATTTGGTGCTCACCCTACCCCCTGCATCTTTTGGTGCAGATCCTAGCGTGGGCCATCGCCACTATATCACTGTGATTCGTGCTTGGAGATATGGTGGGGACTACTTTAGACTGAGGGTGAGCTCTTGGTGATTGGAGCTTGGATTTAGTTTATCTTTTTCTTTATGTACTCTATTACCATTCAGAGACATCTGTATATATTGTTTTGGATCATTTGCACTCCATGTATGTAGTTCTGACTCTATACTATGTTACCAGGTTTTTGGGGTTTGGTTTAGTTTCCGCATATGTTTATATATATTCCTGTTATTTATTCTCTTCATCTTGTTCCCTAACTTTGCTTATTAAACGGTTCTTCCGCTTATTTGTTAGATAATAGCCCATTATTAATTAACCTGGGCTACGGGGATTGGTTCACCTACTGGGGGGTTGTAGGTGCCATCATGACCGAGAAATCGGGTCATGACAGCATGGTATCACATCTGGTCTCGTTGCATTTCTTTGAATGCGTCGGATAATGCGGGACCGCTTTCTGATATACTTTCAACCTGCATCCACCGAAAAATTATTAGTTTTGTCAAAACCGGCCTGTGTTGACCTCCTTCAATCTTATGCTCCTGGTTCTGTCTTCTCCGTATGCTTTCCAATCTCGGGTAATTGTCACCCTCGACTCTCTCCGAACCAAGGTAGAATAAGACAAAATCACATTAAAGGAGTAAAACTAATCTTTGTAAATATTTTTCAAACAAGTTTTTTGGAAAACAAAGAGTTTAAAGACGTTTTGAAAACGTCTCTTCCTGTCATGTCATGTGCAATCTCGAACACTGCTCTTTATTCGGGGTCTTGACATTCCCTACATACTACTGGCGGACTACGGAGGTCCTTCGTCGTCCTGGCTGGGGAACTTGAAAGATTATTTTCAAGAAATCTACCACAACCGGGGATTTATCATTATAGGACTGGGGATTCCTTGAAATAGGCTATGATCTCTTGGTGCTGGGGAATTCCTCGGAGCTTAATGTGGGACTCTTGAATGAAGCTTGGTGGAAATTTTGGGATCCTTCTCAAAATTTCTTCCCCAATTAAAGGTTTCTTAGCGAATTTTATTCCTTCCGGCAAGAGACTTGAGGCTCTGTGGGGATCGCGAGATTCTTTCTTGGTATCTACTTTGGTTGCTCTTTGGCATACTCTGCATTATTGTTGGGGAACTCTTCGGAGTCTAATGCTCTTCGTTTTTTGAATTTTTGAGATTCCTTTCTCAAAAATTCTGCCCCAGTTTTCATTTCCTGGGCGATATGGATGAACCATTGTGGAATTTGCGTATCTACAAGCATCCTCTTGTCTTATTGGCAACGACCTTCATCTTCTGAATTTTTGAGATTCCTTTTTCAAAAATTCTGCCCCAGTTTCCATTTCCTGGGGTGATATGACCGAACTGTTGTGGCGCCTACGTATCCCGTTGAGGCAGGAATTAGGTCAAACGTAGTTTCCACACTTATAGTGGGAGATTATTGGAAATAATTAAAGGGATGACCGAGGCCGACAAAGGCCGCCTACGTATCTCATTTTTGAGAATTCAGGTCAAACGTAGTTCGTACAAGAGGATAGGGATGTTTTTAGCTATTACAATGCATAAAATGATTACAATCAGGAAATGCGATTACAGGAAAATTAGATTAAAGGAAAATTATCCCTAAACAAAGTATCTCTTGACAACATCGGAATTGATCGGTTTGGTCCACACTTGACCGTCCATTTCGGATAGGATCAGAGCTCCTCCGGATAACACTTCCTGGATGACATACGGGCCTTGGCAATTGGGTGCAAACTTTCCTTTATTTTCCTCCTGGTGGGGAAAAATGCACTTGAGAACCAGTTGTCCTATGATAAACATGCGATCTCTCACTCTTTTGTTGAATGCACGAATCATTCTTTGCTGGTACAACTGACCATGGCATACGACAATCATCCTTTTCTCATCGATCAACATTAGTTGCTCGTGACAGGCATGAACTCATTCTTCATTGTTCAGTCTGGCTTCTCGAATGATCCTAAGAGATGGTATTTACACTTCCGCAGGTATCACTGGTTCTGACCCATATACCAATATATAAGGGGTTGCCCCGGTCGAAGTCCTGACGGTTGTCCGGTATCCCAATAAGCATAAGGCAATATCTCGTGCCAAGATCAGTGATGGTCGACCATTTTTCTCAAGACCTTCTTCATATTCTTGTTAGCGGCTTCCACAACTCCGTTCATTTGTGGCCGGTATGCGGTTGAATTATGGTGAGTGATCTTGAATTGCTCATATATTTCTTTCATCAAGTGGCTATTCAGATTTGTTTCGTTATCGGTAATAATTGACTCGTGGATCCTGAATCGATAGATTAGGTTTTTTTAACAAAATTGGCTATAACCTTCTTGGGCACAGACTTGTAAGAAACAACTTCTACCCACTTGGTGAAGTAATGAATAGCTACAAAAATGAATCTGTGTCCATTCGAGGTAGACGGCTCGACAGGACCAATGACATCCATGCCCCATGCTAAAAAAGGCCAAAGTGCACTCATTGCATGAAGCACGCTAGGTGGCACTCGAATCAAATCCCCGTGGATCTGGAATTGTGACATTTCTGTACCAACTTGCTACAATCATTTTCCATGGTCATCAAGAAGTATCCAGTTCGAAAAATCTTCTTGGCTAGGGTGAATCCATTGATGTGGGGACCACACACTCCAGTGTGTACCTCTTCTAATAGTCTTGTGGCTTCAACCGAATCAACACATCTTAAGAATCCAAGGTCCAGAGTCCTCCTGTACAGGATTTCTCCAATTAGGAATAAGTTGTTTGCCATTCGACGAATGTTTTTCTTTTGGTTGGCGGTCACATCTTCGGGATAGACTCCAACTTCTAGATACCTCTTGATATCATAATACCATGGTTTTCTGTCTGATTCTGCTTTGACTTGCGCAGAGTGCGCAGGTTGTTCTTTGAGACCTATTATCAACGGATCAATATAATTTTGATCGGGATGTTGAATCATGGAGGATATGGTAGCCAAGGCATCGGCAAACTCATTCTGAATCCTTGGTGTATGCTTGAATTCCATCTTCCTGAATCTTTCTCACAAATTTTGAACCATCTTCACATACGACACGATCTTGGGGTTCTTCACAGCCCATTCACCTTGAACTTGGTAAAATTAGAAAATCGGAATCACCTATGACCAAAAGTTCTTGGACATTCATATCAATAGCTAGTTGGATACCGAGAATACAAGCTTCATACTCGGCCATGTTATTAGTGCACGGGAAATGGAGTTTGGCTGTCACCGGATAGTACTGACCAGTTTTTGATACCAAGACTGCCCCAATGCCCGAACCTTTGAAGTTGATCGCTCCATCGAATAACAATCTCCAACCGGGGTATGACTCAGCAATTCCTCACCTACGAACAGAATCTCTTCATCGGGGAAGTAAGTTTAGAGCGGTTCATAATCTTTATCAACCAGATTTTATACTAAATGATCTGCTAAGGCCTATCCCTTGATTGCTTTTTGAGTCACATATATGATGTCGAACTCACCTAGAAACATTTGCCATTTGGCTAATTTCCTCGTAGGCATGGCCTTTTGGAATATGTACTTTAGGGGATCCATTCTGGAAATGAGATATGTCATATAGGACGACAAATAATGTCTCAACTTCTGAGAGATCCAAGCCAAAGCACAACAACTCTTTTCTAACCAAGTATAATGAGCCTCACACGGAGTGAACTTTTTACTCAGATAATAAATCGCTTGTTCTTTCTTTTCGGTTTCATCATGTTGTCCCAGGATGCATCCGAAGGCATTTTCTTAAACCGATAGATATATCAATAATGGGCTCCCTTCTCTCGTTGGAACCAATATCGGAGGACTGGACAAGTAGTCCTTGATACGATCAAAAGCTTGCTGGCACTCCTTGGTCCAACCAGTCGGCACATCTTTCTTTAATAACTTGAAAATGGGTTCACAAATGACCGTTGATTGAGCTATGAATCGACTAATAAAATTTAGCCTTCCTAGGAAACTCATGACCTCTTTCTTGGTCTTCGGGGGAGGCAACTCCTGAATTTCTTTGATCTTTGAAGGGTCGAGCTCGATGCCCCTTCTACTGACTATAAAACCCAACAATTTGCCAGCTGGCACCCCGAAAGCACATTTTGCAGGGTTCAGCTTTAGATTGTATTTTGACAGGCGGTCAAAAAACTTCCTCAAATGGGTCAAGTGATCCGAACTCTCGAAGGATTTAACAATTACTTCATCCACGTATACCTCGATCTCCTTATGAATCATGTCATGGAAAATTGTTGTCATGGCTCGAATATAAGTAGCACCCGCATTTTTGAGACCAAATGGCATCACTCGATAATAGTAGATACCTCGGGGGTGATAAATGTTGTTTTCTCCGCATCTTCTTCATCCATTAAGATATGATGGTATCCAATAAAACAATCCACGAATGACTGCATTTCGTGCTTCGTGCAGTTATCGATAAGGATATGGATATTGGGCAATGGGAAGTTGTCTTTGGGACTGGCCCTGTTCAGGTCTGGATAATCAACACAGATTCTGATCTTCCCATCTTTCTTAGGAACTGGGATGATATTGGCCAACCAGGTTGGATACTTTGTAACCCCTACCACTCCAGACTGAATCTGTTTGGTAACTTCTTCCTTGATCTTCAGACTTAGATCTGGGTTGAACTTTTGAATCTTCTACTTGGTGGGATCAAACCCTGGATTAATAGGCAGCTTGTGGGAGACTATGTCTGTGCTTAGCCCTGACATATCGCTGTAGGCCCAAGAAAAATTTGTCGATGTATTCTTGGAGCAATCTGATAAGTTCTCTTTTCTGTGTTTTTGTCAAATGGACACTGATTCTGGTTTCTTTGACTTATTGGTGGTCTCCTAGATTGACAGTCTCAGTTTCCTATAGATTAGGCTTTTCTCAGTTCTCAAAGTCTTTTAATTCCTCTGTCAAGTCTTCGGGAACCATAGTTTCTTCATCATATTCCTCGATATGATCATCACTTATCTCAGTTTGTTCGTTAAGCCCTTGACATGGCATGATAGTGGCAGGTTTTAAATTATTATTACCAGTCGAGTGGAGAGAAGCCAAGGGAGTGGCGACCCAGTTTTGCAACTTCTCGCCGGGTATGAGGTTCCTGATTGTGGTTGTTTTGGGAGCTTCTTCCACGATAGCATCACACTCCTCAAATAAATCCCCTATTCCATCCTCCAACCTATCGCTTGGAGGACTGAAGCGTACTGGGAACGATTGATACAAATGAGGAAAAGGCTTGGGCAGTCTTGACCTCTTCTTTTCTTTGTTTCTAGCTTCACCTTCTTGGGTCACATACCCCAATCCGTGCTTTCTCAACTGTTCAGGGATACTTAAAGGTTTGATCCAACCGTCAGAGTTCCTTCCTATCCCCGAGCCTGGTTCATAACCACACCTTAGCATTGTGGTCGCAAGCATCTGGTAAATGGGAGGCATAGGAATTTGAGGATACATGTCCTTTTCTGTGGCATTCACAATTTCCACCGTGTAGAAGTCAGTCCCTCTCGGGACCTCTTTGATTATGGGGACACAGCCATTTGGGTGATTCATGTGGCTTCCCTCTATATGGATTACCACTTCGTGTCCTTCCCAAAAGAACTTCACCATTTGGTGCAAGGTTGATGGCACGACCCCAGCTTCGTGGATCCATGGCCGTCCTAAAAGCAAATTGTAACTAGTGGTAATATCCATGACTTGTAACTCTGTCCAAAATTTAGCGAGTCCCATCTGGATGTATAGTTTGACTTCTCCAAGGGTATCTCTCTCCCTCCGTCGAAGGCCCTCACATTGACCCTGCTTTGATGGATCTTTCCCAAATCGTATTCCAACTGTGTCAGTGTTGACAATGGACAAACGTTCAATCCTGATCCTTTATCGATTAGTACCCTGTTCACAACCTTTTCTTGACTCTGAATAGTGACTTGTAGAGCCTTGTTGTGCGTCACGCCTTCAAAAGGTAACTCATCATCACTGAAACAGATGCGGTGGCTTCCTAGGACTTGGCTTATCATGGTAGTCAAGTTTTCTGCATTGGTACCCGTGGGCATGTAAGCTTCATTTAGAACCTTGAGTAATGCCTGTCCGTGGTACAGGGAACTCATGAGCAATGCCCAAATAGAAATTTGAGCGGGGTTTTTTTCCAAGTGCTTCATAAGCGAGTACTCTTTTGGCTATATTCTTCTCCAAAACTCTTCTGCTTCACCTTTAGTGATTGGACTTTTATGCAGACTCTTCTTGTAAGCATCATCTTCCAGATTATTGGGTACATAACATCTCCCAGATCTTGTCATGCCGTGAATTGCGGCGGCTCCAATTATGAACTCTTTTTCAGCCGGCACTAACACAACAAATTGTGGCTTCTCCGCGATGCTCAAAGAAGCTACAGACCTTTCTAGTTCCTCAGGATTTCTGGGGCTCGCCGGCACTATGGAATTTCTTGCGAACAATTCATCCTCTATTTTGATCATGTTTACAGTGGCTCTTCTGTGATTCGGAAGTGGTTTTTATTAACATTTGGAAGTGCTGTCTATAAGTTGACTACCTTCTGATCGATCAAATCTTGAATCTTGTATCTTAGATTGATCCAATCCTCGATGCTGTGTCCGGCGCCTCCAGAGTGATAAGCACAATACTGATCAGCTTTGTAGAAAGGAGAGTTGACGTTACCTGGTTTATGCTGAATGGGCTGAACTAATCCAGCGGCCTTCAGTCTTTCATATAACTGAGTTCGGGTCTCAGCCAATTGAGTGAAAGTTCGAGGAACTTTCTTTTCCAAATTTGGTTGGGGGAGACCGGGGTTAGAGGGAGGAGGAACCCAGTGGTTGTTCTTGTTTTCAGGAGCTTTTTGGTATACTGGAAAATTCTGGGGAGGTGCTTGGTAGGTGGATGGTATATTTGGGACTGGAGTTTGGTATATGGGCTGCACGTTTGGTTGTGGAACTTGGTAAATAGGCTGAGTATACTAAATTGGATAAGGATTTTGTGGAGCTGGAGGAGGGGTTGTTGGAACAAGTGGCTGCTTGTAACTAGCTCAGAAGGGTTTATATGGTTTTGGACTAGGATTGAAAGACACCGAAGATACCTCCTCTCTGTTTTTCTTTGGGGGTCCGGTAGGTCCTGATGAAACTAGGGTTTTGGTGATTTTTCCACTGCGGAGCCCTTCTTCTATAATCTCTCCGATTTTGACTAAGTCGGCGAACTGGGCTTTTACCACCGATATCATCTTGTCATAAAATTCCGACTCCTGAGCGCGCATAAATACCGCGCTTATTTCTTCTTTGGTTATAGAAGGCTGGACTCTCGCGACCTCTTTTCTCCACCGGTAAGCATAATCTCTGAAATCTTCATTTGAGTTTTGCCTGATGTGTCCTAGTGAATATTGATCCGGGATGACTTTTACGTTATATGCGAATCTCCGGGAAAAATCTTGGGCAAGATCGCTCCACTTGAACCACTTCTTCAATTCTTGGGAGGCGAACCATTCCAATGCCTCTTCATTCAGGCTTTGGCTAAAAAGTCTCATTAGCATGGCATCGTTTCTTCGAGCACCGACCATATGATCACAGTAACTCCTTATATGGGCTTCAGGACTCCCAACACCATTGAAGATTTCAAATTTTTGAATTTTGAAACATTCGGGCAGGTTCATCTCAGGGTGAATGCAGAGATCATCATAATCATAGCCTTTCTCGTAAGGCAAACTCTGTAACTCTCAAATTTGTGCCATTTATTCCCTTATTTGTGCCATATCGAGGTCGTGTTTAATTTTCGTAGCCTTCATCTCTCTTTCTTTCTCTTCATAATGATCTAGCTCATGATTCTCATAGAGGATGGGGTATGGTTCTGTTATGGCATGGGAAGAGAGAGGTACTTTCTGCGCGGGAGGGGGCTGGACATGTGGAATATTATTCAGGTATGTGGGGGTAAAATTATGTGGGTTAACTATGTTGGTGGCATTAGGATGGTTGTTTTGGAAGTTGTAGGTGTTTTGTGGAGTGTTCTGGAGGTTTGGAGGGTTTTGTGTGAAATAGGCACCTGGATTGTTGTTCTGGTTAGTATGTTGAACAGGGGGAGTATGGGTATGGTACAGAGACCTGACGAGGGAGGGGTTATTGTGGACATGTTCGTTTGAAGGCCAGTGAATGGAAAATGAGGGGATGTCTTTTGGTTGATTTCCGGTTTGTAGAGAATTGAGTGGAGGGTTTTGAGGCGGGGGATGAGCATCGCCCAAAGCAGGAGTATTGGTGGAGATTGCCGAGATAGCCTTTTCTTTCACCTTTTGCACTTCTTCCTACATCTTTTCTAATTTCTTCGCAAGTTCTGCTATCATTTCATTCTGTTAAGCGATGACGATGTCTCTTATAGCGAGGGCATTTTCTTTCTCACTATCAATCATTCTTTCTGCAGACAAGCGAGGGTCAGAGGATAGATATAAGTGTGCTTTCGAGTGAGTGAAGTAAGAGTGTTCAGCCAGTTTTTCTCAACACAAACCGATTTCTTTTATCTGTTGAAATGAAAAACAACTCAAAAGCCCCTATGTTAGTTTTTTGTTAGTGAAAAATAGTACAAGATATATGGCGAGAAATAAGAACATAGGAATTACTTTAAACACATAAAAGTTGCTTTTCGTCAAGGCAAATTGATCCACATGTGGTTTTGACTCAATCGTTTCAAAGGACAGGATTTTGTCCGTTGATTTGGGATTAGTAAGTTTTGTCAGGAAAGGTTGATTTTGTTGATCCTATAACATCTCTACCTATTGTTCTCCTGAACTCTTCATCGTCTTCTTCGATGTGGAAAAATGACAATTTCTTTAAGACATGGGTCGGGCCTTGAAGGCTGCCTACGTATCTCATGAAGGAGAATTCAGGCCCTACGTAGTTCGAACTTGTGATAAATAAGTTTTCTTATTCCATTTCATCCACTATTCTAAATAGAAGGGGAAAGTAAAAGACGACATCGAAAATAAAAATACTGAAAGCTAAAACTCTGCTACTTTTGCTACTTTCAGCTCTGGATGATGGGATCTGCTAGACTCTTCTCAATTTTTTCGTCAAGGATGATAAGGGGGAAACTCCAACTCGATTTTTCCCATGTCAATGAGGTATTCCAAATCGACCCAAAAGTGGCGACAAGTCTCAATATCATGGCCACCCACCCCTTTGTTGTAGAGGCAAACTTCTTTCCCTTGACGCCAAGCCCTGGGCATCTTCTCTGGTCTCCTTTCCACGGGCTCAAGGATCTTGGTTTGGACCAGCTTAGTATAGATTTCATAGTAAGTGTCCTGGAATACAGTGAAATCATAGCGATGAATCATCATTTCCTCAGTGATGGGCATGCCATGGCCAACTTGGTCACAAGCAAGGATGGTTCGGGCCCCCCATAGATATCTTATCTGGCTGTTAGTGATCATGTGGTAAATCTGGGCTCTTAGGGCATTGCATTCATTGGTAGTATGTCCTCTGCGATGTGGATGATAGGCAAACTCTTTGTGCTCATTGTGAGGGTGACATCTGAATCCCTCAGATTGGTCAGGATACACGACCCTCATATCTTTCAGGGTCTCGTAAATTTTTGAACAGAGAATCACCTTTGGATTTTTGGTATATTCACAAAAGTGAACTTTGAGGGTGATGGGCTTCCCTCCTGGCCTGAATCTGGAAGGCCAAATCGCATCACCCTTGACCTTGGTCCAGTGGCAGACTCTCGTGTCAAAGAGTTGGGCCCATTCAGTAGTGGGCAGTTGCTCATTGTCTTCGGGTTCTTCAGTTACTCTTTACTTCCCTTTGTTGACTTGTTCCAATCCTTCAGTGATATCCTCAAACTTTAGGAGCAATTCTTTGAGTTTTAGGTCAAAGTCTAGTTCTGTCTTAGTCTCGGTTTTTCCCAGTATTTGGTCAATCGCAGCAATCCTTTCTTTAGCCTTGGCAGTTTGCTCTTCCACCTCCTTGGACCGAGCTAAGGTAATTTCCATAAGTTGGTCGATTCTCTCATGTTTTCTCTGAACCTCTTCCATTTCCTCTTGTATCCTTAGCATTCTTTCTCACATAGTCATGGCCTCCATTTCAACATTTCCTGAAAGAACGAAGATTTTTAGGAAGTTTTTAGAAGGCTTTAGGATTTTCGGAGAAACTTGGAAGACTTGGAGTATTTTGGTCGTACTTTACATAGTGGGATTATATATATTTTTGCCTAACATGTTCTAGAATATTTTGGCATGGAGTGGACCAATTTTTAATTGATTCAAGCAACACACATAGCACATAAAACAATTTATATCACAATAATATCATGCTAATATTGCGTCCTAACTGGGTGACCTTTTTATGCCAAGGTTAGGCCTAACGAGTTTGAAAGACGTATGTGACGTCTGTGACGTATCTGAACCATTCTATTGCCCCCAAAATAGCATGTATATATATGGAAAACTTCCCTTTTTTAAAGGGATACAAATGCTAGCCGAAAGGGGAATACATTTTAGGGGAAAGGATATTTGCACAAAAGTCACGCCCACGCAGGGGCGAATTTAGGTAAAGTAAAGACATACATGGAAATAAAACCCACGTAGGGGCTAAGATACTAAAGATATGACATGGAAGTTCTCCCTCGGTCCTGCTCCTCTTGGATGCTCCGGCAATGCTCTTAAGCTCGAATTGGCTCAACCACACGTCGCTCTGGAGTTTCACCACTTGTTCATGCATAGGTAATGCCCTGGCCTCTAAGGCTTTCCTAGTCATTTTTGAATCAAGCTGGGCTATTCCCATTCTCATATCTTCGAGTTCTTGAGTCAATCCTTCTATAGTGTGTCAATCTTCTTCCTTTTTCATAAGAAATTCTTTCTCTCTTCTAACCATTTCCTCTTGGAGATTCAGTAATTGGAGATGGAGATTGGGTCTGGAGTTAACCTGTGGTTCTGATATAAATACTTCTACAACGTCTGCCTTCAACCACTACTTATATCCATCCATATACCCGGATCGAACCTGTCTGGGGCCAAAGTCTCTAGACCCATTTTCTCAAGTGTCTTCCAATTGTGCCGGATCCTCGAAGCTTTCGGGACTTTTCCATGTTCCTCATAGTCGATGACATAGCAACCTATGTGAATGGTCGCTTGCTCGATTTGAACCCTTCCAAATTGTCTTAGAACCCTTTGCAGAGCATAAGGTCGGATCCCGCGAATTCCCGAGAGAGGGAGGAAAGCCAGGTCATGACATTTAACAATTACTTCCTTCGAGTGAAAATCGTCAAACATCATCTGCACATTATCTTCTCCAAGGTCACAAAAAGCTTGGGCCCATCCTAGCTTGGTCCTGTTTTTGGTGCCTCTTTCCCTAGGCACTTCTGCCAACACTGCGAAGTTATCAATTCCATCTGGGTTGGGAATTTCTTGGCTTCCGTTATCTTTGACCAGATTCTTGAGAATCCAATATTGTAGGAGTAGGTTGCACCCTTGTAAGTAACGATGACCGTTCTTGCATTTCCTCAAAGCTCTATAAATATCAGATAAGATGACTGGTACTAGAGGAAAATAGGTGATGGTGGTTCCCTCTGTCAGGCCATGGAACATGGTATGGGCCACCATTATTATTCGTGTGTTGATGCGGAGTTGTTCACTTAGAGGGAATACCATGATTCCTAAAAGAGCAACAATGAATGCCAAGGCTCGGGTCTTGTCCCACTCTTGAAACGTGTAGAATTCGCCTTGGTACTGAGAGAACCCTTCCCTAGTGGAAATATGGTTGTAGAGTTCTTGAAAGGAGATAATTGTACCCCTTATCCACGGGCATTGATTCTCCCGCAAGTGGAGATACTTTGCAATCTGAGTCGGGGTGGGTTTATTCGGTATTAAGATGCCTTGTTGTGGCCAAAATCACCTTTCATTGGCTGTACCCATGGTCTCTAGGCAATCCCTGAGTTCTTCTATCGTTTGGGTCATTTCCATCATTCCAAATCGGAACACCATTTTCTTGTTGTCCCAATACCCCGTTAAAACCTCGATCAGTTCTGGCCAGGCCTCCATATCTAATAAAGACGACAAATGTCCCATATACTGATGGACTGTCCTCTGACGGTTAGGACCCAGATTTATCCACCATATTCGGAGGAGGAGAAGCGCCTCTTTTACCATGTCAAACTTGAGTAGTTTTGACATCCTACAAAACAGAATAACCTATTAGGCCCCACCCCTGGACAATAGTCCGGTTACAACACATACGTCTTTCAAACAACACGTAGTTAGATGCTATGTCATTGGGTCGGAAATCTGTTGACATGTTTTGGTGGTTTACTAATTGACTTAATATCCCTTGGATATTTAGACATCCTAGGCTAATGCCTATTTTTGGGATTTGGTTTCGCTTTATCTTGAGTTTCTAGAATAGGTTTTGAAATTGACTGGGAACCCGGGCGGACAACCCAAGCTTGAAACAATAAGTGACCGTTAACCGACTGCGGGTCAACTACTTCACTCGTCTGTTTCAAAAATTGTGTGTTTTGTCAAGAACGACCGCAAAGATTGCGTAATCGCCTTTTTACCCCTAATGCATTCTAATGCTTTGCCAAGAGAGGCAAAAAATGGCATGAACAGTTTATAATTGCGGAAAAGTAAACAATTTAAGGAAAGAAATAAGGTTACAATTATTACAATTTCCAAATAGTTAGTCAAACAAGTTAGTTTCAAACAATAAGGTTAGAACCTAGTTGAATTATCCCCAGCGGAGTCTCCATTTCTGTTTTGATCCTTTTCGGGCAAGGACAGAAAAACCTGGCTTTGTTCGTTGAAAAGTTCATTTCAAAAATCTAATAAAAGTTTCCAAAACGTCTTCAATTTAAAGCAAGAGTCGCCACTTAGTTTTTATAAAGTAAAAACCAAGAAAAATTATAAAAAATTTTAAAATCCAAAATAGATAAAGACTTTAAAAATTAAGATAGTAAGGGTAAGGGTTCAAGTTAATACTCTTGGAAGGGTGTTAAGGCACCAAGAGTATCCGCTAACTCGCGGTTGCCCGGGATTGTTTGAAAAACTAACTCATTTTGACTAACTAAAAAAAGTTCTTTGATTTTAAAAGACAGTTTTATATATAAGAGGGTTATTCTATAAAGACAATATGAAAGAGTTTGTATTACATAAAAGAGTTGATTTTAAGCAATTAATCAAGTGAAACAGTAATTTATTACATAAAAAACGTTTATAAGAAATGTTGATGTCGTTTGGGGATAATTTAACTACGTTTAACGAAGTTAGTTCAATTATACAATTAAATCTATCAACTAATTAAAGATGACATATTTAAAATGTTAATCCCTATCCTAATACTAGTGTGTGGGCCCTCTTTAGGCCCACCGTCGATTTTTGATTTGGACTTAGTCCATTTTGTCGATTTTTCAGCCCTTTGGGCTACTGCTGCTGCCGAATGTTATGGTCTTTGGCCCAATTTATTTATTCAGTCCATTTTGGACTTTTTCCGATGTAGCGCTTGGGCTTGGCCCATTTTCTTCTTCAGCTGCTTCTCCTTCTTTTCAACAACTCGGCCCTTTTGGCCTTTGAACAAGCTGGTCCAGATAGTTGTTGGGCTAGGCCCAACTGAAGAAATGCAAAGGGGGATTTTGGGAGTCCAATTGGACTCCACCATATTTCATGCATATAAAGAGTAAAAATAGATAAAGATTAGTACATATTTTAACTAAATTAAGCAAGAGTAATTTAAACAGTGTAGATTTCACACTTAAGAGAAATATACGCAGATTGTTATACCAAATTAAGCACATGAAACAAGGACACTCATACAATAGAATCACTAATTTTATCATTTAAGACATATGTTTTATGAAACTTAGCCATTTCAAAACATTCATATGGATTAACCATTTTCCAGAAAATCAATAAGGGGGTAGGGAGTGGTTCAAACAAGACATGTATTCTTAGATGCACAGAAGTGGTATCACATAGGCATAAGGCACATATTCAACATTTTTTCAATACTTACATTTAAACATATAGAGAAGATTCCATATAATTTGAACAAAAGACTAATTTAAGAACCTAATCTGGAAATTACATACCAGTCATAGACAAGTCAAGAAGGCTGGACAAATTTTAAACATCAATCACTAGTTGAAACTCATATGAGAACAAGGGAAAGGGCATTTAGAGGAGACTATTATCATGGTAAAGATCAAAACCATTCCACAGTTCTAACATAATTTCACAACACAGACTGAACCTAAAATAACATCATGCTTAAAACAACAGCCAAATCCTACCATTTCACAGTTCATATGTAGCACACAAAACAACAATGAAGACAATATATATATTGAAGGATAGATCAGAAGAACTTACAGAGGTGAAGAGCATGTCATGAGAGGATATGACTCACCTCTAAATCCTAATCATAACAGAGATCTTATGCATATAATAACATAGGATTCAACATTTCCAAACCAGACTTAAACAAATTCTAAACCATGATTAACAAGCTCACACACAGTCATTATAATATGATCAAGTCAGTAAAGAAAAGGGAAAAGAATCTGGATAGGAGCTTTAATCAAGCCTAAAGAAATCAGGGGAGACATAGGGAAGGATTTCTCAACAGTAACCCTCTTGTAGATTAGTTCTAACAATAAGTCTAAAATCCATGGCATTTTCATGTCACATAAGACAAACAAGGAACCAATGGAAATCATAAAGTTTTTAAGAGGACACATTATTCAAAAACTATTACACGTACCAACTTAATCATGAGAAAACAACACCAGAACTTGACCCAATTCATATACACAAGTTAACATCATCTTATAACCATTTTGACATTAACAAGGCAGTAAAGGGGAAAAAGGAAGAGGAAAATAGGATCTCTACCAAATTGAGGAAAACAAGGGAAACAGGAAGGGGTTGAACATTAATAATCAAGTATAACATTCATATACATGTCATTTAAATCCAAACAAGAATCAGTAGAACTTATCAGCACTCAAGCTAATCTAGACATCGTCCTAAGTGTAAGGAAGTAACACTGACAGTTCATGTATACAAGTTGGTATCACACACAACAAGAAACAGTAAAGAAAAAGAAGAAAACATGACAAGAATAAGATCAAAGCAATTTAGGATGAACAAGAAGGGGTCAAGCATTTATCATGAAACCAATCCCTAATAATAATAACAAATTCATGGTCAAGTTTCTGGCATTTAATAATCATATAAGTCGAACACATGCTAATGAAATCAAGGGGTTTATGCAGGGGAAGGGAAAACAAGTTTAAAAATCATCACAAACAGCCATGAGCAAAACATATCAACACTTAATCAATACATATACGAAATATCAGTTTAGGAAAAGTTGGTAAGCCAATAAGAACATGATTATGAAGAGGGGTTGGGGAACAAACAAGAGAAAAATCAAACATTGTATGAACAAAATAGGACAGGTTTTACATCATAGCATTCACATCTTTTAGCTATAGATTTTAACTACAAACTCTCATTCACCTCTACTGTTTTAACAAATCAAACACAACTAGTGAGGATCATGGTGTTTCTAAGCATGATTGCTACTCAAAATCATAATAACAGCCTAGAACCAAAACACATATCATAACATAGCAAACAAGACCAGAAATCCATATTCGTTCAACTTGAACATTTCATAACAAAAGAAAAGGAAGGGAAATGGTAAAGAGAGGTGGGCGAGGATTATACCTTTTCTAGGGCAGAAAATCAGACCTCGAACTTCACCGGAAAGCCTTACCACCACCAGATTAATATCAACCCCGTTTAGATTTCGAATTTCTTAGTGTTTTCTTCCCCAACAGCTGACTGGTTTTGTGAGGTTAGAGAAACGATTCTCCAGAACCCCCAATATTTCCCCAAAATCAGCTCTTTTACATGCAGCTGGGGGGGTATTCATAGGGAATTTTGGGTGAAAATGGGGGGGAAAACAAGAGGGGTTTTTTCGTGAAAAACCTTTGAGAATTTTCAAATCCTCAACGGTTGAGGCTGGCCAGCAAGGAAATGGTATAAACTCGTACCAATTTCCACGGATTTCATGGAGAAATTGACACCTCAGTGATTTCTAGAACGTTCTGGGTTGCCCGTTCAAATTTAGACAGAGTTTTGGATGGCGTTTGGGAACTTTAACAATGTTGGATGATAATTTCTGGAGTTTTGAGGTCGTTTTAAGTTGTTGTTGTAGCGTTTTGAGCTGTTGTTGATGGAGAGTGTATTGGGAACCATTGTTGTTGTCTATTAGAGAGAGGACGAAGAGAGAGAGAGAAAGGGTACGTTTGGTTATGCTAAGAGAGAAAGGGAACAAAGAGGAATATAGGGTGTGAGAGTTGGGTTTGGGCCGGGTCAGGAGTATGAGGGTGTTGGGCTGAGCGGAATTGGGTGTTGTTGGTGTAAATGTGGTCAGCTGAAGCAAGGGGTTATAAGGTGTATTGAGGATTTGGCCACATTTTTCCAAATGTGGCCATTTTGAGTTAAAGATGTAGTAAAATTGAGAGCAAATTTAAGAAATTCGGCTAGAATTTAAATAGCTTTAGGGATTTAGGCTAGACTAGAAATAAAGACGGATTAATTAAAATTAATTACCCGGGCCTTTTTAACTTTAAACAAATTGAAACAATTATCATTTTCAACACATAATTTCCTCTTTTAACCATCATGAAATTAATTTATTCAATTAACCTCTTATTTGAATTAAATTGGAGGAAAATCAAGTGTTTAATCTTTTAAAAGGACCTTTTTTATGGAACTAAGCTCTAAAATAGTTCTTTCAGTAAACTTATATACATTTCACATAATTAAATATGAAAAAATATAAATTGTTACTCAGAACTATTATAAGATGACCTGAAAAATCTTTTATCCCTTTTTACAAAATAATTATTTCAAAAATTGCTTAAAATTCAAAAGGCTCAAGATTAATTCATAATGTGGAGGGTAAAAATTGGGTGTCAACACCATCTTTAGTCACAATATGACCAAGAAAAGCAACATACTGCATCCAAAACTCACACTTGCTGAACTTAACAAATATTTATCGGTCCTTGAGAGTTTGCAACACAACTCTCAAGTGATCTGCATGCTCCTCCTCACTCCAAGAGTAGATAAGGATATCATCAATGAAAACAATCAAAAATATTTCCAAATATTTCTTGAACCCACGGTTCATCAAATCCATAAAAGCTGCAGGAGCATTTGTTAGACCAAAAGACATCACAACGAATTCATAATGACCATACTGAGTCCTGAAGGTTGTCTTCGGGATATCACACTCTCTAACACAAAGCTGATGATAACCGGATCTAAGGTCGATCTTGGAGAAGAAACTAGCACCCTGAAGCTGATCGAACAAGTCATCAATCCTAGATATGGGATATTTATTCTTGATTGTGACCTTGTTCAACTGACGGTAGTCAATACACATTCTAAGAGAACCATCTTTCTTTCGAACAAATAAAACTGGTGCACCCTATGGAGCAATGCTAGGCCTGATAAAACCTTTATCGAGAAGATCCTTCAACTTATCTTTCAACTCTTTGAGTTCTGCGGGAACCATCCTATAGGGAGGAATGGAGATAGGATTAGTATCTGGAAGAAGATCTATCCCAAAGTCAATCTCTTGCTCGGGAGGGACTCCTGGCAAATCCTCAGGAAAAACTTCTAGAAACTCATTCACAATAGGAACATACTGAAGGGGTGGGGTTTCAGACTCCGTGTCCATAACCCGCACTATGTGATAAACATACCCCTTTGAAATCATATTCCTAGCCTTAAGATAAAATATCAAAATGACCTTTCAAGGACGGGGGACTACCTTGCCATTCTAAAATGGGTTCATTAGGAAACTTGAAATTAACCTCACGAGTACGACAATCAACAGAGGCATAACATGCATACAACCAGTACATACCAAAGATAACATCAAAATCCATAAACTCCAACTCTACTAGATCCGCTAAAGTAACACTATAGAGGATTGAGATAGGGCAATTTTGGTAGATTCTTTCAGCTAGGACTGACTCACCAACCAGAGTAGATACACAAAAGGGTTCTAAAAGCTGATCCGGACAAATCTCAAACTTACAAGAAACATAAGGGGTTACAAAAGATAAGGAGGCACCAAGGTCAAACAAAGCATAAGCATCAAGAGAGAAGACTTTCAACATACCAGTAACCACATCTGGAGAAATGTCCTAATCCTGATGGGAGGACATAGCATAAAGACGGTTTTGGCGCTTACCCCTAGAACTAGAAGCTGCGCCCTGCTGGGCTAGTTTACCTCCTGAAGCTGCTGGGGTAGGCTGAGTCCTACCCCCTTGTCCCTTCCTAGCTGAAGGGAAATCCCTGATATGATGCCCAGTGTGACCACACCTAAAACAACCCTCTCTACTAGCCAAACACTCACCGGGGTCATTCTTCCCACATTTGGTACGAACGGGGAAAGAAGGCCCCTTTGCACCACCATCCTGAGCATAAGATCCTGCACCTCTACTGGACTGATCATGGCGGGGCTTGGAGGCTTGAGAAAGAGTACTGGCAGAAAAATGCATTGGCCCTGACGATCTCTTCTGAAAGGAAGAGCGATGTTCGCCCCCGGACTTTTGATGACTAAATCCCGAACCCTCAGATCTAGCTCTTTTGTTCTCCATTGCCATCTCTTTAAGCTTGTCACCCTCAATATGATGGGCATGAGTGATGAGTCGGGAAATGTTTATATCATTCATCAACAAGGTAGACCTACACTCTTTATTCAGCATATCAGAAACTCCATATATGAACTTTCTCATTTGATCATGCGGATCCTCTACCATGGAGGGAGCATATCTAGACAACTGAGTGAACTTCAGACTGTACTCTTGAACCGACATCGACCCCTATCTCAAGTTCACAAATTCCTCCACCTTTCCTTGCCTCAACTCTCGAGGAAAGAACCTATCAAGGAAGGCCCTCTTAAAACACTCCCAAGTCATGGGAATCTCGTCCCTCACCCTAGCCTCCTTCCATTGCGTGAACCAAATATGAGCTACATCCTTGAATTGATATGATGAAAGCTCAACACAATCGACCCCAACAACTTGCATAACTTTGAATATCTTCTTCACTTTATCAATAAAGTTGAGCGGGTCCTCACTCACTTTCTAACCCCAAACCTGGGGCGGATAAAGTCACGTACACGGGCTGCTACCCCACCTTGAGAAGGAACGGGGGCAGGAGCCTGCTGATTATCCTAAGTTGCCAAGGTCTAGGCTAGCAAATGAATGGAGTTCCTGAACTCCTCATTCATGACATCAGGAACCGAAATAGGAGGAACAATATTTTGAGCGGCTCTGGGAGGCATAGCACGTCGAGGAGGCATGATCTAAAATGTACAAGATAGGGATTAGAGGAACATAAGAGTTAAGCTCTATCGCATGACATGATCATGAAAGAAGTGAAGTTTTCTAAAACAACTCATAGCTTCCCTCTCATATGCGTGGCGCGCTTCACACACATGAAAGAGATTTTATTCGATGCGGCTTTCATACATCCTAGGACTCTTGAACCTGTGGCTCTGATACCATGTTAATCATGCCCCGATGTTAACCCCTAGATGTAACACGGGACTTTGGACCATAAGTTCCCCAAGAAAACCCTTGGTCATATCATTCTCAAGCATAACAAAAGATAAGCAGAAGCATAATAGATAAAGTCAGAATAGCATAAATGGATAATCAAGTCAAATAGGCATACTAGATCCAATAAAAATACTCAAATACTATCTATGTCTAAAAAGCCTCTACTTATGACATAAAGAGTTGCTAGGACAAGTCCCTAGCTAACTCGAAGTACGAAAATGAAAAGCTAACACAAGATAATAACATGACTAGTCCTCGACCTAAGAGGACTCACTAATAACTGACAAATAGAGTGGCCGGGAAGCTCTAGCCACGTGCCTGGGAAGGGACTCCTGAATCTGCATCATCAAAGGATACAACACAAGATATGCGTCAGTACTATAGGATGTACTGAGTATATGAGCGATGCATGAACATGATAAACAGTTTAAAACATGATGAGTATGCTTTAACAATCTAAATCATACTTTAAAAAGTAAAACTGGATACAAATGACACTATAAAACACCATAAGCTGGAAACATGATCATAAATAAGATTCTGAAATCTGAATAAGAGTCAAGTACATTTTTAAAGCATAAACTGTTTCTGTGGGAGGTTCTCTAACCTACATAGACCATGTGAGCTATATGAAATCTGATGTATACGCCCCATCGAGATGACCCAATATACCTTGCCAGGGTATAAAGGCATGACATTGGCGTGATCACTAAAACTGATGCCCAATAGAGGGGATTTGTAAACCTACGGGGGAACGTAGTTCTGGGACTAAGGGTACTCTCACCCGATCTAACTTGGTGCTAAATACTACTCCCAAAACATACTTATAGCTCATATAATACTGGGGCATATTTGATGCTAAAACTGATCATAACTGGTGACATATCTGATGTCAAAACTGTTGAAAAGCAATAAGATATATTTGAATTCCATTCAATTAAACTCATACATCTAAAGACATAGTATAACCATAATTCAAATCATGACTTTCTTTTCTAAATTCATACTTGAAGAATTAGGCATGCAATTTCATAAAATACATAAGTTCATGATATCTAATCATGTCAAATTTCTTTTGAAAACATGCAATTCAATGGAATCATGCTAGAAGTCAACATTAGAGCTTGGGATTTTAAAACCAATGAAGGAATCATAATCAAATCATAATTAAGCAATAAGAAACCATGAATTTAAGCATAGAAACTGATTTCATAAGTTTTCCCCTATTTAGATCAAAACCCTAAATTCACAAGCTCATGATTTAACATAAGAATTGGGGGGTTTTGGCATGAGGTGAAAGGAACCCATTGTTGAATATCCACATACGTTGATTGAAGATAACCCACTTGAATTGGAAAGACTTAGGAGGCTTGAACTTGGAGCTTGAGAGTTAAAGCTTGAAGAAGAATTTCCCTCTTTAGGAGAAGAGTGAAGTAATGAGAAGGAACTTAGGCTAATGAGGGTGAAAACCCTTCTTGAAATAGTAAAAATGACATCATTTAGGAGTTAAAAGAGTGGGTAATAACTAAAATACCCCTGGTACATAATTTAGAAAAAGCTGGAAAAATTGATCTTCAGGGATCACGAGTTGGTGTACGGTCCGTCATCCTAAAGGACGGACCATCAATATGATCCATGGTTTTCCACTAACACTTAATGGAGCTACTGGAATTGCATTCCATGAGTAACACCACGGTCCGTACTTCCAAATGATGGACCATCCTGTCGACTCATGGTTTGCCTTGAGGGATCTGGAATTTCTAAACTTTCAGGGATTACGGCAGGGGATAAAAGCCCGTCGTTCAGAAGGATGGACCATCCCTTGACTAGTCATTTCTGGGATATTTTAAGAGGTTTTTTGAAACTTGGACAACGAGTGCACATGATGGACCGTGGTTTCAAACCATGAACCATCGACTGACTCGTCGTCTCTGGAAACTTGAGATTTTTCTGAGATTTTAACTTAGATAGCTGGTTTGATTTCTGAGGTGTTACAATATCTCCCCCTTGGGATCATTTGTCCTTGAATGAAGACTAAATAAGGGAAAACTGAAGAGAAAACAGCCCAACCAGCAACCAAGCATGGAAATCAAGGGAGTAAACATGAAAATTGAACCTTTCAACTTGAAAACATGATAAACTAACTTCGTAAAACATGGATGCATGCTAGAATCATGAGAGAAATTGACGAAATAGAATCCGAGGAACATACTAAGGAGGAAACTATTACCTCGAGGTAGAGCGGGATCAGAATGAAAGAGATGAGGATATTTGGCCCTCATGGCCTCTTCCACTTCCCACGTAGAACCCTCTATAAGTTGATTCCTCCAAAGGACTTTCACCTAAGCGACTTCTTTGTTCCTTAACCTTTGAACCTGACGATCAAGGATCTCCACGGGAATCTTCTCATAGGTGAGACTATCCTTCATACCCACATCCTCCAAAGGGACAATCAGGCTCGGATCACCAACATACTTCTTCAACAAGGAAACATGGAAAATGGGATGAACCGCTTCCAACTCTGATGGCAATTCCAACTCATAAGCAACCTCACCAACCTTTCTCGGGATCCGATAAGGACCTACAAAACAGGGACTAAGCTTCCCCTTCTTGTCAAACCTCATCACACCCTTCATGGGTGACACCTTTAGGGAAACCCAATAATCAATTCAAATTCCAACTTCCTTCTTCTCACATCCATACAAGATTTCTGGACTCTGAGCATTCTTCAACCTTTCCCTAATAAGTTGAACCTTATCCGTAGTCTCATGAACCGAATCTGGGCCAATCAAGGCTGCCTCACCTACCTCAAACCAACCAATAGGAGACCTACATCTCCGGCCATAAAGTGCCTCATATGGAGCCATCTAGATGCTAGAGTGAAAGTTGTTGTTGTAGCAAAACTCGATAAGAGGTAAGTGATCATTCCAATTACCTTTGACGGTTGATCACACACTCTCTCAATATATCCTCCAAAGTCTGAATAGTGCGCTCTGCCTGGCCGTATCTCTGAGGGTGAAAAGTTGTGCTAAGCTTCACCTGGGTACCAAGATCTTTCTGAAGCAATCTCCAAATCTCAGATGTAAACTTTGGACCTCTATCAGAATTTATAGACAAGGGAACACCATGCAATCAAACTATCTCGCTGATGTAGAGTGTGGCATAATTGTCTGCTGAATCAGTAGTCTTAACAACTAGGAAGTGAGATGACTTGGTCATTCGGTCGATAATCTCCCAAATGGAATCATGTTGCCTTCGTGTATGAGGCAAACTAGTAATAAAGTACATATTGATTGCTTCCCATTTCCAAGTGGGAAGGTCAATATCTTGAATCATGCCACCCGGCCTTTGATGCTCCACCTTAAATTGTTGATAGTTGGGACACTTAGCCACAAACCCGGCTATGTCCCTCTGCATACCATTCAACCAAAAGACTTCCCGTAGATCATGGTATATCTGAATAGCACCCAGATGAATGAAATATCTAGAACTGTGAGACTCAGTCAGAATCTTCTGGCTCAACCCATCTACATCTAGCATGCATAAGTAATCTTGATAACAAAGAACACCATCTCCCCCTTAGGACAAAACCTCCACCCGTTGCTGGTGAACTACACCCTTAAGCTGAAGTAGAATGGGATCCATGTCTTGCTTTGCCTTCACCTCAGCTACCAAACATGATTCAGCACCATATTGTACAATCACACCACCTTTTGTCGAGTACATAAGGAAAACTCCTAAGCGAGCTAGCTTATGAACCTCCTTAACCAATTCCTTCTTCCCATCATTAACGGATGACACACTCCCCATGGACAGTCTACTCAAAGCATTCGCCCCGACATTGGCCTTACCCGGATGGTAAAGCACACTCATATCATAATCCTTAAGGAGCTCAAGCCATATTCTTTGACTTAAATTCAATTTCTTTTGAGTGAACACATACTGAAGACTCTTATGATCGGTGAATACATTCACATGCACCGCACCCTATACAAATAATATCTCCAAATCTTCAAAGCAAAGACCACGGCGGCCAACTCAAGATCATGAGTAGGATAGTTCTTCTCATGAGCCTGAAGCTATCTAGAAGAATAAGCAATCACTTTACCATACTGCATCAAAACACAACCCAAACCAATCCTAGAAGCATCACAATACATAACAAAGTCATCTAGTCCCTCTGGTAGAGATAACACTGGAGCTGTGGTCAATCTAGTCTTCAATTCTTGAAAGTTCTTCTTACACAAGTCAGATCACTAAAATTTTACCTTCTTCTGCATCAATCAGGTCAAAGGGGCATTAATGGAAGAAAATCCTTCCACAAACCTCATGTAGTAACTAGCCAAACCCAAAAAGCTACTATGTCAGATGGGGAAGTAGGTCTAGGCCAGTTCTATTCCTTCTTATATGTGCTTCACTTAGATAGTGGCCCATTGCCAACCATTTTGATCTACAAGAATTGTTTTGCCTATAGGGGGATTGTAGGGGCCATTATGACTTGAGAAATCGGGTCGTGAGAACTTGGTATTAGATCCTAGGTTCCCCAGTGTCATCAGTATAAGAGCCAATGTCTGGTAAAGTTCCATAGATCGGGGCAGAGACATATATACCCTATTTTTGGAAGGCTATAGTGACATCATAGGAAACATGAGTCTTCTCTTTATTTTATAGCATGCATTTTATCCTAGATGATTTCATAGAATCTCATTTATTCTAGTTCACACTTCCACAGATGGTTCGTATGAGATCTTTATTAGTGGATGAGGGTGAGACTTCAGTACTAGCACCTCCATCTCTAGCCAAGGGCTGTGGTAGACATAGAGGTAGAGGTCAAGAACGTGCCCGAGTTGCGGCACCAGTTAGAGCTCCTGAGGTTGAGCATGAGCCAAAGCCAGTTTTGGACAAGCAACCCATGCACCAGGGGGAAGCACAGGTGCCACTAGCGCCAGTAGCAGCATTAGTATCACTACCAACCCCAGCCCCAACTCCTACAGTAGATATTCAAAGTGTGCTTCTTCAATTATTGAGCATGGTTGGGGGTCAACCTTCTGATATGGCCCAAATGTCCGCTCAGAGGGCAGCTCCAGGTGTTCAGAGTTCAAGAGCATAACCTACTACTTTGTCTTCCCATTCACATGTCTTTTTAGTGCCTATAGTTTCTCAGCCTCTCGCTCTTTGCCTAGTTATGTTAGAGTCAAAGTAGAAGGCTTTGGGATGGTTTCAGAGACTATCCCCACCAAGGTTCTTTGGAGAACCCATACATGATGCTTCTGATTTTACCTGTGAGGAGATGATTCATCACCTTGGTTAGTTGGATGCTCATAGAGTGGATTATACCACCTATCTGTTGGAGGGGCTAGCTTTTCTTTGGTGGAGCGCCCAGGTAATTTGTAGGCCCTCTAAGTCTACTTAGTTGACTTGGAGAGAGTTCTATAAGGCCTTTATGGTCAAGTTCTTTCCACAGTGTGACCGTGAGAACCATAGGGAATAGTTTACCTAGTTGATCCAGGGGTCTATGATAGTGTCAGAGTATGAGACCCATTTTCACTAGTTGGCTCCAGTTGGGGCTATTGTTATTCCTACCGAGCCAGACTGGGTTTGCTAATTTGTTTGGGGGTTGAGGACTGAGGTGCGCCAGAGTGCAGAGATATTAGTTTCTAGTAGTGGGGTCATTTTAGGCGATAGAAAACCGTGCCCGCATGATCAAGGATTTACATCACCAGGACCCTAGGGCCAAAGATAAGAGACCATGCCATTAGGGCGGTTACAGTGGTTCCTACTCTAGCGGTAGAAGTTCAGGTTAGTGGGGTAGAGGATATCAACCATAAAAATATCCGGGCCAGTTCAACATGCCAATTCAGTCGTAACTTTAGGCTTCAGGTGGGACTCTGTTTGATCATGGTTATGGTAGTCAACATGGGTCCAGTAGGCCGAGTTCAGGTTAGTCATCGAAGGGTATGTTATCTAAGGCATTAGGCTGTGGTGGCTATACAGGTTCTGCTAATTTGTCACACCAGGGTGGGCCATCAGGGCTATGCTACGAGTGAGGTATTCTTGGTCACTTTGCCTAAGATTGCCCCCAGCGATGTACAATTTAGCCAGCTTATTAGCTGGCTTTGCCTTTGAGGTCAGTGCAGCCACCAGTCAGAGGTGGTGGTGTTCAGGGTAGGGGTGATGCCTAGCATAGTGGCCGTGGTGGAAGTTGGTTTGGTGGAGGTCGGCATCAATTCTATGCGGTCTATGGTGGACCAGAGGCTTAGGCCTCATAGGTGGTAATCACAGGTATGACTTCTGTCTGCCACCAATTAACTTTAACATTGTTTGATCCTGGTTCTTTATGTTCTTATGTTTCTGCCTACTTTTCTCCTTGTTTGGGGTTGGCTAGTGAGCCATTATCTGTTCCTATATCTGTTGCTAGCCCGGTAGGTGATTATTTAGTAGTGGATTAGATTGTTAGATCATGCTTGATAGATGTTAGTGATCTTGAGACTTGGGCAGATTTGATGATATTAGATATGCAAGAGTTTGATGTCATTCTGGGCATAGACTGCTTATCCCCTCATCTAGCGATTTTGGATTATTATGCCAAGATTGTTACCTTAGCAATGCCCAGAGTATCACCAATTATATGGCAGGGTTCTATTGGTCGTGCACTATCGTGGATAATTTCTTGTCTTCAGGCTAGAAAGTTGATTTTGTATGGGTTTTTGTCTTATCTAGCATATGTCTAAGATGTTAGCATCGAAACTTCTTCTCTCGAGTCAAGCCCTATGGTTAGAGAGTTTTTAGATGTGTTTCTGACTGACCTAATAGGCCTTCCACGTGAACATGATATAAACTTTGCAATTGAGTTAGAGCCAAGCACCAGGCTTATTTCCATTACTCTATATCGTATGGCTCTAGCTGAGTTGAGGGATATTAAGGTTCAACTTTAGGACTTGTTAGCTAAGGGTTTCATCAGGCCAAGTGTGTCACCTTGGGGTGCTCCAGTTCTATTTATGAAGAAAAAAGATGGCTCAATGAAGATGTGTATTGATTATCAGCATCTGAATAAGGTGACTATAAAGAACTGGTATCCAATTTCACATATAGATGACTTGTTTTATTAGATCTAGGATGCAGCAATGTTCTCTAAGATAGATTTGAGGTCAGGGTAGCACTAGTTGATGATTAGGGCAGAGGATATCCCTAAGACATCATTTAGGATACGTTATGGCCATTATGAGTTCCTGGTGATGTCTTTTGGGATGATTAATGCCCCCGCAACTTTTATGGACTTGATGCATATGGTGCTCAAGTTGTACCTATATTCATTTGTGAGTCTTTATTAATGACATATTGGTATACTCACGAGGTAGGGAGAAGCATGAGCAATACTTGAGGATCATGTTCCATACTTTAAGAGATATCAGCTTTATGCCAAGTTCTCAAAGTGCGAGTTTTGGCTTTAGTCAGTAGAATTCCTAGGACACGTGGTGTCTAAGGATGCGATTAGGGTGGACCCAGCAAAGATTGTAGCTATTCGTGATTGGCCGAGGCCTACTAGTCCTATCGAGGTTTGCAGTTTTATTGGGTTGGCAGGATACTACAGACGGTTCATCGAGGGTTTTTTTTCCATAGCAGCACCTTTGACTAGGCTGACTAAGAAGGATATCGAATTTCAATGGTCTGATCAGTGTGAGGATAGTTTCCAAAGGATTAAGGCCTTATTGATTTCATCTCTGGTGTTGACATTGTTAGTTGAGGGTCAGAGCTTCTTAGTGTATTGGGATGCTTCATCAATTACTCTTGGTTATGTGTTGATGCAATAAATTCGGGTGATAACATATGCGTTGAGGCAACTGAAGGATCATGAGCGCAACTACTTCACTCATAACTTGGAGTTATCGGTGGTAGTCTTCGCACTCAAGATATGGAGGCACTATCTATATGAAGTTCATTGTGAGATTTACACCGACCATCATAATCATCAGTACATCATGATTTAGCAAGAGGTGAACTCTAGGCAGCGGAGATGGATTGAGTTACTAAAAGACTATGCACTATTCTGTACCATCTGGGCAAGGAAAACATGGTAGTTGATGCCTTGATCCAGAAGGTAGTGAGTATTGGAGAGGCTGTTTGCCTTGGACATCCAGTCCTTGGCTAACCATTTGTATAGGCTTGGTTTGTTAGATCCCAGCAGAGTTCTTTCTAGTTTTAAGATCCGTTCTACTCTGGTTGATTAAATTAAGCAATATCAATTTGAGGATCATTATATATGTGGTATTTGTGATCAGGTTCTTTGGGTGAGGCCAGCAGGGCTACTTTAGATTCTGATGAAAGTTTGAGATTTGATGGTCGCCTTTGTGTTCCAAAAGTTGGGGACTTGATACAGTTGATTCTTCATGAGGCTCATTGTTCTAGATATTCTATCCATTCGGGTGCAGCTAAGATGTATCAAGATTTAAGGTAGCTTTACTGGTGGAGTGGTATAAAGAGAGACATAGCGGAGTTTATATCTCGGTGCTTGAACTGCCATCAAGTTAAGTTCAAGCACAAGAGGCCTAGTGGATTGATGGAGAAACTTTCCATTCCTGAGTAGAAGTGGGAAGAGATCACTATAGACTTCATAGCATAGTTACCACACACTTCTCACGGGTTTGACTTTCATTGGGTTATTGTTGATAGGCTGACTAAGTCTGCACACTTCTTGCCAGTTCATTCTTCCTATAGTGTAGAGAGATTGGCTATGATTTATATCCGTGAGCTTTTCCATTTACATAGGGTTCCAACTACTATTATTTCAGACTACAATACTCAGTTTACATCTCAATTCTGGAGGACTATTTAGCAAGATATGTGTACTGAGGTTCAGCTCAGCACTGCATTCCATCCCCAGACAAATGGCTAGTCCAATAGGACATCTAGGTCTTGGAGGACATGTTACGGGCATGTGTTCTTAATTTTGAGGGTTCATGGGATCAGTACGTTCCTTTGGAGGAGTTTGCTTATAATAATAGTTATCACTCGAGTATACGCAAGGCGCCTTTTGAGGCATTGTATGTTAGGCATTGAAGATCGCCAGTGGGTTGGTTTGATGGTTTTGAATCCTAGTCACAGAGTACAGACCTACTTTGAGATTCCTTAGATAGAGTTTGGTGATACAGGATAGAGTTCGAGCATCCTAGAGTAGGCAGAAGAGCTACGTTGATTGTAGACTTCATGCCTTAGAGTTTAGTGTTGGTGATTAGGTATTTCTTTGAGTGTCACCTATGAAGGGAGTGATGATATTTGGCTGGGAGAGCAAGCTCAGCCGCAGGTATATTAGGTCATTTGAGATTCTTCAGAGGGTTGGTGATATTGCTTATCTGCTAGCTTTTCCTCCTATGTTCTCAGCCATTCACCTAGTCTTTTATGTATTTATGTTGTGGTGTTATATTCTGGATGAGTCTCATGTGTTATGTGGGATTCAATGCAGTTAGAAGAGAGTTTGGCTTTTGTTGAGGAGCATATAGCCATTCTATCCAGAGATGTCAATAGATTGAGGTCCTGAGAGATTCTTGTGGTTAAGGTTCAGTAGAGACACCTTCGGTCGATGAGCCTACCTGGGAGACCAAGAGAGAGATTCGAGATCAATATCCGCAGTTGTTTGAGCTTTCAGGTACTCTCTTTTCACAACTTTCGCGGATGAAAGTCCATTTTAGTAGTGGATGATGTAAAGACCTTTCTGGTCATGTTTGCATTTTTCATTTTCTTTGTACTTTTAGAGCTTAATTGTAGCATCCCCAAGTCATTTATGACTTGCTGAGACTGGTGGTTCGGTGCCCGTCTGTTTGTCTGGTCTTTATGACCCTTTCCATATTATAGAGCTTTAACTTAAGAAATTATTAACTTTAGTCAACATTATAGCAAGCAAGCTTAGAATCGAAGTCCGACAGTTTCGTTAGCTCTAGAGTGTTGATTTTGGTCTAGTTGGACCCTTGGACGAGGACTAGGAGCTTTCTATATGGTTTTCTCTTACTTTTTGATATTTCAGCCCAATTGGAATTGGAAGTTTGACTTTGGTAAACATTTAGAGAAGATGGCCCCGGGTGGGATTTCCATTAGTGTGGTTAGCTTTGGAATGTCCACTTTGGGCTATAGAGACCTTTGGTTTTGGTCCCGAGGCTTCAGGATTTAGTTTGGGTTATCGGGTTCCATTTTGGAAAAGTTGGTTTTTGGTTGTGGAGCCCACTTCTCATTAAATTGATCTGTATTGGGAGATTCATTAATTTTATTGAGTCTGAAATGCCATTTTTTGTAGGGTATCATAGCCCTTTTGCATGCACGAGTCCCCAAATGATTCCCATGGGTGTGATTGGTGGAATTCTAAGTTGTGTATGCAACTAGTTTCACCTGGTTCTGGTATAGCATGACTGTGGTGCATAATCCGCACTTGTGTAGACGCAACTCGGCTCTAGGTGCCGCACCTATGATCCTCGTGGCATTGGCAGGGGGCGCACTTGTGCTTCTTCTCCCTCCCATGCGATGCCACCCCTGCGGTAGTCTGGCGCCACTGTGGTGACACACCTGGGTTATTATGATGGAAGGTGCACTGATCGCTGTCAGTTTTAAAGGGTTCACCTTAGAGTGCTGGGATAGTTTATTCGTTATCCATGGTCTATTCTCGTCTTCAAAGTGTAAGTTTCTAATCTTTAATTTCGTTAATTTCTTCGTTGAATCTTGAATTGTTCTTGGGATTTAGGTGCTGTTTTAGGCACTTCCCTTACCCAAATTTTGCTTAATTTTCAAGCATGTGTTCTTGGCTACGTTGAGAACCTTGTGCTAATTTCCATGTTTAGTTTTGGGTTGCGGGTCCCATTAGCCCATTTTGACCCAGATTTTGACCTAGCTAAATTATTAGCATTATTGGTGTGATGACCCTTTCGATCATCTTCGCGTTTATTCTTTCATTGTACTGTTAGAGCTTTCCTGCAGCGGCCCTAAGTCAATTATGAGATGCTAGGACTGGTGGTTCGGTGTCCTAGTTGTTCCTTTGGTCGTTTTGGCTGTTTGCCTATTTTAGAGCTTAAACATTAGAATATCATTGACTTTAGTCAACAGTCTTAGCCAACGTGTTCAGAATCAAATTATGATAGTCCCGTTAGCTCCAGAGCATGGAGTGTGATCTAGTAGGACCTTTAGGCGAGCCCTGAGAACTTTTGGTGTGGGTTTTGTGTTAGTTTTTCTATTTTAAAGCCATTTGGAGTTGAAAGTGTAACTTTGGTCAGCTTTCGATGAGCGAAGCATCAGTTTCAAAATCCAATGATTCTATCAGCTTCAGAATATAGAGTTTGGGTTGGGTGGAGGTTTGGTTTGGGTCCTGAGTGACCGGGATCATTTCAGCTAGTTGGTTGATTTTAGTTAGTGTTGACTTGGGTCAATATTTCTCCGAAATGAGCTCATAAGGAAGTTTTATCGATTCTGTTGATTCTAGAACGTCATTTCCACTCTGTTAGCATTATTGGTTTTTGAATATCGGGTTCTAATCATGCCCAAAATGCCCCATAGAATTCTAGAAATATTGCATATTTTTGTTGTTTCGGGTACCGGCCTTAATCGTGATCGCGAGCCCTTCCTCGCAACCGCGATGAAAAATCTGATCCCTTGTTCTTCGCGATCGCGATGTCCTCTGTCGCGATCGTGATAAGGCTTGTTCTCCTTTGTTCTTTGCAACCGCATGGCTAGTCCTCACGATTGCGATAGTCTATCCATTGTGGTCCTCACGACCGCGAGGGGTACCTTTGAGATCGCGATGAAGGACCCTTGGGGAGTATATAAACTTTTCTCTTCATTTTTCTAGCCTTCTTAGTTACTTTTCCCGACTCTAATCACAAAAACACTCCCTACCTAGTGCTCTTATCAGTTCTTAGACTTGGGGAAATCAGTTTCTTATCAAATTCGTGTCCTCCCGTTAATTTGGTAAGTTCGTCTTCCCCAAGCTTACTTTTTCTCCTTTAATTTGCTAAAACTCCATTGTTGTAATTCTTGGAGCTTAGGAATTCTTGTAGATTATGTTCCCCTTGTGATTGCATGTTCGCGAGTTCATGCAATTCACTTTCTTGGCCCTTGTCCTCTCGTTTTGGTAAGTAATTCTTGCTCAAATTTCGATTTTCCATTCTTAAGGTTCCCTCTTTGATCTTTGTCTTGTAGGAGTTGTTTTAGCTCAAAATTCTTGCCCAATTTCCTTAATTTTTCGGGCATGTACTCCATTATCATGGTGATCATTTTGTACTTTTTCATTTTTGGCTAAGGTTGCGAGGCCCGTCGGTGACCCAAATTTTGGCACGGCTATTACTATAGCAATATGGGTATCGATAGCCCCATTTTGATATGTTATTTATGTTTTTTATAGTTTGATTATCGTTTGGAGATTCTCGGAGAAATTTGGGCTTGGAAATCATTGTCCCAGTATCTTGTCGTCGCACGATAGGTAGGTTATGGTTTAAACTCTCTAGACTTCACATATATCAGATAAAATTGTACTAATTGGCATCGTTGGGTTTGGTTGTTAGATAAACACCACAGACCATGACCGCTTTTCCATGTTCGCCTCATTTTTTTCCTCCGTTGTGTGTAGTATTCTTCGTAGGTTGGTATTATCACCCTTGTGGTCCTGTGTGGCCTTGATTTTACTCTGGACCATAGACAGTGGGCTATTCAGGGGTGTCCATGAGTCTTGGTCATTGTTATCACGAATTTAGGCTAGTTATATGTGTTGTAGAGCGACTAGAGCCTGTGTAGGGCTGATAGGTTAATTGTGGGATGTGGGCCACTGTTGTGATTGTATACATCATCTGTCATGCATGTAAGGGGGATTTCTAGGTTATTTTACTATGGTTTTGAGCTTGGGTCCTACCATTGATGATTTTCTAAACCTTGTATGGCCCGTGGGGCCTGTTTTTAGTAAAACAATGATTAGAAAGGGGTTGGTACTGTTTTAATGGATCTTCTTGGGGTAAGATAGAATAAAAGGGTGTTTTATTAATATTTTCACTTATACTAGACTCGGTGGTGTCGTGCGCTAGACTTGTATTACTACCACTTTCAGGATGATACTAGGCTCGGCAGGGCCGTGCACTAGACCTATATTTGACTTATTGATTTAGACTCGGATACCCTCTAGGCAGATTTACTTGGGGACTTTTGAGATTTGTGGGGCATCTAGTATGTTGGCCGGGGGCCTCAATAGACCTTGCCATTCTTGGACAGGGGCTACATGCTGCGGATGCCGGAGAGGGGTATACGAGTGCGACCTTCGATAGATCCCATCTTCTGGGCCTTATAGGACACTAGAAAAGGTAACATGCATTTCTATTACCACTTAATTTTGCATATCATATCATACCATTTATTTGTGTGAGGTTCCACCCTTGTTTGCTGTTTGCTGCGTGTACACTCCAGTAGTCTCGGATGCTGGAGGATTTGTCCTCATTTGGTTGTGTTCCTCGGGTGTATAGGCGCCCGTTGGGACTGTAGGTAGACCTATTATTACTTTACTGAGCTTTATGATTTCTTATGCCGAATTCCTATTGTAGCTTGACATTGGAACTAGTATTATATGGTTGGGTTTGGTTATTACTCCTATGTTAAGCATGATAGTGTTTCTTCTAATTGAGGTTACCGATATACCGCCCATTTTCTAAAACTCCTTATATACTGTTATTGCAAGGATCCCAAGTGCGTCTTTTCTTACTTTTGCCTATGCCTGTAGTATATATCCTATTTGCTAGCCTTGTATGTTATTTCTGTTGTTTTCCTTCGGTGCTAGATTCTGTGTGCTTCTTCATTGTTTTTGGTGACTATTTTCTTCTATTCTGTCTATTACTGCTCTTTTATCGTATATTTGCCCAGTCGGCCTATGATACCTACTGGGTACCATCTACCTTGCATTTGGTGCTCATACTACACTCTACATCTTCTGGTGCAGATCCTAGTATGGGCCATCACTGTTAGCTCATAGGAGACTCGTGCGAGGAGCTATTTCGGGGATATTTCTGACTGAGGGTGAGTCCTTTGCGATCAGAACTTCACTTTTAGTTATATTTTGTATCATGTACTCTATTCCTACTAGAAGACATATGTACATTATATTTCGGATCCTTTGTACTCCTTATATGTAGTTCTGGCTCTATAATATGATACCAGGTTTTGGGGGTTTGGTTTAGCTTCCGCATATTGTTATATATACTCCTGCTGCTTATTTCTTCATCTTGTTCCCTTGCTTTCTCTATTTAAATTGTTCTTCCGCTTACTGTTAGATAGTTTCCCTTTACTAGCTATTCTTGTCTACGGGGAATGGTTCACCTACTGGGGGTTGTAGGTGCCATCATGACTGAGAAACTAGGTCGTACGAGCCAGGGTTAGTTCATGAGCAGCAACATGTGGACCCAGGGATAGCCTAGGTACCACCAGCTCCATTGCAAGCTTCAGCCCAGCTCAGTCTTCAAATATTCAGGGTTTACTGTCCCAACTTTTGGGTATGATTGGAGAGCGGCCTTCTGAGGTAGCACAAATATCCGTTAAGAGGGCAGCCCTGGGTGCACCAAGTTTAGGAGCGTAGCTTGCTACTGTGATTCCTCATGTCGAGGTTATTCTGGTTCCATCAGTTGCATAGCCTCTTGCTACTCGCCCAGTTATGATAGAGATGGAGCAAAAGACGTTGGGTAGGTTTATGACATTGGCACCTCCAAGGTTCGCTGGTACATATGGACAGGATCCACATGACTTCATTACTACTTGTAAGGAGATGTTATATCACTTGGGCTTGTTAGAGTCTCACGGGGTCAGTTATACTACTTAACAGTTGGAGGTCCCAACTAAGTTATGGTGGAGGGCTTAGATTGCTTGCAGACCATCTTCATCTCCTCCATTGTCCTGGTATAAGTTCTATGAGGCCTTTATGGCCAAGTTCTTGCCAAAAAGCGATAAAAAGTGTCGAAGAGAGGAGTTAACTAGACTTGCACAAGGTTCTATCGCCGTTTCACAGAATGAGACTCATTTTGATCAGCTCACTACGTTTGGAGCCATGAATATGCCTACCGAGCATGATAGAGTCCATAGGTTTATTTGGGGGTTATGGAGAGAGTTTACAGAGCCAGCAGAGATATTGGGTTCTATTGGTCAGTCATTCCAGGCTATTGAATACTATGTCCATAGAGTAAAGGACTTGTATCGTTATGACCCCGGGGGCCAGAGACAAGAGGCCTCGTTATCAAGGTAGCTTCAGTGGTTCTCCACAGGGTGGTAGAGGTTCAGGCCAGTGGGGCTGGGGTTATCAGCTACAACAACATTAGGGTCAGACTAGTCGACCAGTTCAGGCATCACTCCAGGCTTCCGATTCTTAGTTTGAGCATGGTTAGAGCAATCAGCATGGTCACAGTGGTCAGTCTTCAAGAGGTACTACTTCTGGGGCATTAGGTCGTGGTGGCCACATAGGTTCAGCTAGTTCATCTCGATAGGGTAAGCCATCAGGTTCCTATTATTGGTGCGGTGTTAGCGGTCACTATGCTAGTGATTGCCCTATGTAGGGTTCAACTTGCTACGAGTGTGGTATTAGTGGTCATTTTGCTAGAGATTTCCCCTAGCGTTGTATAATTCAGCCATCCACTCATCCGGGTTATCCTATTCGCTTAGCTCAGCCACTGGCTCGAGGAGGTGGTAGTCAGGGTAGAGGTGGTGGCCTACTAGGCAGGACAACTGGTAGGGATGGTGGTCGGTCGAGTGGTGGTCATCGTCATTTCTATATAATCCCTTGGAGAATGAAGGCCGAAGCCTCGGATGCCTTAATTACAAGTACGATCTTTGTTTGCTGTCAGCCAGCTTATGCTTTATTTGATCCTGGATCCACACTTTTGTATGTATCTTCTTACTTTATGCCTTGTTTGGGGTTGGCTAGTGAGCCAGTATATGTGCCTGTATATGTTTCAACCCCAATATGAGACTTTTTAGTAGTGGATCAGATTGTGAGATCTTGTATGATATCTGTGGGTGATTTAGAGACTTGGGGTGACCTTTTGATACTTGATATGGTAGATTTCAACTTGATTTTGGGCATGGACTGGTTATACCCTCACCGTGCGATTTTTGATTGCTATGCCAAGACAGTTACTATAGCTGTGCCTGGAATATCTCCAGTTATATGGCAAGTTTCTGTCAGCCACGCATTATCAGGGATCATCTCTTGTCTTTGAGCTAGGAAGTTGATTTCGCGAAGGTGTTTGTCTTACTTAGCATATGACCGAGATTCTAGTGCCGAACCTTCTTCCCCTGAGTCCGTCCGTGTTTTAGAGACTTCCTAGATGTGTTCCCTACCGACCTGCCAGGCATTCCACCAAAGATAGATATTGATTTCGCTATTAAGCTTGAGCCGGGCACCACGCCAATTTCCATCTCTCCTTACCGTATGGCTCCAACTGATTTGAGGGATCTTAAGGAGCACCTCTAAGATTTGTTAGATAAAGGGTTTATTAGACTGAGTGTGTCTCCTTAGGGTGCTCCTGTTCTGTTTGTTAATAAGGATGGGTCGATGCGGATGTATATTGATTATCAACAGCTGAATAGGGTGACTATGAATAATAGGTATCCGATGCCATAGATTGATGACATATTTGATCATCTTCAGGGTTCATCCGTGTTTTCAAATTATTGATTTAAGGTCAGGCTACCACCAGTTGAGGATTAGGGCAGAGGACATCCCTAAGATAACATTCAAGACACGTTATGGCCAATACGAGTTCCTGGTGATGTCTTTTGGGTTGACTAATTCCCCCACAGCTTTCATGGATCTGATGCACAGGGTTCTTAACATGTATTTTGATTCGTTTATGATAGTCTTCATAGATGACATTCTGGTATACTCCCGGAGTAGATATGAGCACGAGAAACATTTGAGGACTGTACTTCAGACTTTAAGAGATCATCAGCTTTATGCCAAGTTCTCAAAGTGCAAGTTTTGTCTTGAGTTAGTTGTATTCCTTGGGCACATTGTGTCTAAGGATGGGATTAGAGTTGATCTGGGAAGATTTCAGCGGTGCGTGATTGGCCTAGACCAACTACTCTTACTGAGGTTCATAACTTTGTTGGGTTGGCCGGGTACTTGAAATGGTTCATTGAGGGATTTTCTTCTATAGCATCACCCCTGAATATGCTGACAAGGAAGGTTATTCCATTTCATGGATCGAATCAGTGCTAGGATAGCTTCCAGAGGCTTAAGGCCTTGTTGACTTCAGCTCTTGTATTGACTTTGCCGGTTGAGGGTCAAATTTTCTCCGTGTATTTTCATGCTTCTGGGGTCGGTCTTGGTTGTGTGTTGATGCAGCAGGGTCAAGTGATAGCATATGCATTGAGGTAGCTGAAGGTTCACAAGCGCAACTACTCTACTCACGATATGAAGTTGGTGGCGGTAGTCTTTGTGCTCAAGATTTAGAGGCACTACTTATATGGAGTTCATTGTGAGATATTCACCAATCATTATAGTCTTCAGTACATTACGAGTCAGCGAGAGCTGAACTCAAGGCAGAGGAGATGGATTAAGCTACTAAAGGACTACGATTTCACTATCCTTTATCATCCGGGAAAGGCAAACATGGTAGCGAATGCCTTGAGCCAGAAGATGGTATGTTTGGGAAGCCTAGCTTCACTTTCACCTTTTGAGCGACCATTGGCCCTGGACATCCAGTCTCTGTCTAACTGTTTGGTTAGGCTTGACCTGTCGGATCCCAGTAGAGTTCTTTCTAGTGTCGATGTTTGGTCTACCTTGGTTGATCAGATTCAGAGCCGACAGTTTAAGGATCAGCAGTTGTGTGACCTTCATGATCATGTGGTTTAGAGTGAGGCCAACAGGCTACTCTAGATTCAGATATGGTTTTGAGGTTTGGTGGTCGGCTTTATGTTCTGAGGGTTGGTGATTTGATTCAGTTGATACTCCATGAGGCACATTATTCTAGATACTCTAATTATCTTGGTGCAGCGAAGATGTATAGAGACTTTAGATAGCTTTACTGGTGGAGTGGTATGAAGCGGGACATAGTGGAGTTTTATCTCGGTGCTTGAACTGTCAGAAGGTGAAGTTCAAGCACATGAGACCTGGTGGTTTGATGCAGCGACTTCACATTCCTGAGTGAATGTTTGAAGGGATTACCATGGATTTCGTAAGGTAGCATAGCCCATTTGCATTCGTGGGTCCCTGAATGATTCCTAGGGGTGTGATTGGAGGAATTCTAAGTTTTGTATGCAACTAGTTGCAGCTGGTTCTAGTATAGCATGACTGCGGTGCATTGTCTGCACCTGTGCAGATACACCTGCGCTCTAGGTGCTTCTCCTATGCTCCTGGTGGCATCGGCAGGGGGCGCACCTGTGCTTCTTCTCCCCCCTGTGCGGTGCCTCCACTGTGGTGGTCTGGCGCCGCTGTGGTGACCCACCTGCATTATTATGATGGCAGTTACACCGATCGATGTCAGTTTTATAGGGTCTTCTCTTTCATTTCTTTTTAACTCTCAAATATTTTCCCACTATTTTCTCTAGATATTTAAGCTGAAATCTCAGTGTGAGTTCAGCTTAGAGTGCTGGGATAGTTTTTTCATTGTCCTTGGTCGATTCACGTCTTCAGAGTGTATGTTTCTAATCTTTAATTCCATTAATTTCTTCGTTGAATCTTGAATTGTTCTGGGGATTTAGGGTTAGTTTTAGGCCCTTCCCGTACCCAAATTATGCTCAATTTTCAAGCATGTGGTCCTAGCTACGTTGGGAACCTCGTGCTAATTTTCGTTTTTAGTTTTAGGTTGCGAGGCCCATGAGCCCATTTTGACCCAAATTTTGACCTAGCTTAATTATTAGCATTATAGGTGTGATGACCCTTTCGGTCATCTTCACGTTTATGCTTTTATTGTACTATTAGAGCTTTCCTACAGCGGCCCTAAGTCAATTATGACTTACTGGGACTGGTGGTTCGGTGCCCTGGTCATTCCTTTGGTCGTTTTGGCCATTTGCCTATTTTAGAGCTTAAACATTAGAATATTATTGAATTTAGTCAACATTCTTAGATAACATGCTCAGAATCAAATTATGACAGTCCCATTAGCTTCAGAGCATTGTGTTTGATCTAGTAGGACATTTAGGCGAGGCCTGAGAACTTTCGTTGTGGGTTTTGTGTTAGTTTCTCTATTTTTAAGCCATTTGGAGTTGAAAGTGTAACTTTGGTCAGCTTTTGATAAGCGAAGTATCAGATTCGAAATCTAACGATTCCATCAACTCCAAAATGTAAAGTTTAAGTTGGGTGGAGTTTTGGTTTGGGTCTCGGGTGAGACAAGATCATATTAGCCAGTTGGTTGACTTTAGTTAGTGTTGACTTGGGTCAATATTTCTCTGAAATTACCTCGTAAGGAAGTTTTATCAATTTCGTTAAGTCCAGAACATCATTTTCACTCTGTTAGCATTATTGGTTTTTGAATATCGAGTTCCGATCGTGCTCGGAATGCACCATAGAATTTTAGAAATATTGCAAGTTTTTGTTGTTGCAGGTGCAGGCCTCAGGCCTTAATTGCGATCGCAAGCCCTTCCTCGCGACCACGATGAAGCACTTGGTCCCTTGTTTTTTGCGATTGCGACGTCCCCTATCGTGACTATGATAAGGCTTGTTCTCTGTTGTTCTTCGCGACCATATGCCTACTCCTCGCAATTGTGATGGTCTAGCCAGTGTGGTCCTCGCAACCGCGAGAGGTCCCTTCGCGATCGCGATGAAGGACCCCTGGGCAGTATATAAATTTTTCTCTTCATTTTTCTAGCCTTCTTAGTTACATCTCCTGACTCTAATAAAAAAAAACTCCCTACCTAGTGTTCTTATCAGTTCTTAGACTTGGGGAAATCAGTTGCTCGTCAAATTTGTGTCCTCCCATTAATTTGGTAAGTTCGTCTTCCCCAAGCTTACTTTTTCTCCTTTAATTTGCTAAAACTCCATTGTTGTAATTCTTGAGATTAGGAATTCTTGTAGATTCTGTTCCCCTTGTGATTTCATGTTCGTGAGTTTGTGGAATTCATTTGCTTGGCGCTTGTCCTCTCATTTTGGTAAGTAATTCTTGCTCAAATTTTGGTTTTCCATTCTCAAAGTTCCCTCTTTGATCTTTGTCTTGTAGGAGCTGTTTTAGCTCGAAATTCTTGCCCAATTTCCTTAATTTTCCGGGCATGTACTCCTATGATCATGGTGATCATTTTGTACTTTTTCATTTTTGGCTCGGGTTGTGGGGCCCGCAGGCCCGTCGGTGACCCAAATTTTGGCACGGCTATTACTCTAGAGATATAGGTATCGATAGCCCCATTTTGATGTGTTATTTATGTTTTTTATAGTTTGATTATCATTTGGAGATTCTCGTAGCAATTTAGGTTTGGATATCGTTATCCCTGCAGCTTGTCATCGCACGACAGGTAGGTTATGGTCTAAACTCCCTAGACTTCACATATATCAGATAAAATTGTACTAATTGGCATCCTTGGGTTTGGTTATTAGCTAGGCACCACATACCTTGATCGCTTTTCCATGTTCGCCTCATTTTTTTCCTCCGTTATGTGTAGTATTCTTCATAGGTGAGTATTATCACCCTTGTGGTTATGTGTGCCTTGATTTTAGTTTGGACCATAAACGGTGGGCTATTCAAGGGTGTCCATAAGTCCCGGACATCGTTATCATTATTTTAGGCTGGTTATCTGTGCTGTAGAGCGATTAAAGCCTGTGTAGGGTCGATAGGTTGATTGTGGGCCGTGGGCCACTGTTGTGATTGTATACATCATCTGTCATGCATGTAAGGGGGATTTGTAGGTGATTTTACTATGGTTTTGGGCTTGGGTCCTACTATTGATTATTTTCTAAACCTTGCATGGCCCGTGGGGCATGTTTTCAGTAAAAAATGATTAGAAAGGGGTTTGGTACTGTTTTAATGGATCTTCTTGGGGTAAGAGTGAATAAAGGGGTGTTTTATCACTATTTTCACTTATACTAGACTCGGTGTGGCCGTGCGCTAGACTTGTTTTACTACCACTTTCAAGATGATACTAGGCTTGGCAGGGTCGTGCGCTAGACCTATTTTTGACTTACTGATATAGAACTAGATACCCTCCGGGCAGATTTCCTTAGGGACTTTCGAGATTTATGAGGCATCTAGTATGTTAGTCGGGGGCCTTTATGGACCTTGCTATTCATGCCCAGGGCTTACGTGTTGTGAGTGCCGGAGGGGGGTATAAAATACAATAGAGGTATACGGGTGCGACCTTCCATGGATCCTGTCTTCTGGGCCTTATAGGCCATTAGAAGCGGGTAACATATATTACTATTACCACTTAGTTAAGTATATCATATTATACCATTTATTTGTGTGAGGTTCTACCCTTGTTCGCTATTTGCAGCGTTAGGGTTTGTCTTCACTTGGTTATGTTCCTCGGGTCTATGGGTTCCCATTGCGATTGTAGGTAGATCTGTTATTACTTTAAGAGCTTTATTATTAATTATGCCAAATTCCTATTGTAGCTTGATATTGGAACTAGTATTATGTGGTTGTTTTTTTTTTACTCCTATGTTAAGCATGATATTGTTACTTGGGTTCCCTCCTTCTCTTTTTAATTAAGGTTACCGTTATACCGCTCATTTTCTAAAACTCCTTATATACTGTTATTGCAAGGATCCCAGGTGAATCTTTTCTTACTTTTGCCTATGCCTGTAGTATATCCTATTTTCTAGCCTTGTATGTTGTTTCAGTTGTTTTTCTTTGGTTCTAGCTTCTGTGTGCTTCTTAGTTGTTTTCGGTGATGATTTGCTTCTATTATGTCTATTACTTCTCTTTTATCTTATATGTACCATGTCGGCCTAGGATACCTACTGGGTACCATCTACTTCGTATTTAGTGCTCAACTACACTCTACATCTTCAGGTGCAGATCCTAGTATGGGTCATCCCTGTTAGCTCATGGGAGACTCGTGCGAGGAGCTATTTTGGGGATATTTCAGACCGAGGGTGAGATCTTGGTAATCAGAGCTTAGCTTTTAGTTATCTTTTGTATCATGTACTCTATTCCTACTCGAAGACATTTGTATATTGTATTTTCGGATTCTTTGTACTCCTTATATGTAGTTCTGGCTCTATAATATGATACAAGGTTTTGGGGTTTTGGTTTAACTTCCGCATATTGTTCTATATACTCTTGTTTCTTATTTATTCATCTTGTTCCCTTGCTTCTCTATTTAATTTGTTCTTACGCTTACTGTTAGATAATAGCCCTTTACGAACTGTTCTGGGCTACGAGGAATGATTCACTTACTGGGGGTTATAGGTGCCATCATGACCGAGAAATCAGGTCGTACGAGCTAGGGTTAGTTCATGAGCAGCAACATGTTGACCCAGGGATAGCCTAGGTACCACCAGCTCCAGTGCAAGCTTCAGCCCCAGCTCAGTCTTCAGATATTCGGGGTTTACTGTCCCATCTTTTGGGTATGATTGTAGAGCGGCCTTATGAGGTAGCACAAACATTCGCTCAGGGGGAAACTCTGGGTGCACCATGTTTAGGAGCGCAACCTGCTTCTGCAGCTCCTCGTGCCGAGGTTATTCTGTTTCCATCAGTTGCACAGCCTCTTGCTCCTCACCCAATTATGATAGAGATACAACATAAGACGTTGGGTAGGTTTCTGACATTCACACCTCTGAGGTTTGCTAGTACATATGGATAGGATCCACATGACTTTATTACTACTTTTGAGGAGATATTACATCACTTGAGCTTGTTAGAGACTCACGGGGTCGGTTATACTACTTACCAGTTGGAGGGCCCAGCTAAGTTGTGGTGGAGGGCTCAGATTGCTTCCAGACCATATTTATCTCCTCCATTGCCCTGGTATAAGTTCTATGAGTCTTTTATGCCCAAGTTCTTGCCACAGAGTGATAGAAAGCGTCGGAGAGAGGATTTCACTAGACTTGCACAGGGTTGCATGACCATATAAGAGTATGAGACACGTTTTGATCAGCTCGCTCCATTTGGATCCATGATTATGCCTACCGAGCCTGATAGAGTCCATAGGTTTGTTTTGGGGATACGAAGAGAGTTTACAGAGTCAGCAGATATATTGGTTGGTAGTGATCGGTCATTCCAGGCTATTGTGGACTATGTCCGTACAATAAAGAACTTACATCATCATGACCCAGGGGGACAGAGACAAAAGGCCTCATCATCAAGGTAGATTCAGTGGTTCTCGACAGGGTGGTAGAGGATTAGGCCTGTGGGGTCAGGTTTATCAGCCATAACAACATCAAGGTCAGACTAGTCGACCAGTTCAGGCATCACTCTAGACTTCTGGTTCTCAGTTTGAGCAGGTTAGTGCAGTCATCATGGTCACAGTGGTAGTCTTTGATAGGTACTACTTCTGGGGCATCAGGTCGTAGTGACCACACAGATTCAGCTAGTTTGTCTCGACAAAGTGGGCCATCTGGGTTCTATTATGGGTGCGGTGTTAGTGGTCACTATGCTGGTGATTGCCTTAAGTGGGATCAACTTGCTACGAGTGTGGGATTAGTGGTCATTTTGCTAGAGATTTCCCCTAGCGGGGTACAATTCAGCCAGTTGCTTAGCCGGCTCAGCCTATTTGCTCAGCTCAGCCACCGGCTCGAGGAGATGGTAGTCAGGGTAGAGGTGGTGGCCCATAGGGAAGGACAAGTGGTAAGAATGGCATTTTATCAGGTGGCGGTCATCGTTAGTTCTATGCAATCCCTGGGAGACCAGAGGCTGAGGCCTCAGATGCTGTAATTACAAGTTCGATCTCTGTTTGCTATCGGCCAGCTTATGCTTTATTTGATCCTGGATCCACTTTTTCATATGTATCTTCTTACTTTATGCCTTGTTTGGGTTGGCTAGTGAGCCTTTATATGTGCCTATATATGTTTCGACCCCAATAGGAGACACTTTAGCAGTGGATCAGATTGTGAGATCTTATATGATATCTGTGGGTGATTTAGAGACTTGGGGTGACCTGTTGATACTTGATATGGTAGATTTTGATGTGATTCTAGGCATGTATTGGTCATACCCTCACCGTGTGGTTTTTTATTGCTATGCCAAGATCATTACTATAGTTGTGCTCGGCGTATCCCTGGTTATGTGGCAAGGTTCTGTCAGCCGTGCATCATCAGGGATCATCTCTTGTCTTCATGCTAGGAAGTTGATTTCACGAGGGTGTTTGTCTTACTTTGCATATGTCCGAGGTGCTACTGCCGACCCTTCTTCCCCTGAGTCCGTCCTTATGTTTAGAGACTTCCTAGATGTGTTCCTTACCGACATACCAGGCTTTCAACCTAAGATAGATATTGATTTCACTATTGAGCTAGAGCTGGGCACGAGGCCCATATCCATCTCTCCTTACCATATGGCTCCAGCTGAGTTGAGGGAGCTTAAAGAGCAGCTCCAGGATTTGTTAGATAAGGGGTTTATTAGACCGAGTGTGTCTTCTTGGGTGTCCTGTTCTGTTTGTTAAGAAGGATGGTTCGATGAGGATGTATATTAATGATCGACATCTGAATAGGGTGAATATGAAGAATAGGTATCTAATGTCGTGGATTGATGAATTGTTTGATCATCTTCAGGGTTCATCCGTGTTTTCGAAAATTGATTTGAGGCTAGGCTACCACAAGTTGAGGATTAGGGTGGAGGACATCCCTGAGACTTCATTCAGGACACGTTATGGCCACTATGAGTTCCTAGTGATGTATTTTGGGTTGACTAATGCCCCCACAGCTTTCATAGATCTGATGCACAGGGTGCTTAGTGATAACGCCCAAACTACACCTCAAATTAACGAAGCGTAAGCGGTCGTAGTCAAATATAGAACCCAAGAAAGGTTGGGGTCGAATCCCACAGAGAATATGGTGAAGATTAAGCCTTTAGTGAAGTATTTGACTAGTCGTCAATAGTTTCCGGTAAATAGGGGGGGTTTTGTGATCAATATTTGTAAACAAAACAAACACTTAACGTATGAATGATAATCAATAGGAGAGAGAGAACTAGGGAAGTGTTTACCATGGCGTTAGTAACAAAGTCGATTCTAGGCTTAACGGGGTTCTTTCTATATGCGTGTCATGATGCGATTGAATTAATGGTATCGTCTAAACGTTTCTCAACCAAATAGACAAATTTACATTTCAATTCTCTCGAACTTGAAAAGGTGTGCTTTTAGATTTCAATCCTAAACATCAAGTAGATTAATCTAGTTACAGCATTAATCATAAGACGAGAGTTAGTAGTCTCGAATCCTCGTCGTTAATCAAATATCCCGATTTTAATCTCTTTACTCAAGCAAATTAAACCTAGGCAAGTTCTAATGTTTGCAACCACTAGAAAACGTGACATAATGAATGATTAACAACGTGACAACATATATATTGAACCCGACGCTACCCGGAATCTATCTTGCTACGTTTGCCATGGCTCCCACAACCCTAGTTGTGAGAGTTTTAGTTAATCATGCTTGAAAGAGAAGAAAAGAAAGTCAAAATCATAATAAAGGGAAAAGAAATCCTTACAATGTATTGAAAACAATCCTCAATAATCCAAGAACAAGAATAACAAGATCCCAAGAACGATTCAAGAACACGAATTCAAGAAGTAGAAAAACGTGTTTCTTGATCTTCAAGTTGACTAAAATCTCTCCTAAAACTATTGTAAAAAGCTTTATTAATTGCATAATGAAAATAAACCTAACATAGGGTATTTATAGGAGTCTAGAAAACAAATCCCAAAATCGTCCGGATTCCGCGTAGCGGACTGCCCAGGTGTGACGGTCAGGCTGATGGACCGTCACTGGCTTGACGGACCGTCGCCTGGGCCGTCACCACTAGGCAGTGGTGCTGCCTTGGTGTGACGATCACTGTGATGGACCGTCACATGTGTGACGGGCCGTCACTCAGGCCGTCACTCTTAGGCAGAATGTCGTTTTTTGCGTATTTCCTTCCGTTTCCATGTTTGTCTCCATTTCCTGAAAATACAACATAAAAACATCAAAAATGACAACGGTTGCTTGAAAACGTACGATTGTTCTTAGTTTAAAGGAGTCGAAAGTGCCGTAAAATGGCGGCACATCAATACCCTCAACTTAAGACGTTCGCTTATCCTCAAGCAACATGACACAAAACAATAATACGACTCAACTAAGAAAATAAACTCGTGTCTCTAGCAACTCATGGTCATTCACCATCTTTTTCAATCAAGCTCCCTCGTAGCACACACATGTATGAAACACTAACTTGCAAGGATCCAAACATGTCATTCCGATATGATAGAATATTATGCATACACACGCGCAGCTATCCTAACAATCAATAGATAATACAGACATCTTGGTGCCCTCACCACAAAGAAATCCCACACACAAGATTTGGGATTAGGTAAGTTCTCACACTCACAAACGATTTCAAACAATGCACATGCGATACCATAGGCTTGCCCTTACTATTCTATTTTGGTTCTTCAGAAAGCCGCTCAGGATCACTACAGGACTTGTTTTGGCTTGTAATGAGGCTTCAGGTGCAGGTAGGATACATTTAGGGGTTAGTGACTAAGCCCTCCTTGGAACTACCGACGTCTTATTACCACATACTTTACTTTGTCCATCCTTATTCGCCTTTTTATTTCCTTTTCTCTAGCTACAGGTGCGGCCTCTTTATTTTGAGAATTCTTTTTGTTACTTTTTCGATCTTTTTCACTTCTTTTTATTTTTCTTTTCTTAGGCACACACCCGAATTTTCATTCTATTCACAACCAATCTTCTCCATCCTCTTTTTCTTATCATTCACCTCTGTAGTAGCCACCCTCAACTTAGGCTGATTGCCTGCGTTGAGGTGCACGATGTCCATGGCAGGACCAGGGCCAAAACAGGGTTTACCTCTATAGTAGCCACCCTCAACTTAGGCTGATTGCCTGCGTTGAGGTGCACGATGTCCAAGGAAGGACCAGGGCCAAAATAGGGATTCAAAGTTAAACGGGAATGGTGACAGGTTATTGAAAGAATAAGGTCAATTATGGCTCAAACAGGGATCAAGGGATTATTTATATTTGGACGGTCTTTTAGGTTAAGTGGACTACACACACAAAGGGCCTGTGATCCTTTCCTAAGCAACCAAACTTCGAACTTAACAAAATAGACCGGGCAAGTTCTAGATGCATGCACAGAGTAAGAATTTATAACAATAATCTCACACGCTCCTGGCACCAAGAAACTATATCTCTACCAACTATCAAACAACCGCTCGGCTTAAGCATACTCATTCTACTCATAATCACACAATGACATACAAGGATCCAGACAGTCAATCGTTTCAACATAAGTACAAAACCAGAAAATTTTTAAAGGGGCCTCATTTTTAAACAAGAAAAACGCCATGCTTGCTATAGACACTAAAAAAATTTAAAAAAATAACAACCTAAACATGCCGGTTCTACTAGATAGCAAACCGGAGGGAAAAGAAACACGGCAACAAAAACCCTTGGTGGTGACTCACAGGTTTCCCCAAACCCTCAACTTAGACTCATGCATTGTCCCCAATGCATCCATATGAAAGCTAAAAACTGTGAGAGAAAGGAATACCTGTGAAGTCGATATGACTCAGATTCTGACATGATGTTGGAGACCGCCAGGGTCTCCACAACAGGAGAACTCGATATCCTCATCATTCAGCATAACATCGTCCTGCAGACCACCAGCATTCAGATTTTGTTGGGCCTGCAGTTCTGCAGCGAGCCTTGCTGCCTCTTGTTGTGCGGCCATATTCCGCCTTAACGATCTAGCAAGCTCGGGGTCGTAAGGTAATGTTGATTCCCCCGAGCGCCGGGTACTTGGCATGCACAACTCTGTACCCTGTCAAAAACAAAAACAACAAAAAAAACGTAAAGCAGAAAAGTATGACTAAGAGTCAAATAAACACACCAGACTTAATTAACAACCGTATTCCCCGGCAACGGCGCCACTTTTTGATAACGCCCAAACTACACCTCAAATTAACGAAGCGTAAGCGGTCGTAGTCAAATATTTTAAGAGCCAACTAACAAAAGCCACTTGTTCCAACAACCCCTCCCCTAGCTCCACAAGATCCTCAACTGATTCTCTATACTCAACCCATATACCAAGCTCCACAACCAAAAATGCAGGATCTACCAAGCTCTATAACCAAATGTTCAACCCACTTACCAAGCTCCTCTCCAAAACTTTCAACTGTATTAGAAGGCTCCCGAGAACCAGAACAGCCGCCAGGTTCCTCCTCCTACTAACGTCAATCTCCCTCGTCCAAATCTAGAAAAGAAAGTTTCTCAGACATTTACCCAACTAGTCGAAACTAGAACCCAGTTGTATGAGAGATTGAAAGCCGCTGGATTTATTCAGCCCATTCCACACAAACCAGGCAACACCAATTCTCATTTCTTTAAAGACGATTGACATTGTGCTTACCACTCTGGAGGCATCGTACACAGTACTGAAGATTGCATTAACCTACGGCATAAGATTCAGGACTTGATTGATCAAAAGGTGCTCACCTTGCAAACAACGTCGCCGAATGTTAACAACAACCCACTCCCAATTCACGGAGGAGCCGCTGTGAATATGATCGAGATGGAAGAAGAATGGGTCGTGAGCAATTCCATAGTGTCAGCTAGTCCTAGAAATCCAGAATAGTTGGAGAAGTCTGTAGCTGCCTTGAGCATCGCATAAAAGTCACAATTCATTATGTTGGCAGCACCTCAACAAGCTTTTGCTTTGATACCAGCAAAAAAAGAGTTCATAATGGAGTCTGCCGCCGCCAATGGTATGACAAAATTGGGAAGATGTTATATCCCCAATGATTTGGCGAATGATACTTACAAAAAGGATCCGCAGAAGAGGCCAATCACTGAAAGAGAAGCGGAAGAATTCTGGAGAAGAATGCAGTCAAAGGATACTCCATTGTGAAACATTTGGAGAAGACCCCCACCCAGATTTCTATTTGGGCATTACTCATGAGTTCCCAGTACCACAGATAGGCATTGCTCAGAGTTCTGAATGAAGCTTATGTACCGACAGGTACTAGTGTAGAGAACCTGACCGCCATGGTAAGCCAAGTCCTTGGGGGCATCGCATTTTCTTTAGTGACGATGAGTTGCCTTTTGAAGTCATGATGCACAACAAAGACTTGCATATCACTATCAAAAGCCAAGAGAAGATCGTAAATAGGGTATTGATCGATGATGGATCAGGGATGAAAATATGTCCGTTGTCCACACTGACCCAGTTGGAGTATGATCTAGGAAAGATTCTCTAGAGCAGGGTCAATGTAAGAGCTTTTGACGGAAGCCAAAGAGACACTATTAGAGAAGTTAGCCTGTACATCTAAATGGGACCCGCCAAATTCCGTACTGAGTTCCATGTCATAGATATCTCCACCAGCTATAATTTTCTCTTGGGAAGAACATGGATCCACGGAGTCAGAGTCGGAGCCATGCCATCAACTTTGCACTAGATGGTGAAGTTCATTTGGGAAGAACATTAGGTGGTGATCCACTGAGAAGGAAGTCACTTGAGCCATCCTAATGGTTATGTCTCTGTGATTGAAGAAGTCCCGAGGGGAAGCAATTTCTACACCATAGAGATCATCAATGCTACTGGAGAAAATCTTACTCCTTAGATTCCCATTCCACCCATCTATAAAATGCTTGCAACTATGATGCTAAGGAGTGGATACAAGCCAGGCTTTGGGTTGGGAAAGAATTTCGATGGTATGATTTAGCCCTTAAGCATCCCCAGACAGTTGACCAGACATGGACTACGGTATGTGGCCCAAGAGGACGAGGTGAGAGTCAGAGAGAAGAAGCAGTCAAGATTATCTAAGCTACTTCCCCATCTATATCAGTCATTCCCAGTGCGTATCGGTCATCCAAGTAATGGGTTAGAGGATGGAATAGGAGATCTGTTTGAGGAATGTGATGCTATAAAAGGAGAAATCCTTGAAACAACCATGATTAGGGATGCCAGGCCCGGCAAAAAGCTACAGAATTGGGTTGCAACTCCCCTCGTGACTCTCCGCTCGGCCGGGTAGACAAAGATTCTATTTTATGAAAAAATCGGTGATGGTCCGGATGAGGCTCTGCGACCCACCCTTTATGTTTTAATATTCCTCGTACTATTTACTGTTTTCCAAAAGGCATGAACCTACATTCATATGGGTTGTAGCCATAGTTTGTAAATATTTCCGAATTTCAATGAAAGCCTCCTTATTTTGAAAATTTACTGTTCAGAATTTGTTTATATTTACTTGTTATTATCTAACCCGTTTTGTTTTGGTTTTAGTAATAATAAGTTAAAACCTGCCACTGTCATATCATGTCAAGAGATTAACGAACAAACCAAGCTAGATGACAATGATTTTGAGGAGTATGACAAAGAAACTATGGTTCTCGAAGAGTTAACATAAGAATTAAAAGACTTCAAAAACTGAGAAAGGCCTAACCTAGAGGAAATCGAGATGGTCAATCTGGGAGATGGTCAAGAGGTCAAAGAAGCCAGAATCAGTGTCCATCTGATAGAAGCGCAGAAAAGAGAATTCATCAAGTTACTCCGAGAGTACATCGACATATTTTCTTGGGCCTACAGTGACATGCCAGGACTAAGCACATGCATAGTCTCTCACAAGTTGCCTATCAATCCAGGGTTTGATCTGATCAAGCAGAAGACTCGAAAGTTCACGCCAGACCTAAGTTTAAGGAAAAAAGAAGAAGTTACCAAACATATACAGTCCGGGGTGGTAAAAGTCACAAAGTATCCGACTTGGTTGGCCAACATCGTCCCAGGTCCCAAGAAAAATGGGAAGATCAGAATTTGTGTTGACTATCGAGACTTGAACAAGGCCATTCCCAAGGATAACTTTCCATTACCCAATATTCACATCCTTATTGATAACTGCGCAAAGCATGAAATGCAGTCATTCGTGGATTATTTTGTTGGGTACCACCAGATCTTAATGGACGAAGAAGATGTAGAGAAAACGGTCTTTCTAACACCTTGGGATATTTATCATTACTGGGTAATGCCATTTGGTCTTAAGAATGTAGGTGCTACCTACATGCGAGCCATGACGACCATATTCCATGACATGATTCATAAGGAGATCAAAGTGTACGTGGATTATGTGATTATCAAATCACGTGAGAGTTTGGACCTGACCCATTTAAGGAAGTTCTTTGATCGACTAAGAAAATATAATCTGAAATTAAACCCCACCAAGTGCGCTTTTGAGGTGCCAACCAGCAAGTTGTTAGGCTTCATAGTTAGTAGAAGGGGCATTGAGCTCGATCCCTCGAAAATCGAGGTAATTCAAGAATTACCTCCCCCGAAGACCAAGAAAGAAGTCATGAGTTTCTTGGGAAGGCTGAATTATATTAGTCTGTTCATAGCCCAGTCAACAGTTATTTGCGAACCATATTCAAGTTATTGAAAAAAGATGCACCGACCAGCTGGACCGAAGAATGCCAACAAGCCTTTGACCGCATCAAAAATTATTTATCCAGTCCACCAGTATTGGTTCCTCCAAGAGAAGGAAGTCCATTGTTGCTGTATCTGTTGGCCTCAAAAAATGCCTTTGGTTGCGTCCTGAGGCAACATGATGAAAGCGGAAAGAAGGAACGAGCGATTTATTACTTGAGCAAGAAGTTCACCCCATACGAAGCTCGTTATACTCTGCTAGAAAGGACCTGCTGTGCTTTGACTTGGGTTGCCCAAAAGTTGAGACATTATTTATCGTCCAACACGACATATCTCATTTCCAGAATGGACCCCCTGAGGTACATATTCCAAAAGGCCATGCCTACAGGGAAATTGGCTAAGTGGAAAATGTTGCTAAGTGAGTTTGACATTGTATATGTAACTCAAAAAGCAATCAAAGGACAAGCCTTAGCGGATCACTTAGCGAAAAATCCGGTTGATGAAGATTATGAGCCACTCTGAACTTACTTCCCATATGAAAAGATTTTTTTTGTAGGCGAGGATATTGCAGAATCATACCCTGGTTGGAGATTGTTCTTCGATGGAGCATTCAACTTCAAAGGTTCGGGCATTGGAGCAGTCTTAGTATCAGAAATTGGTCAGCACTACCCGGTGACAATCAAACTCCATTTCCCATGCACCAACAACATGGCCGAATACGAAGCTTGTATTCTCGGTATTCAGTTAGCTATTGATATGAATATCCAAGAACTCTTGGTTATCGGTAATTTTGATTTGCTACTTCACCAAGGCCAAGGCAAGTGGGTTGTGAAAAATCCCAAGATTGTGTCATATGTGAAGTTGGTACAAAGTTTGGGCAGGAGGTTCCGAAAGATCGAGTTCAAGAATACGCCAAGAATTCAAAATGAATTTGCTGATGCTTTGGCAACCATATATTCCATTATTCAGCACCCCGATCAGAATTACATCGATCTGTTGGTGATAAGTTTGAAAGAGCAACCTGCATATTGTGCTCAATTTGAAGCAGAATCGGATGGAAAATCATGGTATTATGATATCAAGAGGTACCTAGAAGCCGGAATATGAATGGATTCACCCTAGCCAAGAAGATCTTGCAAGCTGATTACTTTTGGATGACCATGGAAAACAACTGTAGCAGGTTCATGCTGAAATGTCATAAGTGCCAGATCCACAGAGAATTGATTCGAGTGCCACCCAGCGAGCTTCATGCTATTAGCGCACCCTGGCCTTTTGTATCTTGGGGAATTTATGTCATTGGTCCCTTTAAGCCACCTGCCTCAAATGGGCACAAATTCATTTTGGTAGCTATTGATTATTTCACCAAGTGGGTGGAAGCTGCTTCTCACAAGCCCATAAGCAAGAAGGTTGTAGCTGATTTTGTCAAAAATAACCTAATTTGCCAATTCAGGATCCCCAAGTCAATTATTACTGACAACGGAGAAAATCTGAATAGTCACCTGATGAGAGAGATATGTGAGCAATTCAAGATCACTCACCGCAATTCGACCGCATATCGACCACAAATGAATTGAGCTGTGGAAGCTGCCAACAAAAATATCAAAAAGATCTTGAGAAAGATGGTGGACAGTCATCGATCTTGGCACGAGATGTTGCCTTATGCTTTATTGGGATATCGGATGACCATTAGGACTTCAACTGGAGCAACTCCTTATGTGTTGGTATATGGTTCAGAAGTGGTGATACCCGCTGAAGTCGAAATACCATCCCTTAGGATCATTCAAGAAGCTGGACTGAGCAATGAAGAATGGGTTCGTGCTCATCACGAGCAGTTCATGTTGATTGATGAGAAAAGAATGAGCGCCGTATGCTAGGGACAGTTGTACCAGCAATGAATGGTTCATGCATTCAACAAAAGAGTAAGAGCTCGCATGTTTGCCATAGGACAGTTGGTGCTTAAGCATATTTTCCCTCACCAGGAGGAGTACAAAGGGAAATTTGCACCTAATTGACAAGGCCCGTATGTTGTCCAAAAAGTGTTATCCGGAGGAGCCTTGATTCTGTCCGAGATTGATGGTCAAGTGTGGACTAAACCGATCAACTCCGATGTTGTGAAGAGATACTACGCCTAAAGATGATTTTTCTTTCATTTATTTCCCTGTAATCGCATTTTTCTGATTGAAATCATTTCTATGCTTTGTAATAGCTTAAAAATTTCCCTATCCTCCTTGTATGAACTACGTTTGACCTGAATTCTTAAGAATGAGATATGTAGGCAGCCAGTGTCAGCTTCGGTCAAACCCTTAGGAAAATCTATCTTTCCACTCCCTTTCTTGAACTACGTTCCACCTGAATTCTCAAGAATGAGATACGTAGGCGGCCTTTGTCGGCTTCGGTCACCCCTTTATCTATTTCTAATTCTCTCCCACTTTGAGTGTGGGAACTATGTGTGACCTGATTCCTGCCTCAACGGGATACGTAGGCGCCACAATGGCTCGGTCATATCACCCCAGGAAATGGAAACTGGGGCAGAATTTTGAGAAAGGAGTCTTAAAAATTCAGAAGATGAAGGTCATTTCCAGCAAAATAAGAGAAGGCATGTGCATACGTAAACACCACAATGGCTCGGTCATATTACCCAGGAAATGGAAAATGGGGCAGAATTTTCAAGAAAGGAATCTCAAAAATTGAGAAGACAAAGAGCATTCTCCAACAAGTCGAAGTACAGAATGTGCTGAAGAGCAACCCAAATGAATATCGAGAAAAATCTTGTGATCCCCACAGAGTCTCAAGTTCTTTGCCCATGGAATGAGATTCATCATGAAACCTTTAACTGGGGAAACTTTTTTGAGGAGGACCTCAAAATTTCCACTGAGCTTCATCTAAGAGTTTAGAAACAAACTCCAAAGAATTCCCCAACACCGAGAGATCAGAGCCTACTTCAAAAATTCCCAGTCCTTGGTGGATTATCCCTAGTTGTGATAGATTTCTCGAAAAGCATTTTTGAATTCCCCAGCTAGGATGACAAAGGATCTCTGTAGTCCGCCAGCAGTATTTCAGAAATGTCAAGAACTCGAATAAAGGACATTCATTGAGCTAGCACATGACACGACAGGCAGAGACCTTTCCAAAATATCCTTTTTCAAAATCTTGGTTTTCTAAAGAACTTGTTTGAAAAATCTTTACAAAAATATTAGCTTCTATATAATTTGACTTCGTCTTATGTCTGCCGCAATCTGGGGAGTCGAAGATGACAAGTACCCGAGAAAGGAAGCATCTAGAAAATACAAAGCAAGGAGCAGAAGATCAAAGGAGGTCAACACAGATTAGTTTCGCCAAAAAACTAACAATTTTTCTGTGGATGCAGGTTGTCCCAAAAAGTATGTTAGAAATCAGGCTCTCATTAGCCAACGCATTCAAAGAGACACAACGAATCAGATACCTCAAAATTTGGTGGAAAAATCTAAAATAGCAGGAAGAAGCCGAAAGAAGCAAAAACTCCTGGAATGGACAAATATTCTTGTAGTTCACAGAAACTACTAGATAAAGAGAGACTGAAAGCGTCCTCAAGTCCCCAAACAAATCAACATATTTCGGTCAGTTTCAAATTAGGACACCAAATGAGAGAACAACGATGTTCTCCGCCAATCCCAGCAAGTCAGAAATTATCAAGAACAGACGATGTTCAAAAGCGGTATTTGTGGTTGTCCCCAAAAATGGGCACGACCATTTCACTCACAAGTTGTTTTGATTAGCTTCATAGACATTGTCTTTAAATTTCTCAAGTTGGACTGTGATCGCTAGTAAAAGTGACGTTGTGTCTACTAATCATTTGTCTTGAGCACAGGTACGCACAAAGGAGTTAGCAGGACAACATAAAAATCTAAGGTGATATTTTCTGCAACTGCTACGCATGTCATTACACGATCATCCCCCTCATATCACATCTGTATGTCTAGAGGACCATGCCAAAAGGGCCATCATATTTTCATGTCATGAGGACCATGCCACGAGGACCATCCTATTTGCATGTCGCAAGGACCATGCCACGAGGGTCATCATATTTTCATGTCGTGAGGTCCATGCCACGAAGGCCATCATATTTGCATGTCGGGAGGACTATGCCATGAGGGCCATCATATTTGTATGTCACGAGGACCATGCGATGAGGGCCATTGCATTTTCATATCGCGAGGACCATATCACGAGGACCATTGCATGATCATCCGCATTATCATTCAATAACGCAGATACATATCCCCTGCGAAGACTATTTCCCTCTACCGGCCGGTTGCAAAGAGGATGACATTCATAGGTGTCCCTAAGTCGCACTTGCTGCGCAGGATCGACCCTCAGCATGCTTATATCTGAGATCGCGTGAGACGATAGAGTCTAACATTGAGGATATCATTATCATTATCATCCTTTATTATGCCAAATCAGGCATTCAACATGCTTATATCCGAGATCGCGTGAGATGGTGAAGTCTAACATTGAGGATATTATTATTATTTATCATGCCAAGTCTGGCATTCAACATATTTTTATCCGATATCAGGTAAGATGGAGGAGTCTGACGTTGAGGGTATATTTGCTCCTTTATTATGCCAAATCAGGCATTCAGTATGCTTATATCTGAGATCGCGTGAGATGGTAGAGTCTAACATTGAGGATATTATTATTATTATATATTATGCCAAGTCTGGCATTCAACATATTTATATTTGATATTGCGTAAGACAGAGGAGTCTGATGTTGAGGGTATATTTTCTCTTTTATTATGCCAAATCTGGCATTCAGCATATATATCTGATATCGTGTAAGACGGAGGAGTCTGACGTTGAGGATATTTATGCACTATTATTCGAAAGCGTCGATCGCTAGAAGTTGCATCTATATTTAATCATGTGGCAAAGGCCTTGTCACCCCCGATAAGCAAATACTGCTTGTCGTCGAGGTCAAAAGCATATAGTCTGAAGGATGTCTGTAAGACGCCATCTAAATCGGATGATGTACTGGATTTCCCCAAACTTAGAAGGCCAAAGGTCGTCTGTAAGTCACAAAGATATCTGAAACTGAATAGTGTACAAGATTGCTTAAAACTTGACAGACTAAGAGTTATCTTTAAGATGCAGCAATATCTGAAACCGGATACTGTGCAAGATAACCTGAAGATTGACGGTTCAAGGGTAATGCGTAAGTTGCAATAATATCCAAAATTGGGTAAAAGTGAGAGACTACCAAAAATTGATAGTCCAAGGGTTATCTATAAGCCACGATATATCCACGTTGATATTGTGCAGGACTACCCAAAGGCTAGCAATTCAAGGGAAATCTATAAGTCGCGTTATATCCAAGATCAGATAAAAGTGCTGGATTACCCTAAAGCTGGCAATTCGAAGGACATCTGTAAGCCGCCTCTATCTAAAGTCAGATGATGTGCAAGATTACTCGAAGTTGACAAATCAAAGGCATTTGTAAGCCACCTCTGTCCAAAGTCGGATGATGTGCTAGATTACCCAAAGCCTAACAATGCAGAGAATATATGTTAGTCGTATCGATACGGATGATGCACAAGATTCGCCCCAAAGGTATATACAAAAGACCGCTATCAATAGCCAAGAAGGCTATCACATTCAAGAGAATGCCACAAACGGTCAAGAGGATCGTCACCATCGTAACGACTACAAAATTAATCATATTCAAAGATCACCATATTCAACCGCTATAGAGTTGGATAATCTAACACTTTTAATCCACAGCAACGGGAATGTGCAAAGTGTTTAAGTCGCAACAACGAGAATGCGCAAATCTAACACTTCTAAGCTGTAGCAACGGGAATGTGCAAAGTGTTTAAATTGCAACAACGGGAATGCGCACCAGGCAATCCTATCCGATAGCCAAGAAGGCTATCATGCTTAATCATCATCGAAATTGCTATTTCCTAAGACAGAGACAAACAGGGACAATGTATTATTCAGAAACAACGAACGCAGAACAAATGAGGTACAAGGCTATCTCTCCTTATTAAGCTATTTTACTACTAACAATATTTTCAAAATATTGCTGAGAACATCCTAGAGGATGAAAATCTCAAAGCAGAACAACAGGTATGAAATACATCAAAAAAATGTTATCACACATGATTCGAACATAACTCAAGGGTGAGGTATGACAAAGAAACTACCTCTCCAAATAGAATTATGTTATTGCTAACCATTTGTTTTGAGATATTGTTGAGAGCATCCGAGAAGGATGAAATTCTCAAAGCAAAATCACAGGTGCGGTCTATACCAAAAAGGATGCATCACAAGTGGAACTTTTTCTTAGCAGCAAACTGGACATAGTCCAAAGAGGAATATCAAACTCTTTGGATGCGACCTGAGGAACGACTACCACCGCCATCAAACCACACCCCTATCAGAAGGCATGTGGGTATTCGTATCTTTGGGGTCTTAGTTTTGCATCCTGGGTATTTTTTGAACTCACGCTGGAAGCAATATTCCTTTCTTTCAAATCCGGGTGATGATACACCTCGAGCTTTGGAAATTATGTCCATGTAAAATCTTACTTATGTGAAGGGCACCACATTCATAGTTGAGAGGTTACAAGCCTCTTTTCTATAGTTCAATTATTCGTCACTCATCTCGAGCCAAAGGTTGTCTTAACATAAAGATTACTTTTTCCACCGATTGAGTCAAACTACAAGCAGATTGATTCCCTGAGTCCTGGGATATGTAGGCGGGCTCTATGTTAAAAACTCGGCTGCATTCCTAACTCCCCCAATCCTCTTACCCCCCAGCTTTTCGATCTCTCCGTACTTTAAAACCGGGATAGTTTGAAATTCTTTCAAGATCGTGCGTAAAATCAAGCATCTTGAACTACAAGTGGCCTGAATTATCATGTAACCTGAGATATGTAGGAAACTCGGTACCGGAATTCGGCCATAATTCCTTGAAATTTATGCTAGAACCAACCGCTTCCTGAAGATGAATCTGTGGTCGGATAAAATTGGGAACGTCAATTTCCTTTGCCCAGGGTTCCTTACATTCACCCTACCCAAAGGGAGGGGCATTTGTTGACCCTCAATTTTTACCCGCCACATCACGAATTAATCTTGAGCCTTTTAAAATTTTAAACAATTTTTGAAATAATTATTTTGTAAAAAGAGATAAAATATATTCCAAACCGGCTTTATAATAGTTTTGAGTAATGATTTATATTTTTCATATTTAATTATGTGAAATTTATAAAAGTTTACTTAAAGAACTATTTAAAAGTTTAATTTCATAAGAAAATCCTTTTAAGAGATTAGACACTTGATTTTCCTCCAAATTAAATCAAAATGCGAGATTAATTGAACAAATTAATTTCATAATTAAAGAGGTAATTATGTGTTAAATACAGCGATTATTTTGAATTGTATAAATTTATTAAATATCGAGGTCAATTGTAATTACTTCATCTTATTTTATATTCTAGCTTAAATCCCTAAAATCATTTAAATCCTAGCCGAATATTTCCTAATTCCTACCAATTTGGCTACCCCTTTAATTTAAGAGTGGCCACATTTTACAAAATGTGGCCAAAACTTAAACCACCTTATAACTTCTTTGTTCAGCCAATTCTTGGGCCAAACGAACTCCATAATCTGCCCCAGCCCACCTCAAATACCCAAAACCCGGCTCACTCCCTTTATTCTCTCACACCACCAGATTTATACACCTACACACACTTATATTTCCACATGCTCTCACATATACTCCCTCACCAACTCAACGCACCTCACGCTCCTTTTTTTTCAGAAAGACCACAGCTCCCTTCACCATGCGCCTCGTACAAACAAACAGCTCAACACCCCTCCACTGTACTTCATCTTCTTCACCTATCTCCCTCAAAAGCCTAACGCTCACAACTCAACAACAACAAATCCAGCTTCACCAACGCCCAAACTCTGTCAAAATTCCCAAACGACGTCCAAATTCTCCATTAAGGTTGTGCTGGCACAGACGTGAACCTTATAGAGAGCACAAGTGTCGATTTCTCTTCACAATCAGTGGGAATTTGTACAATCATGGTACAATTCCCTTGATGCTCAAGCTCATCCATTTGGGAATTTAAATATCCCCAAAGGGTTTTCCCAAATTACCCTTCGATTCCCCCCCCCCCCATTTTCACCCCATTTCCCCCCTATATAAACCCATTTCTTCCTAAGAGTTGGTAACTGAAATTTTGGGGAAAAACTTGGGGATTTTGATGGAGCATTCCACTAATCTCACGTAACCAAAGTTTCAAAGAGAAATACACTAAAGATTCAAGTTCCGACGAAATTGTTACGAGTTTGGTGGTGGAAGAATTTTCTGACGAAGGCTCGTATACCCAGTTTGCTGCTCAAGAACAGGTAATTTTTCCGTTCATTCTCTCCTTTTTGTGTCCTTCTTTATATCAAAAACTTGTTGGTTTGGGCTGATCTTGTTTGAGAAATATTTGATTGTTGTTTTTGAGGAATCAAAAATGGGGCTGTAAAATGTTGTCTGTTAATTTAAGTTTTCCATCGGACTTGAAGCATTGAAGTTTCTGCCTAGTGTTTTGCTAGTTTGGGACATAACAACCTATTTTGATTTTCATAGGGTCCTTGAATCTTTTGCTTATAGGTGTTTTTAAGCATGTTTTAAGATTGTGTTTGCTTCATGAATGCACTGTTATGTTGTTTGGTTTGGTGAAGCGGACATTTTCTTGAGAAATCTCTTTAGCTCACAATGCAAAACAAGATTCGTTAAGAATGGTGAGTTTGATCTTTGGAATAGATCTTTAGCCCTTACCAAAGATTGAAGAATATCAGACTGAAATCAAACTCCACCATAGTTCAGATTTCATTCCAACGCAGTTTTAAAGACCATGAAATAGGATGTAGGCTTCAGGGCTTCTTGTTTCTGAGTTGTTGTGTGAGATTTCAAGGCCATAACTTTGTTCATATATCTCTTACATGTTGTTCAGTTCTCGTCTTCTCCATGACCCTTTGTAACATGAATTGCTTGCTTCATTTTCAATTTACTAAGCATGACATAGTCATACGTTTAGGTGACTTCCATGTGTTCTAGGTTTGTTGTCTTGCTGCTTTGCTTTAACCAGCTTGTTGTTGGAATTTAAAGTTTATTAACTTCCTTTGATTCGTCATATCAAGAGAAGGTTAATGAATTCGAGAGTGAAGTTTCCTCCCTGTGTAATATTTCTTTTAAACAAATGAGGGATAGAATACATCTTCTCCATGCTATGTTTTCTTCACTAAATTGAGATCCTCCTGGATAAAAGTTGATCCTCATTTGTTTTCTGTGCTAAGTGTTGGTTCTTCTTACGCAAGATTTGATGTGCTCAGTTAACTCACGTTAGTAAAAGATGCGTTGGAATCTATCTATCGCCACCTAGAATGACTCCTTCTATTAATTCTTGTTTAAAAAGAAAATATGAGAATCTGCTCCCTCCCCCTCTATTTGTCTTGCCTGTTTTCAATCAAGATGTGCCATCTTTGTCTTTGAATTAATGCTACTGATTTGCTAAAGATGGGATTTCTTCTACTCTTTAAAGTTATTCGTAGCATGATCCCTGTCCTTTGTTAGCTTGTCTCGGTTAGTACAAATGAATTAAGGTCGAAGAATGTTCTTACACTCAAATATGTTTTAAGCTAAAAAAATTTATGAACTGATTGTTGTTTCATGAATATATGAGCAAGTTGTTAGTATCTTGTTTGATAGTTCGTCATAATTCATCATCACTTGTCTTGATCTTTTGTAAAATAATATGTTTAAACGTAGCTGAATATATGCCAAAGGGATGATCTTGTGTGGTATAATTGGATTAATTCTCCCTTACCATGTTAATTCTTAACACATTCTAGTCTATTCTTGCTGCCTTCTTGTTATAGAAGAATTTGTTCAAGTTTGGGACTGCTTCACTTATCCATTTGGGAAAAAATCACTAGTAACTTTGCCTAAAACAAATAGACCTTGCATTAAGATCAATATGCTGCTGTATTTTTGAGCATTTGTTTGCTATAAGTGAAGAATTAATACGTATGGCTAAAATGCCCTACGTAAATGAAAGCTAATATACAGGGAAGGCCAACTGAAGACGAAGATTGAAATGGACTTAACCCGGAAAATGGTAGTCCAAAATGGACAATTTGTAGGGGTTTGGGCCTAAGTGCCTAAACCCAACTTCTTCTCCTCTTTAATCTAGTGTTATTTGTATAATTTGGACTTTGTAAAACTCTAACTCTTTATTTAACTTAGTTTAATTTTCTCATTGGAGTATCATGTGCTTTTTTTTATCGCAAGTTTTTGTTTATTTATTCCTCCGTTTGATATTAAATTTTCACTTGCAAAACTACTTGAAAAATCACTATAATTTTTATAAAGTAGTACCTTTTTTTATGAAAAAGTATTTCTTTCCTTTACTTAACAAATTTTCTCTTTTTTTAGTTAGTCATAATATAGAGTTTTCAAAAAATCAACCGGATAACCGCATGTTAGCGGACATTTTGAATGCCTTAAAATCCTTCTCGAAATGTTAATATGAACTTCTTACCCGGATTTCTTAAAATCAAAAGGTTTTTATCTGTTTTAAATCTTTTTGAATATTTTTAAAAGTTTTCTTGATTTTCCTTAAAAAATTAGGTGGTGACTCTGTTTTAATCAAGTTTGAGAATTTTTATAAGTTTTCAAATTTAATACAAGTCAAAACTATTTCAAAAATGAAGTTGTTTTTTCCTTTTAAACAAAAGAAAGTGAAAAATGTGATAAAATAATGATCAACAAATCTTAAAGCGAGAGTTCCACCCGAGATATTGGGTGCTCTTGTTCAACTCATGACTCCATCTCTTTTTGGGAAAATTAAGGTCCAAATGGTCGGGCCAGTTCAAAATGCTTCAGGTTTTCACCAATGGAGCCATAGAATAGGAAAATAAGGATGGCCTAGCCTTCAAGGTCAATGGGCAGCGAGTAAAGAAGTACTTGGGCATTCTGGAGGAAGTTGTATTCCTAGGAGCCATTTATCTTGATGAGACATGAGTGGGAGGTACCATTGTCGAGTTGTGACGTTAAGCCAAGCTCTTTTTGAGAGGCAACCCAAGCATTTTGATTTCTTACTTTCTTTTGTGTTTTTAGTGTTATTTTATTTGTTGGTTTTGTTGGCTATGAAGTTAGAAACAAAGCTAAGGAATGTTGGAGCAATCATCAGGACATGTGACACATCATGCGATCGCACGTCGTAAAATGCGCGTCGCATAATAGCCCGCATGGTCACAACAGAATACTACCAAATCTACAGCCTTGGTATGATACTTGTGTGTGGTCGCATCAGTAGATGTGCGTGCCTATATTAGTTCTGCACCACATATTAGACAACTGGCAACCACCTAAAATTTCAAGCCACCATGCGATGGAGGGTGCGAATCGCACAGTTCAGAATGCGTATCACATGTCTTTTGCCCAAAAATCAAGAAGAATCTTTGTTTGATTACTCTACGTGCTTGTACGCTTGATGTGCGGTCACACCAGCCTTCTTGCGTTTCACACATTAACCCCAGGGAGCAATACTCTTCCTAATTATGATATCATTGTGGACAATGGTCCATTTAAGTCTGGGGGTGCGTTAATATAGTTATTGCCTTGTTAATAGTAGCTTAGCAATAAACTCCAAGGGTTTTCTTAATACCACGGTTATTTCCCTAGGAGCAAAAATCTTTTCTTTATTTTCTTTTCTCTTCTTTTATTTTTGTGTCAAACCGGGTTGGTGTTTCCCTATGATAGATTGAGAGGCAACTTGGTTAAGGAAAAATTCCAAGTTTAGTTTAAATTTGAGTTCGTAGTTTGCTTGTCTCGAAATGGGCCCACCAAAAAATTTTCTTGGCAAGATGTTTTTTAAAATAAAAGGGAAGAGGAAAAATATTTTTTTGAGGAACGCATTCTCTTGTCATGACTTGTACACTCTCGTTTTGGATTGATCGATTCACAAACAAGTATGTAATAAACTCGGAATAGCTTGTCGAAAGTCATTTGTCTCAATTGATTTTGAGACTAATGAAAGAAGTATTGTGGCATGATGCTTTGTATGGTGAGGCTTTATCTTGAATCTTGTGCGTATGTGTCGTCTAGGACTTGCCCCGAATGTGATTCAAGGAAAAATTCTAGGTGTGACCGAGCTTGGAAAATGACCTTAGGCCCTTTTTCATAGCCACTTCACCCAAATAACTTCTCTCGACATCAATCCTAGTGAACTCCTTTGAGTTTGTGACCGTCTTTGGCACCTTGTTTAACACCTTGACTTTTTTTGGAACCTCTATTTTGGCACCCATTCTCCCTAATTGCTTGAAAGTGAAAAGTAGGCTAAAATCCTAATCTTAGGGGGAGGGGAATGAAAAGACAATATAGGCAAATGCCTAAGTTTGGGGGTATGTGATCAAAGAGGAGAAGAAAAAGGATGCACTTTAAATGCAAGGTAACACCTTGAAATTGAATTGAAAAATTGTTCCAAAAGTTCAATCAAATGAGAAAAATGAAAAGAAAGAATTAGTGCTACCACACAAAGGTGATACAAGGAGCTTTGAATGATCATGATTGAAAAGGAGAAACTTGGGTTGTGTGAGGGAGAAATAAGGTGAAGCCCAAGTCAAAAATGTAAGCGGTGTTTGAAATGATAACAAAGAGTGTTAGGGAGGTGTAGTCACTTGAACCAAATGAAATCCTCACCTTATACCTAGCCAACATCGTAACCCATAAGTCCTTAGTGATTCTGAGCTCGGCTACCCTACATTAGTGGCGACTTACATGAAGGGAAAGCCTATGGGTTCACATGTGTGCACTTGAACTTCCTTGAGAGAGTGAGAGTCTTCTTGGTTATCTATAACCCTTTTGTTTTGTGAATTGCATGATTGTGAGTGGAATTCTCTCTTGTGCTGAGTGGCATCATGAACTCGAATTGAATCATGAAGTCTCTATCTCAATTGAGAGGAATGAATGAGACAAGTTATTTAGCAAATCTCGAGGCAAACCTTGATGGTCCATGCCAATGACTTGAAAAGCTTTGTATCTTGTTTTGATTGACAAAACTCTCTTAATTTTAAATGAGAAATGAAGTCCTTTTGAAAAAAAGGTTTTGAAATGATCTATTGCCTTGATGATGTGATGGTTCAATATTGAAATGAGCACAATAGTTGAGTCTTTTGCTTGAGTCTTTTTGTTTGTTATTTTTCTTAGTTTTTTTTAGAATAGAGTAGTCTTTTGTGCCTTGATTGAGTCTATAGAATATTTCATTCCTTACCTTGTGAGTATCTTGCTTGAGGACAAGCAATAGTTCAAGTTTGGGGATTTGATAAGTTGGTAGTCTACCAACTGATTGAGCCTTTACTCATGAATTATTGCTATATTTTGATAAGATTTAGAGGTTCTTATGATCTTTATTGATGTCTATGCAGGTACTCATGATCAACGATGGAAAACAAGGAAATGAACCCAAAAAGAGCCAAAAAGGAGTGTGAAGTGAGCAAACAAGACAAAGATTTTGTTGTGAGATGCGGCCCTTGTGCGACATGAACTTGGCTCGGTATGGACCGCACCTCCCACCACATGGAGAAGAAAGTCGACTAAAGAATCTGTTAAGGGGTGCGGTGAATTGTGCGCCATGCATAATTCCTTGTGCAAACTGCACCCCCTTCACATGAAGCTCCCCAAGTTGCCTGAGTCACTGGATCGCGAAAGCAGGGTGTGCGACGCGCACATCACAACGTGTGAACCGCACATCACGCCGCACATCACACTGCACACCACTCGAAGGGTATTTTTGTCCAAAATTATGTGACATCTTGGAAATGTTTATATACCTAATTTAGGCACAATTGTAAATAGTTCAGCTATCAGTGAGTTTTAGAAATATTCTTAGCTTTGTGAACAAGTTTTTCCTTCTAAGAAAAAGAAGATGGTTTCATCAAATTCCTTCTTCTCAATTCTTAGAACCACCATTTGTGTACAAATTGAGCTTGGATATTGAGACATTTAGCTTGAATGGAAGGAAAATTGAACTACCCATTTGGTATACCTCTTTCCTTAAGCATGAGTAGCTAAACCTCTTATCTAGTGATGTGTTGATGATGGGTACTTGATAAATGGGTGTGGGTGTTGCTAATTTTTATTTATAATTGCTTTATTGACATGGTCTAGTGATTTCACCATATTTTAACTCTAAAATTGGTGGTTGCAAATATTTGTTTTTCTTACTTGGTTATGTTGTTGCTTGAAAGAGGATTTCATAACTTCGGATGTGATATTGCTAGTGGAAACTTAGGATTCCATTTAGATTGAGGCTAGAAATAGTTCATATCGACGGAATCACCCACTTAAGGGTCTAAGCTAGAAATAATATGACCTCCCCAAGCATATCTTGGTTATTTTATTGCCTAATCAATAGTGCTTGAGCTAAAACTATTGGACATACGATTATATGATCAAGAGATAGATAATCGTACCTATGACCAAGGTTACTCATGTCATTTAGCATGAATTATGCATGAATAAGCAATCACCATATCCCATGTTCGAGTCTCATTTGATGCACATCCCTAGTTGTCCTCTCTATTGTCTACATTCCGTTTTACTTTATTATTTTGCTTATCGAATTGTGAAATTGCGACAGATTCCCAATTTCCCCTTTTTATATTACTCATTCTCGTTGTGAACTTTGTTTTACAATCTCTTAGGTAAACTCTAAATTCTATGTGGGATCGATCCCAACATCTTTTGGGAACTATAAATCTGTTTTACTCTGACGATCGCCGATACCTCATAATAGGACAGTACATTTGAGTGTTATTAGGTTGCTATATAAAAATTGGTGGTTATAGGGTTGGTAGCTGGAGACAATGTTTTTCACAACACTTGCACCTGTGGGCAAGATTTAACCACTAGAAGCATCGCGCATGCTGATTTTGAGGCTTACCTATACTGTACTGTAGTATGCAAATATAAAATTCAGCTGAAATTTATTTTTTAGCTAACATGGTCATAGTAGGATGATTTTTATGTGATAAAAAAATGACTTTAGTTAACACTTACTCCCTCTGTTTATTTTTACATATCTACTTTTACTTGTTTAGTTTGAAAAATCAAGAGATAATTATTACTTAGTTTTTACTTTACGGCCTTATTATTAACAATAATTAGGGGTGTTCACGATTTGGGTAAAAATCGATCCAAATCAAAAAATCAAACCAAATCAATTTTTATTTGGGTTGGTCTGGTTTGATTTTACATTTTTTAAAAATCGATAATATATTATTTAATTTTGATTTTGTTCAAAAAAAAGAATAAATAATCGAACCGACCTGATAAATTATATACCTACTTTTTTATAATTACATATACATGATATATTATTTTTTATGAATAATTTTAAATATCTTATACTGCCTCCGTCTCAATTTGTATGAGTTAGTTTGACTCGGCACGGAGTTTAAGAATGAAAGAAAGACTTTTGAAACTTCTGGTCTAAAATAAGTGATAAATGTTTGTGTGGCTAAAAATTATTTCATTAAGGGTAAAATGGATATTTTAAAGTTAAATTATTACTAAATATAGAAATGTGTCATTCTTTTTGGGACTGACTAAAAAAGAAAGTGAACCATATAAATTGGGACAGAGGGAGTATATGTTTTCATTAAAATCTATGTATATCTTAAATATTTTGAATTAGATAGACGCCATGTTATATTTTATGTGGCAACCTCAGGATTTTTTTTCTTTTTGAATGAATTGTTGTCTTTTTTTATCTTTTTGAATGAATCGTTTCTTTTATTTTCGTATATTGTTAATAATCGGATAATTCAACCAAACTGAACTAAAACCGATAATAACCAAACCGATAAATGTATATTATATTTGGTTTGGTTTGGTTTTAATATTTTAAAAACTGATTATATTAGTTTGATTTTGATTTTGATCAATAACTGACCCGTGAACATCCCTAACTATAATCATTGCTCAATATATTTTTTAAAACATTGAATTTATTATATTACAGCAACAATATACCCAGTGTAATCTCATAAAAGGGGTTTGGGGAGGATAGAGCGTACATAGACCTTACCGGCCTCTACCCCGTAGAGATAGAGAGATACACTTTCTGATACACCCTCGACTTAAATAAAGTATTTTTATATAGTTTGAAAAAGAAAATACAAAAATGAAAGCAGTAACAACAATGAGATAATGTGGAAGAGTAGTACACAACATACAGAAGAAAGAGAAGTAATAATAATAAAATAAAGTGATAACCGAAGTAAAAAAACACAGGTGATAACTAAAATCAAAGAATATGAAACTACGAGAATAGTGATAACACTACTTGTAATAAAGAAGGTCCAAGTACGGCCATCAAGCGTATCCCGTAGGAAAGCGAGAGAACGCTCATCTATCAACTAACATTCTATCCAAATTCACCACCTCCAAATTCTCCTATCTAAGGTCATGTCCTCGGTAAGCTCAAGATGTGCCATGGCCTCTACCCTCATGACGCCCGCCATATGCAACTCTTACACCTCTTCACTGGGTATCTACACTTCTCTTCTCCACATATTCAAATTATCTCAACTCATTTTCCTCATCTTTTCCACTACAGGATCACTCCTACATTAATGCCCTAGATATCTTCATTTCTAATCTTATCTCTCCTAATATGCCCACACATCCACCTCAACATTCTCATCTTCGCACCTTTCATCTTCTACACATGAGAATTCTTAACTAGCCAACACTCTGATACAATATGGTCAGTACTATTACTCTGTAGAACTTACCTTTATATTTTGGTGGTACTTTTTTTATCACACAAGACTTTGAAAGCGAGCTTCTATTTTGCCCATCCCACACCAATACGTTATGTGACATCATGGTCGATATCCCCATTACCTTGAATTAAAGACCTCAGATACTTGAAACATCCTATCATGGAGATGGCCTAAGCATCAAACCTTACGTCCACCCCGACCTCATGCTTAGCATCACTGAACTTACACTCTAAATATTCAGTATTATATTCAATATAGTAAACTCATCATTTTACTAATTACTTCTGAAGGAGTGTGTCAAGTTAAACATGAACATATAAAAATGGACGGAGGAAGTAAAAAATATTTTTCTATATTTATCCCGTAAAAGTTTTTTTAAAATTTTTGTAACATAAAAATTATCCAACTTTGGCCTAGTTATTTATCTCCTTATTTTGATTTTCTTGTAACAATTTGAAGCCATAGACCATATCAAGCTCGTAGAGTTTGTGTTTGTCATTAAATTCTTTAACTCTCTAAGAAGAAATATTTTGCTAACTAAAAAAATGTGTTAATGAAATTTAATAAACAAATGAGTATATTAATAAAGAAAAAATAGTCAAAATTATAATTTTTATGTAAATTATTACAGAGAATTCAAAATAAGAAAAGTAAACATAATATCATAAATCACAACCAATATTAGTGTTAGGAAGCAAAATATTGAGACACTTTCTTAAACTATCCAAAATGTAATTAATTTATTTTGGGGTGACATGTCATATTTCTGATATAAAATATAAAATGAAGATGAAATTTACTTTTTAGTTAACTTAAAGTTCAAAGACGTTACGTGACAAAACAGAAAAATAAATTTTTGTATGATAAATTTTAAAGTTGGATGACTTTAATTTATGTGATAAAAATAGAAATATTTTTTATGGGTTAAACTTTAAAATTAAATAGCTATTATATAATAAAAATAAAATAATAATTTTCTATATGATAAATTCTAAATTAGATGATTACCGATAAAAGTTACCCTCTATACAATTTTTTGATATCCAAATTATTTTCTGGAAATATGTGCAATTACACCCGTATAATTACCGATGGTAGATGTGCACTAGTCTTTTAATTTGATAACTAGTGAATCTATTCGCGCTTCATGCGGATTAGACTTTTGATATAAAATTTCTTGTCAAAATATTTCATATTTTAACCAATTATAATATTAATACATTTTCTATGATTTTTCTTTCCTTAAGAGTATTCTTCCACAAGACTTGTATATTCTATATAAGTGAAGTAATATTTTTATTTTCTTATAAGAATGTAAAGAAAGAAAAGAAGTTCAAGAAAAATCAAAATCTTTCTTTTAAGTATATGTGTAACAAAATTTTAAAACATGGATATTTTTTAATTTTTATCTTTTAAGGTTTTCTCCTTCTCTTACTTCTCGACATAATCACTCCTTTTTTTTTAATCTTTTAACATGTTTTCCTTCTCTTACTTCTCGACATAATAATCACTCATTTTTTTGAAAAAACAAATGCTAAACCGTATCTCTTTTTCATCTTTTGACTTCCAAATAGTAATAAAGACAAATAACCAATATATAATATTTTCAAGTCTCAATATAAAAACTAAAAAAATATGTTATAGAAACCGCCCATAAAAGCATAATATGAAGAAGTATAAACATTATTACTCATTAATTATTCAATTTAATTTGAGAATGTGAAAAGAATTAATATAGTCGGGCATATGAAAAAACAAATAACAGAAGAACAAATCATTAGTATTACAAAAGAATCAATGTAATATTATAAATTAATTATTATTTTATTATTATTAAATATTTAAATTTAAAATATGTTCCTTCAATTCTAGTATTTAAGTTTTCATTTTACTATGCGCTTTAATTTTGCAACTTCAGCTTATCGAAGATATAACCTTAGATAGGAGATTGTGAAGGTCGTGCATTAGGATATAAGTTTAGTAAGTAGAAGAATGATTATCTTGCTTTTCGGCGGATTTTAGGCTTGCGGTGTTTATCGTAATACTAGCCTTATTTTTGTAGTATTTTGTTTTTAATTTTATCACAACTCAAATGATCGTGAGTGGCGCCCACACTAACCCTCCTCTTCCTTCCCCCTCGGTGGGCGAACCATGTCTTATCAACTAAACCAAGCCTTAACCAATTCATCTAACAATAATAAGGTAATTCAAAATTATGATAATCAAGTCTCAACTAATCAAATAAATAATTATGCGGAACTAACTATTACATCTCCAAAATTCGAAAGTCATCATACAAAGGACACTAATTAAACAGTGTCTAAGAGTAGTCCAAAAATAACTAATAATAAATATTATCCGATGAAAGAGACATATATCACTAAGAAGGTTCGTGGCAGCCTAATAGGAGTAGCTCACCCTCTAATCGATCAACTGGATGCGCTAGATGCGAGGTCACGTGGAAGTCTCTGGAACACCATCTGCACTAAAAAAAAATGTGCAGAAGTAACATCAATACAAACACTATGTATTGGTAGGTATCACAGGCCGACTCAAAATAGTAACAAGTATATCTCATAAATCAATAAGACAAGTAGAAAAGTACATTAGCACCTAATTAAGAATTCAGATAATCAAGTAGTTACATCAGTAGGTAAATAACCCAAATCCAGACATATCAATGTCAATAAATAAAGGACATATAAGTAACCAAACATATATAATAATTTATTACGAACTCTGCAAATATAATGCAGTCACATCATTAACATGAAATTGTGTCCATACTGATCTTAAAGTTGTATAGCCTATGTATCTCATCAGTCTCACTTTGTACCATATCTGAACTCACAACAATCACTCATCTATATACACATGCAAAAGGATCTTATTTCTTTCCAACTAGTCATGACTTGTAGTGGACAGCTAGGGGCCATGTATCATACCGGCATGGTATCTGCTTCATATCATAACTGCTCATCTGTAAGCTCACATTGGACTCAAGCTTCTTATCAATAAAATAATATGTATATTTTCAATCACTTTCAACATATCTCAGTATGTTCTTATTTAAGCTATCTCTCAAGATATTCACATCAAGTACACAATAAAATATAATAAGTGCATATCATCCTCACCGGTCATTTAAGACAGGTTTCAACAGTGAACAACTTATCCATACAAGGATTGTCAATCCAAATAATTATTCAACAATAGATTATGCCCAAAGATTAACCAACATGATTTATCATTCATAACACGTACAATTGAATAAATTAAGTCTAGCTCCACATAAATTGCAACGTATCTCAACCAAAGAACTTGATCAACAAGCTAATTCGAAAGAGCCTTTCCTTTTCTCAATGCTTCAAAATGCTCAAAGTCTAAAGCGATCGAATATAAGAGTATTTGATCATCTACTCTTCAAATATAAGCCGTAAAACTTTGAATCCACTAAAGTATTCCTTTATTCAACGTCCATAACATTACCCAAGGGTCAATTAATCATAAACTAATTTCACAATATCCACATTACCTTTATTTATGGAGTTCTACTCCAATTTTCCCCTTTAGAGCAGTTTTTATGCTAAAGGTCCCATTTTTATCAAATTCAAGGTCCCAATTACCACAATTCATATCCAACAACAATAATTTCATGCGAGGAAGTGTTAATCTACAACTTAGAAACATTCTAGATGATTATAATATCTACCCATAGGTTTTTTCCACTCTTTTCATGAACCTAAGGTTCTAACCCAATATTTCACTATTACAATCCTTCCTAATGATTCTATGATGCTAGAGAATTACTAGACAAAAAGTTTGATGGAATAAACTTGTATCACAGAGAAAATCACCCTAGCCTTGGAAAAATCACCTCTTTAGAGATTTAAAATGAATTTTATAGTTTACGAGATGAAACTCAGAATAAATGACTTAAAGTATGTATTTTGCCTCGCATTATTCGCTGCAGCGGACGATTCTTTGTTGCAGCAGTTTCGCTATGGCGAATAAGGGCTCGTTATGACAAGTCCTGATAATTCACCTAGCCTCTCTATGGTGGCACTCTTACCACTACGATGATCTCGCTGCAGCAGAGATCCCATCCTTGCAGCGATTCCTTAAATCAATAGATCAAGAAAACTAAATAAAAGTCTCATTTCACAACACTACTTTTATACTTAAGACATCACGAAATAATCCCAATGCGACAACTATCATAAATATATGCCTATGAACTCACTCGCAGTCTAAAAATTTCCTGCGAAGGTCTAGATCACTAGGTCACCCCCTAACAGAACACAGCGCAACAAAACACAACACAAAATATCACAATTAAGCACGATTTTTCAATTTTAAACCATCTCACCTTTGAGATTTTATTAGCTCAACTTACTAGGAGAACTCTAACAGGATACATGGCCCTAAACAATTCATAACAACTGGAAGGATCATTCTACCAGATACCAATTAAATAATTATTCATCCCCAAATGGACAAGAAGGGAAAACAAGCCAAGGGTTACCTCTGAGCTTGGAAAATTAGCTATGCATGTTTGATTTGGTCTCCCAAGTGGACTCCTCAACGGGATGGTTCTATCACTTGACCTTCACAGACGCAATCTCTTTCGATCCCAACTTACGGACTTTTCTATCTAAAATAGTTACAAGCTCCTCTTCATATGACAGATTCTCATCAAACAGGACCAAATAACAGTGAATAATATAATTCTCATCACCATGATATTTTTTCAACATGGACATATGAAACACCGAGTGAAATCTTGACAAACCTGAAGGTAAAGCCAATTCATAGGCTACCTCCCCACATACTTAAGAACATCAAATGGACCAATGAACCTCAGACTTAGCTTATCTCGCTTACCAAACTTCATTACTCCCATCATGAGTGAAACCTTGAGCAACACTTTCTACCCTACCATAAATTTTATATTTCAGACCTTCCGATCTACATACTCGTTCTGCCTACTCTGGGCTTCCAAAAGCTTATACTTAATTACCCTTACCTTCTCCAATGACTCTCTCAAATGATCAATACCCCAAGTTCTTACCTCAAAAGCATCAAACCAACTAATAGGAGACCGATATCTCCTCCCATACAGTGCCTCAAAATGAGCCATATCAATACTCGAGTGATAACTATCATTTTACGCAAACTCTGTCAATGGCAAAAACTGGTCTTATTGACCACCAAAGTCAATCACACACGCGCTGAACATGTCTTCTAAAACCTGAATCATCCGCTCAGACTTCCCATAGTCCAAGGGTGAAATGATGTACTAAGGTCCAATCTAGCACCTAACTCAGCCTGCAAAGTCTTCCAAAAGTTAGAAGTAAACTATGAACCTCTATCTGATATAATGGAAACCGAAACTCCATGCAATTGAACAATCTCATGGATGTATAACTTAGATAACCTTTTTGCATTATAGGTTATCAGAACCAAAAAGAAGTGCGCAAATTTAGTCATCCTATCATTAATCACCCATATCGAGTCAAACTTACCCAAGAACTTTGGAAGACCAACCACTAATTCCATCAATATCATTTTCTACTTCCATTCAGGAATGGGCATTCTCTGAAGTGTCCCTCTAGGTCTCTCGTGCTTTATTTTACCTGCTGACAATTAAGACAGTGGGAAATAAACTCACCAATATCACGCTTCATCCGACCTCACCAATAATGCTGCCTCAAGTCACAATACATCTTGGTAAAGCCAGAATGTATAGAGTATCTCAAACTATGTGCCTTTGTAAGGATAGTCTTAATCAGATCATCAACACGGGGAATATACATTACCCCATTAATACTCAAGATGCCCTCATTATTAATCATGGCCTCCTTGGCCTCTCCATGCAATACCTTATCATGAATCTTGCTCAACTTAGCATCCTCGAACTATCTGGCCTTATTTTCTCCAGAAAAGAATATGTTACCTTAAAACAAGCCAAAACTCCACCAGACTCGGACATATTAAGCCTCATAAAACTATTTGCTAGAGTTTGAACCTCTCTAGCCAATGAATGCCTTGTAGCCTCCAAACAAGCCAGGCTATCCATACTTCCAGCCTTCTTACTCAAAGCATCAACTGCCACATTCGCCTTACCCGGATGGCATAAGATAGTAATATCATAGTCCTTGAACATCTCTATCCATCTCCGCTACCTCTAGATAAGATCTCACTCTGTAAACACATGTTTCAAACTATGATGGTCAGTAAGCACCTCACAATGGATGACATAAAGGTAGCGCCTCCAAATCTTAAGAGCAAACACCACCAATACCAATTCTAAGTCATGCACTGGATAGTTATTTTCATGCACCTTCAACTGTCTAGAAGCATATGTAATGACTTTCTTATCTTGCATCAAAACAACATCCAAACCAGAATGTGAAGCATCACAATAAACAACAAAGTTCTTACCCTCCACATGCAATGCAAGGATGGAAGCCATAGTCAATAGAGTCTTGAGATTTTGAAAGTTTTTCTCACACTCATCAGAACACTTAAAGGGTACATCTTTCTGAGTTAACCGAGTCAGCTAGGAAGCAATAGAAGTGAACCCCTTCACAAATTAGCAGTAGTAACTATCCAACCCCACAAAGTTGTGAATCTCTATCACTGAGGTGGGCCTATCCCAACTCTTATCTACCTCTACTTTTTGCAGATCAACCATAATTCCCTCTTTCGAAACCACATACCCCAAGAAGGACACAGACATCATCCAAAACACATATTTAGAAAATTTAGCATACCGTTTCTTCTCCTTCAACAACCCCAACACAACTCTTAAATGGTTTTCATGCTCGTCTTACTCTTCAAATACACCAAAATGTCATCAATAAATACAATTACAAAAGAATTCAAATACGGCATAAAGATTCCATTCATCAAACTCATAAAGGCAGCTAGGTATTAGAAGCCCAAAAATACATCACAAAAAATAGATAATGCCCATACCTGGTCTGAAAAGAAGTCATAAGAATATCCTCATCCCAAATATTTAACATGATTCCCATACCTCAAGTCAATCTTAGAGAAGATTGATGCACCCTGAAGCTGGTCAAACGAGTCATCTATACAAAGAAGAGGGTACTTATTTCGAATAGTAACCTTATTCAGCTAACGGTAGTCAGTACACAAATGCATACTCCTATCTTTCTTCTTCACAAGTCTGGAGCACCCACTAAGGAGGCACCCAGATGAATAAACCCCTTATTAAGTATGTCTTTCAACTGAACTTTCATCGCTCGCAACTCATCCGATGTCATCTAATATGGTAGAATAGAAACAGGATGAGTCCCAGGCTCTAAGTCAATACAAAAATCAATATCGCAGTCTGGTGGCATGCCAGGTAAATCTGTGGGAAACACTTCCAAGAATTCACAGACTACAGAAACTGACTCTATGATGAAACCTCTACACTAGCATCACAAAGATGCACCAAAAATGCCATACACCCCTTCTCTATCAGTTTCTTGGAATGAATGAAAGATATAATCATTTTAGATATGCGGCTACAATCACCCTTTCACTCAAGACTAGACATACCCCACATAGCTATAGTTACTATCTTAGCATTACAGTCTAAAATCGCATGATAAAGAGACAACTAACTCATCCCCAAAATGACATCAAAGTCCACCATGTCTAGAATTATTAAGTCTACCCAGATTTTATACTCTATGAATGTAACAAGACCAAAATGGTAGACTTTATGTAAGATAAAAATGGTAGACTTTATGTACAATCATTAAATCACTAACAGGGGTAGAAATATGAATATGAATATCAAGTAAATCACATAATATATCCAATCCCACAGAAAAATAGGTAGACACATAAGAAAAGGTGGAATCTAATTCAAATAAGATTATAGCCATCTAGTCATAGACTAGAATGGTACATGTGATCACTGCGTCAGATGCCTCTGCCTCTAGTTTGCCTAGGAAAGCATAGAACTGAGTCCGACCACCTGCCTATGTGTCGCCCCTACCGGGCTGAGTACCACCTCTACAAGCATGTCCAACACATTAGTTAGGTTGGGTGCCACCTCTATCTACTTCGTAGCTACCACGCCCACCCTGAGTACGATCTCTACCATGTGTATGAACTCCCCTTTCTATTAGAGCAGGGGCTCGAGGAACCTGCTACTGAACTAATTGGACGCTCTACCTGAACCTGGGGCACTATCTTTGAATGTGCCCAACCTCAATATACTCATAACATGCCCACTCTAAAGTAGGCTAGGCCGCTGAACTGAATCCAAAGAGGTAATATACCCACTATGATCTGAAGAATACTAGCTGACCCCTGACGAACCCCAGCTGAGACCTGTATGGCTGGATGAATGGGGCATAAATAAACCCTAGAGAAACTAGGCACTTAGAGAAAGAACTATTGTAGATATCACCCTTTTGAGCCTTCTTCTCTGCAGACTTATCGTAGCCATCTTGTTCACCCCGTCCACATTCATAACATACTCAACTACTTCCTGAAAAGTCTTCTTAGAAGACACCATCTGGAGAGCTGACAATTGAAGTCCCACATTCAACCTCTTTGACAAACCGATGGATTCTCTCCTTCTTAAAGAGCAACACATGTAATGAATACTTAGTTAGAGAGTGAAATCAGGCCTCATAGGCTGCATTAGACAAACTGCGCTGCTCAATACTAGTGAATTCATCACGCCTCTTATCCCACAAATTACGAGGGACATACTTCTCTTAAAAAATAAAGTAGACCTGAGTCCAGGTCAACGGAGGCGACCCAACTGTTCTACACTCCACAAAAGCTCTCCACCATAACTTTGCATCCCCATGCAACTGGAAAGTAACAAACTCCACCCCATATCTCTCTACTTTCCCCATCTTGTGGAGCCTCTAATGATAATTAATATTAAACTCACAAGCATCCGTAGACTCGGTACTATAGGAAACTGCAGGCTTCATCTTAGTGAACCTCCAAAACAAGTCATGCTCCTCCCCAGTCATCACTGGTTCTGTCACAAGTCTTGGAATTGCTCATGTCTTAGAAATCTTATCCATCTGCAGAGCTAAAGCGGCAGCATGTTGGACCCCTAGAATCAGAACTGTGGGTGCCACCCCAATCCCTCTCAACCTGCTCAGTAGATTCAATACTTATGCTAGAACATTTGATGAGGTTAGAGAAGGCATAACACCTTCTTGGACTGGTGTTGCCATCTCCTCCGCTAACTCGGCATGATCCTCTGGTGGTGTGGAGTACTCAGACCTATCAAGAACCTGTCCAACAGTTGGAGCCCTACCTCTGGTGGGCACTACTCCATATTCCATGCCTCTACCACCTCTTGTCGCTCACCCTCTTCCACGAGTTGTATCCCCAGTGGCTGGCTCAGGTGTCTTTGTTGCACGTGTCCTCACCATCTATGAGAGAAAAGAATGAAGATTTCATATAGTAATTTAGATTGCCAAATACCAATTGAAATCAAGTAATAACACGAAATAAGAAATAATTAAGTTTTCCTAGTCCCATGTTGCCTCTTGAAGAGCAGTACATACATCTTTGTATTATTCTGCATAACTCTACTAGACATGTCCTTGTACGATGAGATCGATGAACCTAAAGCTATGATACCAACTTTGTCATGACCCAAATGACCGTGAGTGGCATCCACACTAACCCTCCGGTGGGTGAACCATGTCTTACCAACTAAACTAAGCCTTAACCAATTTATTTAACAGTAGTAAGGTAATTCAAAATTATGATAATCAAATCTCAACAAATCAAATAAATAATTATGCAGAACTAACTATTATATCCCCAAGATTCGAAAGTCATCATACAAAGTATCCTAGAAAGTATTAATCTACAACTTGGAAGCATTCTAGATGATTATAATATCTACCCGTAGTTTTTTTCCACCCTTTTCATGAATCCAGGGTTCTAACCCATAATTTCACCATTTCAATCCTTCCTAACAATTCTATGATATTAGAGGATTACTAGATGGAAAGTTTGATGGAATAAACTTACCTCAAAGAGAAAATCACCCTAGACTTGGGAAAATTTCCTATCTGGAGCTCTGAAATTAATTCTTAGAGTTTATGAGATTAAACTCAAAATAAGTGATTTAAAGCAGGTATTCTGTCTCACGTCATTTGCTGTAGTGGGTGATTCTTCACTGCAGCAGTTCTGTTATGGCAAATAACGGCTTGCTATGGAAAGTCCTGACAATTCACCTAGCCTCATTATGGAGGCACTCCAACCACTATGGAAGTCTCACTGCAGCAACGATCCTACTGTTGCAGTGGTGCCTTAAATCATTAGCTTGGGATAACTGAACAAAAGTCTCATTTCACAACATAACTTTCATACTTAAAACATCACAAAATATTCCCAATGTGGCAACCACCATAATCTCATGATGCAAACTCACCTCATAGTCTCATAATTCTCTACAAAGGTCTAGATCACTAGGTGACCCCGTGACAGAACATAAAACAACAAAACACAATACAAAATATCACAATTAAGCATGAGATTTCAATTTTAAACCACCCCAACTTTGAGATTTTATTAGCTCCACTTACTAGAGAAGCTCTAAAATGGTAGTATGTCCCTAACCAACCCATAACGACTATAAGGTTCATTACATCAGATACTAATTAAAAAACCATTTGTCCCCGAATGGACAAGAATGGAAAACAAGCAAAGGGTTACCTGAATTAGTGAAAAGCTGGGTAAACTTGTTGCACATATATGATTTGACCTCCCAAGCATCCTCCTCAACAAGAAGATCTTTCAGTGGACCTTCACAAATGCAATATCTTTCGATCTCAACTTGTGGACCTCTCTATCTAAAATATCCATAGGCTTCTCTTTTTACGATAGATTCTCATCAAATAGGACTAAATCCCAGCGAATAATATAATTCTCATCGCCATGATATTTCTTGAACATAGACATATGAAATACCGGGTGAAATACCAAAAAACTTGGAGGCAAATCCAATTCATAGGCTACCTCCCCCGGATGCTTAATAACTTTAAATAGACCAATGAACCTCGAACTAAGCTTACCTCACTTACCAAACCTTATTACTCCCTTCATAGGTAAAACCTTGAGCAATACTTCGTACCCTACCATATGATCCATATACCAAACCTTCCAATCTGCATACTCTTTCTGCCTACTCTAGGCCTGCCAGAAGCTTATCCTGATTTACCTTCACCTTTTCCAATGACTCCCTCAAAAGATTAATACTCCAAGGTCTTACCTCAGAAGCATCAAACCAACCAATAGGAGACCTACTTCTCCTCTCATACAGTGCCTCAAATGGAGCTATATCAATATTCAAGTGATAACTATTATTATACGCAAACTCTGCCAATGACAAAAATTGGTCCCAATGACCAGCAAAGTCTATCATACACGTGCAAAACATATCTTTTAAAACCTAAATTGTCCGCTCAAATTGCCTATCAATCAGAGGGTGAAACACTATACCAAGGTTCAACCTAGTACCTAAATCAGCTTGCAAACTCCTCTAAAAGTTAGAAGTAAACTGTGTACCTCTATCTGATATGATAAAAACTGGAACTCTATGCAATCAAACAATCTCACGGATGTATAACTTGGCTAACTTTTCTATAGTATAGGTCATCTAAACTAGAATAAAGTGTGCAAACTTAGTCAACCTATCAAAAATCACTCATATCGAATCAAACTTACCCAAGATCTTTGGAGACCAACCATAAAGTCCATCACTATCCTTTCCCACTTTCATTTAAGAATGGGCATTCTCTAAAGTGTCCCTCCAGTTCTCTGGTACTCATATTTTACCTACTGACAATTTAGACACTTGGTAATAAACTCAACAATATCATGCTTCATCCTACCCCACTAATAATACTGCCTCAAATCATGATACATCTTAGTAGAGCTGGGATGTATAGTGTATCTCAAACTACAAGCCTTTATAAGGATAGTCATAATCAGATCATTAACACAGGGAACACGTTGACACCCAATTTTTACCCTCCACTATTTGATTAATTATCCTGCTTTTAGATTTTAGACAATTTGAAATAATTAATTTTGTAATTAAAAAGAATATTCAAAATTAATTCCGGAGAATATTCTATAATCTTCATGAATAAACATGCGTCTACGTATATTCATAATATATATATAGATGTATATCATTTTGTGAATTTTGATAGATATTCAAAAGTTTTTTTTTCAAAATTATTTCAAGATGTTTAAAACTGCCTATTTTGGCCAAAATAATTTAACTGAGAATTAAATTGTGAAACTGATATTTTTATAAACACATGGTTATTTGGTAGCAAATTAATTGTTTTTAGTTGTTTTAGATAATAAAAGCTCAATTAATTGATCGTATTTAGTTTGTTCCTATTTCAATTACGGCCTAAAATTCCTAAGCAATTCAATTTGGTCACCTTTAAATCAAATTTGGCTACAATCTCAATTCAATTCGGTTAAAATACGGCCACAATTTGCAAAATGCGGCCATTTCCTAAACTATTTTCCCCTTCTCCTAATCCCTCTCCTCATCTGTGTTTGCAGCCAACAATCTTGGCCCAAACAACTCACTCAAGCCCACTCCAATCTCACCCCATACCCGGCCCACCTACACACCACTATACTCTTCTTTCACTTCTCTCAAACACGCTCAAAACCAAACGACCCTTATCTCTCTCACCTCATCTCTCTCTTCGTCGACAAAAACAACAACGAAACCCATATGAGACCCTCCATTAAATAGTACCAAACGACCACCAAATCAGTTCCAAACGATACCAGAAATCTAGAAAATCGTCAACCCTCCATCAATTTCCCCTCACCTTCGTCTGTTGTATGAAAAGGGTAAGATGGCTAGTTCTAGAAGCACCCAGAAATCACAGCTGGCCTCTCCAACGTTCGTCTCACCTTGAATCGCGGCGGATTATCTGCAAATCATTGGTGTAGGATCGATTTCGTACCACCAGGTACAAACGTGGCATCATCAGGTGTTTTTAGGTTTTGAATTTCAAAAATCCTCAAACCTTATCAGAAATTCCCACTCGTTTTCTCCCAATTCCACCCGTTGGAAACCCTTAAATCCTCTCCTATATAAACCCCTTTTGCTCACTAATTAAGGGTGGTATTTTTTGGATAGCAAGGCCTTGGAGAGTCCTTTTATCTTGCATTTGGGGAAATCTAAAAAATCAAGGTGAAATTCGAAGTGAAAATCGCTCTGTTGTCGTTAGTATTCGTGGTTAATTTTTCTCTTGCTATTTGAAAAACAAGAACGTCAAGATTCCAGTTCATCGGAAAGTCGCTCAAATCTCAACTCGTTGTCCCAGCTTTGTTTCCCGGAAAAAAGTAATAATCACCACCTATCTTTAGCTCTTCTCGTTGGTTTGTTGCCGTTTTGTTCGTTTGATTAGACTCTTATTGCATTTGCCACTTAAATACTATTTCTAGGCTGGTTTTGTTTGTCTTAATGGGGAATGGAGGATGAAAATCCATCCCTAATTTTATGTTCTTGTTGTTAGTCTGTCTTGGTACAAAATCCTAACTCTAATCTGTATATCGTTTGTTGTTTGTCTAGTTGGTATTAGTCTGTGTGATTGAAAGAAGGAAATTGGGTTGAGGTTTGGGGAATAGTCGAGCTCGAGATTAGCTTTGAACTTACCGGTTTGGCTCATCCCAAGAGTTCCTAAAGATCCGAAACACCTCTAATACTTTTCAAGTCCCTGAGTAGCTAATGTTTATGATATGTATGGTGTGATATGAATTCGTTAAGTATGATTTTGATGGATAAATGTTGGCTCCACAATCAATCTGTTATCCCTGAAGTTCCTCTCTTTCTTTTCTGATTGTTTGAATAGTTTATATGATTCATTGTTGGTATGGTATGACAAAATGTCTATTGAATTTATTAAGAGTGGGGGGTTGAGATCAGTTTGCAACCTTGAACTTGCTTGATAGTATGTTGTTGTGTTCTTGTTTGCCCAAATAATTTTCTCTGTGAATTCAGTGGCAAAAAATAGTCACTCAACTGATGGATTGCACTGTTTGAGCCTCGTTCTAGTCCCTCTGTAGTTCCCAACACCATGGGGGTTCCAAGAGCTAAAGTCTCGAGATAACTTGCTAGTTATTCTCAAAAAGACTTTCGAAGAATAAGAAATAAAACCATGATTTTTCTGCTATTTCATGTGAATCAATGCTATCTGAATTCATGGGTCTTTAGGTTGTGTTACCAAATGCTTAAACTCGACATGGTTTGAGATAGACGATTTGATGTATGGTTTATCATGAAAGGGATTTTTGGATGAAATATTCTTTAACATGTTTTCCTATCTTCTTAAAATGCCTCCTTAAAATGAGTTTGTTGTTGCTATTGAGTCCATTAGTGTTACAAGTTGCTCATTTTGCCTAAAACAATTTAGTCGCAAATGGTTTTTTCTTATTTGCTTCCTATGGATATTTGGATTCTATTAGACATGATAAGAAGGTTATTTCATGGGTGGAGGTAAGGAATAAGCATGCTTGAGTGTGTCTTTATGTGCTCCTTTCATAGTCTGAATATGTTCTCAAGTTGGTTTACAAATTGATAAAGATTTACTGCATATCATTGTTTGATCTAATTGATACTAATGTGTTAAACATCATTGTTCTACTATTTTTTTAGTTCTAGATTCCTTGTTCTAATCCTCTACTTTCTATTTTATGCATGAACACCTCTTCTCGAGTCCAACTGGATTCTTGCCCTGCATTTTTCTCCCTAGTGACATCCGGTATACACTGATATACATTAGTATACCAGTGATATACAGTAGCATATGAAACCTTGGAGGCTAATATACAGGTTCAAGAAAGGAAGAAGCAGAAATGGAGGCTGATATACAAGTTTGGTGGCTGAAAACGTGAACATATACAGCTGGTATACGATAGTATACACAACTTATATACACTTCAAAGATGGACTTAAAAGTCCACAAAGATCCAGTCCAAAAGTCTTGAACAAATTTGAATGGGCCTAAACAGGGGCCCAAATCTCAAACTTTCCTTTATTTTCATGTATTTATTTGAATTGTTTGTATTAACTAACTCTTTAATATTAATCTAAATATATCCCCTAAAGTGATGCCTTTCTTTTATTCCACTTTGTCGTATTTTATTTTATACAAATTTCGCCATTTAATTTAGTTCGGTTAAAATGAGAAATCTAGATTTTGTCTTAATTTGCCTAAAATGGATTCTCTTTAACATAAAAGTTGTTTCTTTTCAAAACTTGTAACCGGTCAAATTAGTCGAATTAGCTTCTCAACCTTCTTCTTGTTTAGATAAAATATTATTTATTTGCAAAATTTGGATTATTTGTAATTACATAGGATTTCTTCGAATTTCCAAGAAATGTCTTTTAAATACAGTTTTCGTTTAATTGCTCGAAATAGGTTCTTTTTGAATAACTTTTGCCTATAGTTTCTTTAAAGTTTTCAAATTTGAATATTTTCATAAAGAATGAATTTTCTTTAATTGAAGAACAAAATATTATTTTACTTTGAATGAAGTGATAGCTATTCCTTAATTTTTCTTCATGAAAATCGAGTATTTTCGTATCAACTCCCAAAATTGTTACATTTTAAGTTAGTCAAAAATTATTCTTTGGTCAACCGTTTTTTAAACGAACGTTCTTAAGTGCCTTAAAACCCTTCTTAAGACGTTACTTGAACCCTTACCCATTTTCTCTAATTTTAAAGATTTATTTCTGTTTTTAAATCTTTGAAATTCTTTTAAGTTTTCTTAATTTCTTTATAAAAATTAAGTGGCTACTCTGTTTGTTTTAGAATTGGTTTAAAACTTTCTTTTAAGTTTGAAATAATTTCTAAGTGTCGAAAACCATTCTTTTCTAATAAAAATTCGAAAAGGTATAAAACAGATATGACGACTCCGCTGGAAATTATTTAGGTTCTAACCAAAAATTTGAACTATTTTTGACTAACTTTATGTGACTAACTATTCAAAATATTGTAATAGTTAGTAAATTTTAATTAATGTTTGCTTATATGTTTATTTATCACAAAATATACTGTCATTGCATCTCATAGCATATTCCGCCACATGGCATGCGATTTTATTTTAGGGAGGTTCATGATCCCGTGGCCTCTCGCTATAAATAACACTTTCTCGAAAATACGATAGTTTACGGGTACGTCATGCGTCCAATGGCTATCGTATTTTCAATCCAAGTTGTCCACTTGGGACGCGGTATATTTCAAAGCAAACCCACTCCTAGACACCTAGCGTAGAGCTAAACCAAAATCCTATTTTTAGGCATTTACCTAGGACGACTCAATACCTTAGGGGTATCGGGCCCATTAGAAAGACCACCTTACGTCTATTGACCACGAGTCAATAAAAGACGATCATCCCTTATTTGTTTAATTGAAGGATATAATATTGGATGGTACGAACCATTGTCCCTCAGGTTTGGAAATTATTTAGGGGGCTTCCGTCATCATAATCAAAAGAAGATCTTCATCCGAAAGGCGTTCGGAAATTTCAAGAAGTCCAAGAAGTTTGAGAATGAAGGACCTTCCATGGCGGACTAGTTTAGGAATGTACCCCTGCGTGGGACTAACATTTATTGTACATCCCTTTCCCTTGTCTTGTATCCCCATTCAATTTATTCCTAAATTTGTATATGACATAATTCTTGGGGCAATGGAACGTCTCACAAATGATATACATATCCTTCAATTCGTTAGGCCTACCTTTCGCATAAAAAGGTCACATATCTGTTTAGGACGCGCTATAAATCGTTATGTGATATAATTGTCTTATATACTTATGTGTGTTGCTTAAATCAAAGGTGAATCAATACACTCCTATTTGATATTTTAGAGCCTCTAAGCAAAATATAAGCCTACCACGCAAAAGTTCGACCAAAAAATTCAAGTCCTCCATGTTCCTCGGAAAAAATCCTAAACCTTTTATTTACGAAGCCTCTAAAGCCTACTCCTATCTCTCAGGAAATACTGACTTGTCAAGGTCTAATTTCTCCTTCGTAGGATACGTAGGCAATCGTTCAAGGCTCGGCCCTTATCTGTAAAAACCTTCATTTTTTTCATCTTTTGGCAGAAAGATTAAAGAATTTTGCCAGAAGATCAAAATTCAATACAAGTCAACTTTTCTGTCAAATCACTCATTCCAAAGTCAACGGACACATTCCTGTCCGTTTGAGTCTTTCTCCAAACATGAATTGATTCACCTTTGATAAGGCGACATTTGTTTGTTTACATTTTATCGAATATCTTGTATTATTTATCCTGAATGAAATCTGACATGATTACCTTTTGAGTTGTTTTTCCTATATCATGTGAAAGCTAAGAAACTGATATGTGTTGACAACTAGCAAAACATCCTCACTTTGGGATAAAGTAGAAAAAAGATCCTCCCATGATCGTAGCTTGATAAAAAGAGAAAGAAAATGACTGATAACACTAAAGAAACTAGGTTGACCAATGTGGCTATACAAGAGCCAATTTTAGCAGACCAGAGTGAGATTATTGTGCAGCTAATGCAAAAAGTTAATGAGATGCAAGAAGAAATGCGAAGGAACAGAGAATTAACTAGGATGGCCAATGCTGCGAATGCTCCCATATCTGGCGAAATGAGGCCTCCGCTTCATCTTCCTTCTCTAAGTTCTCCAGAATTCGAATGCTTTCCTACCCGCTCCAATGCACCCGCTTCCTCAATTTATAGACCACCCACCATTGATCTATTTTCTGCTAACACCTCATATCAAATTCCTCCTTCTCTTGTCCAGCACGTTAATCGAAGCAACAATCCAAACACTTACAATCCCCAAAACGTCCCTCCAAATGCCTATATTACTCCTACATGCCAGAATAACAATTCAAATTTCAACGACCCACAAAACATTACCTCCACATATCGAAACTCCACTCTAAATATCCCGCACCTACCACCTATCCAAAATGTGTGGCCCACCACCCTCAATGCCGCTACACTTAAACCCTACCTCCCTTTGTCAGAAAATCTTGAGTTGGATCATTATGAGGAAAAGGAGAAAGAATGAAAGACCGTGGAAGATAAGCGTGATAAGGATATGATGTTGATGAAAGGAGAGATTGCCGAGATCAAGAAATTGCGCAATTCGTCTGACAAAGAAAAATTCAGCTATGATAATCTTTGTATCTATCCAGATTTGAAACTGTCTGAAGGATTTAAAATTCCAAAGTTTGAGACTTTCGATGGCATTGGAAATCCCACGGTCCATTTGAGGAGTTATTGTGATCGAATGATAGGAGCAGGTAAAAATGAAGCACTACTGATGAGGCTCTTTAGCCGGAGTCTAAGCGTTGAAGCGCTAGAATAGTTCACTTCGCAAGAGTTGAAAAAATGGTCTGGATGGAATTCCTTGGCCAAGTATTTTGCTAAAAGATTTGCTTACAATGTGGAGATTGTCCCAGATAGGTATTCGCTAGATCGTATCAAGCAGAAAATCGATGAGTATTTCTGTGACTATGCCCATCGATGGAGAAAGGAAGCATCGAGGGTCCGACCTCCTATAACTGAGGAAGAAATTATCGTAGTATTTATGCGAGCCCAGGAATCAGAAGTCTACAGTAAGATGATATCAACAGTCAATGCAAAATTTGATGATTTAGTCAAAATTGATGAAACTGTCGAAGAGGGCCTTAGAACTGGGAAAATCACTAGGATCTCTACAGAGCCGGAGTCTCCAGGATTTCTAAGAAAGAAAAAGGAAGACGTGTCCTCCATAACTTTTGGTTCGAGCACAAGGTCTAGAAAGCCATCAAAGTTTAGCTTTCAGAAGCTTTCATCATCTGAGACATACCTCTCAGCTCCACGAAGTCCTTATCCTGCTTTCTATGCTCAAACTAGTTACCAAAATCATCAAACTCCACCTCCAAACAACAATAACTCATCCCGAAATTACCAAACACCTCCACGAAATTATCAAAACCACCAACCAAATTTCCAAACACTATCTCTAAGCTTTGAAAAGAAACCTCCCCGAACCTTCACACCATTGGCTGAAAGCCGAACTCAAATTTTTGAAAGACTTAAAGAAGCCAGATTGATTCAACTCATTGTGCCGAGATCGGTCAATACCAACTCTCAGTTTTTTAAAGCCGATCGATATTGCGCAAACCATGCTGGAAATGTTGGGCATGCTACATAAGATTGCATCAATCTGAAATACAAAATTCAGGACCTGATCGATCAGGAAGTTATCTCACTTGAGACAGCAAATGTCACTAACCATGGAGAAGACGCTATCAATATGATAGAAAATGATGAAGAGTGGATGGCAAGCAAGTTCATAATGCAAGCCAGTTTGGAAAAAATGAAAAAATTAGAGAAAGTTGTGACTTCTCTGAACATAAACAAGGAGTCTAAAATAATGACTACACCTTGTCAAGCATTCCCTGAAAAGCCTCCAAAATTTGGTGAAGACCACGTCTATCTCAAAGAGAATCAGTCCAAGGACAAGGTTAAGAAGAATATTGATTTGAAGCTGCCAAAGCCACTCAGTCAGTTCTACCAGTCATTTCCTATATGTTTAAGGCCTTCAAGCAACGGTCCTGGGGATGGAATCATACACCTCTTCAAAGAATATGATGATATCCTAGAGGAGTTCCCTGAGGCATCGGGAATCAAAAAGTTGAATCTGGAGGAGCAATTGCAGAATTGGACCTCCACTCCACTCATGATTTTCCAGTCACTATGGTAGATAAAAGGAAAAATTCAAATTTTTCACAAATCGGTGATGGTCCGGATGAAGCCCGAGACCCACCCTTTATTTCTTTATTTTTTCTCAACACTATTTTCCTGCTTTTCAAAAGGCATAGACTCGTATTCGTGCGAGTCAAAGCCAAATTTTTTGAATGTTTTCAATGAAAGCCTCACCTATCTCAAAAATCAACTACTTTTATTTGCCTTTCATATTTAAAATAATATTGTCTAACCTTATTTAGGTATGATTTCAGTAAAATAATTTAAAACCTGTTAATGTTATGCCATGTCATAAGCTGAACGAACAACTGAGGTAGATGATGAACGTGAAGAGTATGATGAAAAGACTATAGTCCGCGGATGACTTGAGAATCAAGAGAAATCTAGTCAAAGAAGTCGTAACCGATGTTCTCCTGTCAAAAGTACAAAAGGAATTCAAGTATAGAAAAATGAGCAGTTGATTTACCATCAAGATAAGCACAAAGGAAAATTCACATCAAATTGACAAGGACATCATGTCATCCAAAATACTATCCAAAGGTGCTGTCGGTGGCAGATGCCCAAGGTGGGGATGAAATCGATTGACTCAGAAGCTATCAAGAGATACTATGCTTGAAGATAGTTTTTCATTTAGTCTTTCCATGTCATCACATTTTCTGTTTCATATCCTTTGTAGTTTAACAATATCTTCCCCTATCCTCTTTGTACGAACTACGTTTGACCTGAATTCTCAAAGAATGAGATACGTAGGCGGCCTGTGTCGGCTTCGGTCAACCCCTTAGGAAAATCTATCTTTCCCCTTCCTATCCTGAACTACGTTCGACCTGATTTCTCAAGAATGAGATATGTAGGCAGCCTTTGTCAGCTTTGGTCACTCCTTTGTTTATTTCCAACATTCTCCCACTATAAGTGTGAGAACTACGTTTGACCTGATTCCTGCTTCAACGGGATATGTAGGCGCCACAACGGCTCGGTCATATCACCCTAGAAAATGGAAACTGGGGCAGAACTTTTGAGAAAGGAATCTCAAAAATTCAGAAGGTGAAGGTCATTTTCCAACAAGTCCGAATTCAAATTGTGCTAAAGAGCAACTGAAGTGAAAGAGATCTCATAATCCACAAAGAGTGTCAAATCTCTTATCAACGGGATAAGATTCAACTTGAAACCTTTAACTAGGGCAGAAATTTTGAGGAGGACCTCAAAATTTTCACCAAGCTTCACTTATGAGTTTAAATACAACTCCGGGAATTCCCCAGAGATAAGGGTCTACTTCAGAAATCCCCAGCTGTGACAAAGTTTGAAATGGACTGATTCCCAGCCATGACAGATTTCTCAAGAAATCATTTCAAAATTCCCCAACTAGAATGACGGAGAATCTCTAAAGTTTGCCAATAATGTGTCAGATATGTCAACGCCTCGAGTAAAAAATATTCGTTGAGCTAGTGCACGACATGATAAATTGGCAGAAATTTTCCTAAACCATTTTCTTTTTAAAAAACTATTTTTTGAAAAACTCCTTTACAAATTAATTTGTTCCTTTTACAAATTGACTTTTTCTTACATATACTATAACCGGGGGAGTCTAAGATGACAAACAACCGAGGATGGCAAAGCAAGGAGCAGAAGATTGAAGGAGGTCGACACAGATCAGTTTCGCCAAAACTAATAATTTTTCTGTGGATGCAGGTTATCCTAAAGAAGTGCTAGTGATCGATAAATGCCTATAACTATACGGCGTATTCAAAGCAGTACGATAAGACCGAATGCCCGAAGTCAACAAAGAAGAGCCGAGACTACTAAGAGAAGCCAAGACGACAAAGTTTTCCAATGCTAATGACTTTTCTTGTGGTTGCAGGGACCATTAGATAAAGAAAGCGCAATGACAGCCTCCTCAAGACCCCCGCGAATCGGGGATCACAATAAATACACAATATTTAAGGATGGTATTTATGATTGTTCCGAGAAATAGATTTTCAGCCATCCACTTAATCAAAGTTATTTTGATTATGAATGCTTTCCTTAAAGGTATTTCCTGAATTTGACTGTGGTCGCTAGTAAAAAGTGACACTGCATCTACTAATCATTTACCTTGAGGGAAGATACACGCAAAGGAATCAATGTGACAATAAAAAAGCTAAAGGCGATGTTTTCTAACAATTACCAAAAAGAGCCATTTATAGGTTTACGTTTGTCACAAGGACCAACATCCGCAAACTGCCTCATGGGCTTTATCTTATCAAATCATGACACTTGTAAGTCACAACAACAGGAATGTGCAAAGTGTTCAAGTCGCAGCAACGGGAATGTGCAAATCTAACACTTATAAGTCACAACAACGGGAATGCGCAAATCTAGCACTTCTAAGCCGCAACAATGGGAATGCGCAAAGTGTTCAAGTCGCAGCAACGGGAATGCGCAAATCTAACACTTGTAAGTCATAACAACAGAAATGTGCAAAGTGTTCAAGTCGTAGCAACGGGAATGCACAAATCTAACACTTATAAGTCGCAACAACGGGAATGTGCAAAGTGTTCAAGTCACAACAATGGGAATGCGCAAAGTGCTTAAGTCACAACAATGGGAATGCGCAAATCATGGCACTTCTAAGTTGCAACAACGGGAATGCGCAAGGTGTCTAAGTTGCAGCAATGAGAATGCGCATTACACTTGTAAGCCATAATAACGGGAATGTGCAGAGTGTTCGATCCATAGCAACGAGAATACATATGCAATCACATGATCCAATGATATTCGCCACCAGGGTTAAAGAAAGCATATCATCAAAGGGAAGTCTATAAGACGCCATCCAAAATCAGACGATGAACTAGATTTCCCAAAAGTTGGTAGGCCCAAGAGTTATCTGTAAGACACAATAATATCTGAAATCGAATAGTGTGCAAGATCAACTAAGAGTTGGTAGTTCAAGGGTAATTCGTAAGTCAAAATAATAGCTGAAATTGGATAAATGCACAAGACTACCAAAATTTGATAGTTCGAGGGTTATCTATAAGCTGTGTCATATCCAAGTTGATTATGTGCAGGACTACCAAAAATCTAACAAATCAAGGAAAATCGGTAAGTCGCGACACATTCAAAATTGGATAAAAGTGCACGATTACCTAAAGACTGACAATTCAAGGGACATCTATATGTCACCTCTATCCAAAGTTAGATGATGTGTAAGATTACCTGAGTTTTGACAAATTCAAGGGATATCTATAAGTCGCGTCGATACAAAAGATGCGCAAGAATTACCCGAAGTCATTTGAAAAAGATTTTCACCAATAGCTGAGAGGGCTATCGTATCAGAGACTACTACAGGCGTTCACAAAGACCATCATATTCAGACGGCCAAAAAGGTCATCACATTCGAAGAATCATCACGTTTACTGCCAATAAAGGCAATCCTATCAAATGGCCATGAGGGCCACACTTCTATATTGGGTCAACCCCTCATAAATGGTCTCTATATTTGTTTGCCCGCTCGAGGGCTTATACTTGCAATTGTGTTTAGGTCGACCCCCCATAAACGGTCTCTATATTTGTTTGCCCACTCGAGGGGTTATACTTGCAATTGTGTTTGGGTCGATCCCCCATAAGTGGTCTATATATTTTCTCGCCCACTTGATGGCTTATACTTGAAATTGAATTGGGTCATCCACCCAATAAATGGCATATTTATGTGGAGACGTCCACCTCTTTTGATATATTTATATATTTGCCAATATGATGCTTACTTTTCTAGTTTGGATCATCTGCTCTAAAAAGTGACTATTAGGCTAATTGCATACCTATTTCACTTTGCTTATGCGTTCATCCTAAACTACAATCATTAGGTTCACTCTATCGCTATGAGATGCTTATTTTACAAATATCGAGTCATCCACCTCATTACAGTTGGATTATTAACACTTCTAAGATGCAACAACGGGAATGCGCAAAGTGTTCAAGTCGCAACAATGGGAATGCGCAAATCTAACACTTCTAAGACACAACAACGGGATGCACAAAGTGTTCAAGTACAACAACGGAAATGTGCACTAGGTGCAACACTGCCAAGTCTCTACAAATGATTATGAGGACCATCACATCAAATGACTACGAAGGTCATCATATTCAAAAATTGCCACACAAGCAATACTATCCGATAGCCAAGAAGGTTGTCATGTTTGATTGTCATGGAAGTTGCTATTTCCTAAGACAGAGACAGGAAAGGACGACATCTTCCTCAAGAAACAACCGACAAAGAAAAAATGAGGTACGAAGCTATCTCTCCTTATTGAACTACTTTACTACTAACAATTTTGTTTCAAAATATTGTGAGAGCATCCTAGAGGAAGAAAGTATCGAATCAGAATAACAAGCACAAAGCACGTCAAAAGGACGTCACAACACAAGAGTCGGACATGATCGGTTTTGAGGTATATCAAAGAACTATCTCTCCGAATAAAATTATGTTACTACTAACAATCTTGTTTTGATATGTTTCCGAGAGAATCTGAGAAGGATGAAATTCTCAAAACAAAACCATAGGTGCGGACTACACCAAAAAGGACGCATCACAACGTGGAACTTTTTCTTAGCAGCAAACTGGGACATAGTCTAGAAAGGAATGTCAAACTTTCTGGACGCGAGTTGAGAATCGACTTCCGCTTTAATCAAACTACACCCCTATTAGAAGGAATGTGGGTATTTCCTATCATTGGGATCTTAGTTTCGCATCTAGGGTATGTCTTGAAATCACGCTGGAAGCAATATTCCCTCTTTCCAATCCGAGTGATAATACACCTCGAGCTTTGGGAATTATATCCATGTAGCTTTTATCTATGGATGTGAGGGCCCCACATCTGTAATTGAGATGATTACAAGCCTCTTTTCCATAACTTAATTACTTGTCACTCATCCCGAGACAAAGGTTGTCTTAACATAAAGATTACTTTTTCCACCGATTGAGTCAAACTACAAGCAGCCTGATTCCTAAGTCCTTGGATATGTAGGTGGGCTCTATGTTAAAAACTCGGTTGCATTCCAAACTCCCTCCAATCTCCTTACTCTTCAGATTTTCGATCTCTCCGTATGCTGAAATTGGAATAGTTTGGAATTTCCTAAAAATCATGCGTAAAATCAAGCGTCTTGAACTACAAGTGGCCTGAATTCTCATGTAACCTGAGATATGTAGGAAACTCGATACCGGAGTTCGGCCTTGATTCCTTGAAATTCGTGCTAAAACTGTTTCCAAAAGATGAACTAGTGGTCGGATAAAATTAGGATCGTCAATTCCCTTTGCCCAGGGTTCATTACACTCACCCTACCCAAAGGGAGGGGCAGTTGTTGACACCAAATTTTTATCCTCCACTATTTGATTAATTATTGAGCTTTTAGATTTTAGACAATTTTAAATAATTAATTTTGTAATTTAAAAGAATATTCAAAATTAATTCTGGAGAATATTCTATAATCTTCATGAATAAACATGCGTCTACATATATTCATAATATATATAGATGTATATCATTTTGTGAATTTTGATAGATATTCAAAAGATTTTTTTTCAAAATTATTTCAAGATGTTTAAAACTGCCTATTTTGGCCAAAATAATTTAACTGAGAATTAAATTGTGAAACTGATATTTTTATAAACACATGGTTAATTTGGTAGCAAATTAATTGTTTTTAGTTGTTTTAGATAATAAAAGCTCAATTAATTGATCGTATTTAGTTTGTTCCTATTTCAATTACGACCTAAAATTCCTAAGCAATTCAATTTGGTCACCTTTAAATCAAATTTGGCTACAATCTCAATTCAATTCGGTTAAAATCTAGCCACAATTTGCAAAATGTGGCCATTTCCTAAACTATTTTCCCCTTCTCCTAATCCCTCTCCTCATCTGTGTTTGCCGCCAACAATCTTGGCCCAAACAACTCACTCAAGCCCACTCCAATCTCACCCCATACCCGGCCCACCTACACACCACTATACTCTTCTTTCACTTCTCTCAAACACGCTCAAAACCAAACGACCCTTATCTCTCTCACCTCATCTCTCTCTTCGTCGACAACAACAACAACGAAACCCAGATGAGACCCTCCATTAAATAGTACCAAACGACCACCAAATCAGTTCCAAACGATGCCAGAAATCTAGAAAATCGTCAACCCTCCGTCAATTTCCCCTCACCTTCGTCTGTTGTACGAAAAGGGTAAGATAGCTAGTTCTAGAAGCACCCAGAAATCACAGCTGGCCTCTCCAACATTCGACTCACCTTGAATCACGGCGTATTATCCTCTAAATCATTGGTGTAGGACTAATTTTGTACCACCAGGTACAAATGTGGAATCATCAGGTGTTTTTAGGTTTTGAATTTCAAAAATCCTCAAACCTTATCAGAAATTCCCACTCGTTTTCTCCCAATTCCACCCGTTGGAAACCCCTAAATCCTCTCCTATATAAACCCCTTTTGCTCACTGATTAAGGGTGGTATTTTTTGGATAGCAAGGCCTTGGAGAGTCCTTTTATCTAGCATTTGGGGAAATCTAAAAAATCAAGGTGAAATTCGAAGTGAAAATCGCTCTGTTGTCGTTAGTATTCGTGGTTAATTTTTCTCTTGCTATTTGAAAAACAAGAATGTCAAGCTTCCAGTTCATCGGAAAGTCGCTCAAATCTCAACTCGTTGTCCCAGCTTTGTTTCCCAAAAAAAAGTAATAATCACCACCTATCTTTAGCTCTTCTCGTTGGTTTGTTGCCGTTTTGTTCGTTTGATTAGACTCTTATTGCATTTGCCACTTAAATACTATTTCTGGGCTGGTTTTGTTTGTCTTAATGGGGAATGGAGGATGAAAATCCATCCCTAATTTTATGTTCTTGTTGTTAGTCTGTCTTGGTACAAAATCCTAACTCTAATCTGTATATCGTTTGTTGTTTGTCTAGTTGGTATTAGTCTGTGTGATTGAAAGAAGGAAATTGGGTTGAGGTTTAGGGAATAGTCGAGCTCGAGATTAGCTTTGAACTTACCGGTTTTGCTCATCCCAAGAGTTCCTAACACCTCTAATACTTTTCAAGTCCCTGAGTAGCTAATGTTTATGATATGTATGGTGTGATATGAATTCGTTAAGTATGATTTTGATGGATAAATGTTGGCTCCACAATCAATCGGTTATCCCTGAAGTTCCTCTCTTTCTTTTCTGATTGTTTGAATAGTTTATATGATTCATTGTTTGTATGGTATGACAAAATGTCTATTGAATTTATTAAGAGTGGGGGGTTGAGATTAGTTTGCAACCTTGAACTTGCTTGATAGTATGTTGTTGTGTTATTGTTTGCCCAAATAATTTCCTCTGTGAATTCAATGGCAAAAAATAGTCACCCAACTGATGGATTACACTGTGTGAGCCTTGTTCTAGTCCCTCTGTAGTTCCCAACACCATGGGGGTTCCAAGAGCTAAAGTCTCGAGATAACTTGCTAGTTATTCTCAAAAAGACTTTTGAAGAATAAGAAATAAAACCATGATTTTTCTGCTATTTCATGTGAATCAATGCTATCTGAATTCATGGGTCTTTAGGTTGTGTTACCAATTGCTTAAACTCGACATAGTTTGAGATAGACGATTTGATGTATGGTTTATCATGAAAGGGCTTTTTGGATGAAATATTCTTTAACATGTTTTCCTATCTTCTTAAAATGCCTCCTTAAAATGAGTTTGTTGTTGCTATTGAGTCCATTAGTGTTACAAGTTGCTCATTTTGCCAAAAACAGTTTAGTCGCAAACTGTTTTTTCTTCTCTGCTTCCTATGGATATTTTGATTCTATTAGACATGATAAGAAGGTTGTTACATGGGTGGAGGTAAGGAATAAGCATGCTTGGGTGTATCTTTATGTGCTCCTTTCATAGTCTGAATATGTTCTCAAGTTGGTTTACAAATTGATATAGATTTACTGCATATTATTGTTTGATCTAATTGATACTAAAGTGTTAAACATCATTGTTCTACTATTTTTTTAGTTCTAGATCCCTTGTTCTAATCCTCTACTTTCTATTTTATGCAAGAACACCTCTTCTCGAGTCCAACTGGATTCTTGCCCTACATTTTTCTCCCTAGTGACAGCCGGTATACACTGATATACATCAGTATACCAGTGATATACAATAGCATATGAAACTTTGGAGGCTAATATACAGGTTCAAGAAAGGAAGAAGGAGAAATGGAGGCTGATATACAAGTTTGGTGGCTGAAAACGTGAACATATACAGCTGGTATACGATAGTATACACAACTTATATACACTTCAAAGATGGACTTAAAAGTCCACAAAGGTCCAGTCCAAAAGTCTTGAACAAATTTGAATGGGCCTAAGCAGGGGCCCAAATCTCAAACTTTCCTTTATTTCCATGTATTTATTTGAATTTTTTGTAACAACTAACTCTTTAATATTAATCAAAATATATCCCATAAAGTGATGCCTTTATTTTATTCCACTTTGTCCTATTTTATTTTATACAAATTTCGCCATTTAATTTAGTTCGGTTAAAATGAGAAAGATAGATTTTGTCTTAATTTGCCTAAAATGGATTCTCTTTAACATAAAAGTTGTTTCTTTTCAAAACTTGTAACCGGTCAAATTAGTCGAATTAGCTTCTCAACCTTCTTCTTGTTTAGATAAAATATTATTTACTTGCAAAATTTGGATTATTTATAGTCACATAGGATTTCTTCGAATTTCCAAGAAATGCCTTTTAAATACAGTTTTCATTTAATTGCTCGAAATAGGTTCTTTTTGAATAACTTTTGCCTATAGTTTCTTTAAAGTTTCCAAATTTGAATATTTTCATAAAGAATGAATTTTCTTTAATTGAAAAAAATATATTATTTTTCTTTGAATGAAGTGATAGCTTTTCCTTAATTTTTCTTCATGAAAATCAAGTATTTTCGTTATTTCAACTCCTTCAGAATTGTTTCATTTTAAGTTAGTCAAAAATTGTTCTTTGGTCAATCATTTTTTAAACAGACGTTCTTAAGTGCCTTAAAACCCTTCTTAAGACGTTACTTGAACTCTTACCCATTTTCTCTAATTTTAAAGATTTATTTCAGTTTTTAAATCTTTGAAATTCTTTTAAGTTTTTTTAATTTCTTTATAAAAATCAAGTGGCGACTCTATTTGTTTTAGAATTATTTTAAAACTTTATTTTAAGTTTGAAATAATTTTTCAGTGTCGAAAACCATTCTTTTTTAATAAAAAACTGAAAAGGGATAAAACAGAACACACAAGCGCCCATTAATCCTCAAGATGCCCTCATTATCAATCATGGTCTCCTTGGCCTCTCCCTGCAAGAGCTTATCATGAATCTTACTCAACTTAGCATCATCGAACTGTCTGGCCTTAATCTGCTCTAGAAATGAAGATCTCGCCTCAACACAACCCAAAACTCTACTAGACTCGGACATATTAAGCCTCATAAGACTGTTAGCAAGAGTTTGAACCTCTTGAGCCAACAGACGCCTTGTAGCCTCCAAACAAGCAAGGCTATCATACTTCCAGACTTCCTACTCAAAGCATCAACTATCACATTCGTCTTACTCGGATGGTATAAGATAGTAATATCATAGTCCTTGAGCAACTCCATCCATATCCTCTGCCTCAAGTTAAGATCCCTCTGTGTAAACACATGCTGCAAACTGTGATGGTTAGTAAACACCTCACAATGGATGCCATAAAGGTAATGCCTCCAAATCTAAAGAGTAAACACCACCACTGCTAATTTCAAGTCATACGCGGGATAGTTCTTTTCATGCACCTTTAACTTTTTAGAAGCATACAATGACTTTTTTATCCTGCATCAAAACAACACCCAAACCAGAATGTCAAGCATCACAAATAACAAAGTCCTTACCCTCCACAGGAAATGCAAGGATGGGAGTCGTAGTCAATAAAGTCTTCAGCTTTTAGAAACACTCCTCACACTCACCAGACCACTGAAATGTAACATCCTTCTAAGTCAAATGATTCATTTGGGAAGCAATAGAAGTGAACCCCTTCACAAATCAGTGGTAATAGATAGCCAACCTCATAAAGCTGTAAATTTCTGTCACTGAGGTGGGCCTAGCCTAACTTTTAGTTATCTCTACTTTCTGCAAATCAACCATAATATCCTTCTTCGAAACCACATGCCTCAAGAAGGACCCATACGTCAGCAAAAACTCATATTTAGAAAATTTAGCATATAATTGCTTCTACTTCAACAACCCCAACACAACTCTCAAATGGTTCTCGTGCTCTTCCTTACTCTTCGAATACACCAAAATTCCGTCAATAAATATAATCACAAATGAATCCAAATACAACTTAAAGATTCTATTCATCAAACTCATAAACGCAGCTGGGGCATTAGTAAGCCCAAAAGAAATCACTAAAAACTCATAATGTCCATACCTAGTATGAAAAGCAGTCTTGGGAATATCTTCAGCCCAAATCTTCAACTTATGATACCTAGATCTTAAGTCAATCTTAGAGAAGACTGACGCACCGTGAAACTGACCAAACAAGTCATCTATGCGGGGAAGAGGGTACTTATTTTGAATAGTGACCTTATTTAGCTGATGGTAGTCAGTGAACAAATGCATACTCCCATCTTTCTTCTTCATAAATAATAAAAGAGCACCCTACAGGGAGTCACTTGGACAAATAAACCCCTTACTAAGCAGGTCTTGCCACTGAATTTTCTCTCAATTTATTTGGTACCATCTAATTGGCGGAATAGAAATTGAATGAGTCCTAGGCTCTAAGTTAATGCAAAAATTAATATCATTGTCTGGTAGCATGCCATATAAATTTGTGGGAAAACATTTACAAGAACTTATAGACTACATTAACTGATTATATGGATGAAACCTTTGCACTAGTGTCTCAAAAATGCACCAGAAATGCCAGATCAGTTTCTTGACATGAATGAAGGATATAATCTATTTAGGAACAGGGCTACAATCACCCTTCCACTTCCTAGACATACCCAACACATCTATTGTCACTATCTTAGCATTACAATCTAACATTGCACAATAAGAAGACAACCAACTCATCCCCAGAATGACATTGAGGTCCACCATATCTAGAATTACTAAGTCCCACGTTCTATACCTCATTAATGTAATAAGACAAGAATGGTAAACTCTATCTACAATTATTGAATCACCAACATGAGTAGAAACATGAACAAGAACATTATGTAAATCACATATCATATCCAATCTCACAGTAAAATACGTAGACATATAAGAAAAGGTGGAATCCAAATTACATAAGGCTATACCCATTTGGTCATAGACTAGAATAGTACATGTGAGCATTGCGTCAGATGTCTCTGCCTCTGGTTTTCCTAGGAAAGCATAGAAATGAGTTCTACCACATGTTTGTGTATTGCCCTTGTCGAACTGAGTACCACCTCTACCAACATGTCTACCGCATTGGTTAAGCTAGGTTCCACCTCTACCTGCCGCATGGCAACCACGCCCACCCTGAGGATGATCTCTACCATGTGCACTACCTCCCTTTCTTGCTAGAGCTGGGGCTCACAAAACCTGTTGTTGAGCTGATTGATCACTCTGCCTGAACCTGGGAGACAATCTCTGAATGTGCCCAACCTCACCACACTCATATCATGACCTCTCCAAAGTATTCTAGGCCGCTGAACTTGTAACACCCCAGGATCTGAACCAGCTACTTGACTGTACTCAGCAAAAAAATTTCAGAAAAATTCAAGTTTCTAGAAACCACGGTCAAGATCATGGACCATAGTTTGGAACCACGATCCGACGTCCAAACCGTAGTTTCATTTTCCAGAGGGCCCTCAGTTCAGGGTCCAGGAACCACGAATCAAACCATGGACCATCATTTAGAATCACGGTTCGTTGTGTGAACTCGTGGTCCCCTTAATCAGAGGACCATCAGTTCAGGGCCCAGCAACCACGAGTTATATTATGAACCATCATTCAGAACCATGGTTTATCCTGTGGACTCATGGAATCACAACATCAGAGGACCCTCTGTTGTGGCCCAGGGACCACGAGTCAGATCACGGACCATCATCCAAACCACATACCATATTGTAACTCGTGGTTTCCTCATATCAAAGAACCCCCAAGGCTCATGGACAGAACCACGACTCAGTTTATGATCCATCGTCCAGGACAATGGTCCGTCAACTAAGTCATGGTACTTGAGTCGCAATTTTCAGCAACTTTCTTTTAAAATTCCCATGGGTATTCTAGACTTTTCCTTTCTCTTTTAAGGCCTAAGCTACATTGTTTTGCTTAGCCTAAGCCTAGTTAATTAGTCAAAAGCTATCTAAATCACTCATTCTCCTAAAATCATTAGACACTTAGGAAGAAAAGGAGTAAAAGAGGGAACAATTTCTCTCAACAACAAGCAGAAGGTTTCTTCAAGATCAGCCCCAAAAATCTAAGAATTTCTTCATAGACTCTCCTCCAGGTATGTGAGATTTCATCAATGGGTTCCTTCCACCTATTGAGTCCCTAGATTCAATTCTGTTCTTTAGTTCTCCATGAGTTATTCAGACCTAGGATTCCTAAACCTTAGGGAATCATTGCAATTCAGATTCTATCATTGGGGTGATAACTATTACATGTTTCTTGGAGAATTAGCGTAGTCCTATGTACATAATTCAGTAACCCTAGCTTGTGTAAATTTTAGTACTTATAATTTATACTTTCTAGTCAGATAATTCAGACAATTATGATTCAGAACTAGAATACCCTCAATTTCAGTACATGTATGTTGCATTCTCAGAATATCAGTATATTTGAGCTATTCGGCATTTCAGCTTGCATTTTATTGCTTGCATTCAGTTGAGAATAGACTTAGTACTGAGCGGATGAAGGGATGAAGGCTTGGCTGTCAGATTAGACTGAGACCTTTATTATAAGTCCTTAAGTCCCAAAACTACGGCACTACCGAAGGTATAAAGAGCTCAGCTGTCAGATTAGGTTGGTCACCGTTGTCCCTTGTGGACATCAGTTTAGTGGATCCACGTGAGATTTTTTTGTACCCTTGGAAAGGTATGAACACCCTTCTATACAAGGTTATAAGTTAGCCCCATAGTTAGCTCAGCTTGGGGTATGTCAGTAGATAGTAGCTCCTATAGCCAGACTCTTATTGCATAGACCTTGAATTTACTTATTCAGTTCAGCATGCTATATACTCATGTTAGTTACTTGGTCACTGTATTCAGCTTACCTTTCAGTTCATGCTTCAGTATGTATTTTCTTGTTCAGTCTTTATATTGTACAGTTTTGCAAATATCCCTCATGCTCAGTACATTCAAAGTACTAACACATACTTTTGTGCTACATCATTGTATGATGTAGGTTTAGGCGCTCAACATCCAAACCATGCTTAGTACAATTTCCCAGTCCCTACTCAACAGCTCAGTGGTGATTCCTCATAGTTCGAGGACGACAACTTATTTTTATCCTTTCAGCATTATATTCTACTTTTCAGACTTTTAGAGTTAGTTGAGGGCTTGTCCCAGCAACTCACTTCAATTAGAGGCTTTCAGACATAGACTTGAATCAACTTTTGAGTATTTCAGTTTACTTTGAGACTTATCATTTTTTCATATATTTATATATATTCAGACATGTTTGGGCTTCTTTCCCATCTTAGATATTTAAATGCTTTTAGTTTTCCGCACAGTTCTTATTTTATCAAGTTTTGTCTAGATATGCCAGACCATGGGTTAGCTCTGGGTCACTTGTGACACTGAGCACCGTGTTGCATCCAAGGGGTAACCTCAGGGCATGACAAACTTGGTATTAGAGAATAAGGTTCAAGTGTCTTAGGATGTCTGAAAGCTGCATCAATTAGAGTCTTCCTCATGGGTGTGAAGCGCGCCACACTTATGGGGTAGAAGCTATGAAATGTCATTAGGAACAACTTCCCTTCTTTCTTTTCCAGCTCGTTCTTTGGAGTGTGAACTTTATTCGATCCCCTTCTAACTCATGCTCTACACATTAAAGAAAATGCCTCCCCAAAGAGCCAACACCAGGAATCAGCCAGCACCAGCAGCTCCAGCAGACCCTCTAAATGAGAAAGTTACCCATGCCGAATTCGGGGCTTCCTTTCAGGTGCTTGCTCAGGCCATGACCACTCAGATAAATTAGCAGGCTATGGCACCAGCTCCACCTCAGACCAATTCTTTTGTAGCTAGAGTCTGAGACTTTACTCGAATGAACCCTCTAGAATTTCATAGGTCTAAGTTCGAAGATGATCCACAGTAGTTTCTTGATGACATTCAGAAGGTGACAGATATTATAGGTGTCACTCCAGTTGAGAGGGCAGATTTAGCCGCTTACCAGCTAAAAGGAGTGGCTTATACTTGGTATCAACAGTGGAAGGAGTATCGTTATGTTAATGCAGGTCTAGTGGTTTGGAACCATTTTAAGACCGCATTTCTGGACAGGTTCTTCCGCTTGAACTCATGGAAGCCAAGGTACAGGAGTTCATCAACTTGAAGCAGAATGATATGGGTGTGAAGGAATATGCTCTCAAGTTTACCCATTTGTCTAAGTATGCTCCGACAATATAGCTGACTCCTGAGCCGCATGAGTAGGTTTGTTTCTGATGTGTCCGATGATATAGTCAAGGAGTGTAAAACTACTATGCTGGTTAAGAAGATGGATATCTCCAAGTTAGTTACTTATGCCCAGCAAATCAAAAAGGAGAAGATCAAGGAAAGGGGGGGAGACAACAAAAGAGCTAGAACAGGTGAATTTAATGACTCTCAGTAGAGGTTAGATGGGGATTACCACTCTTAGTTCCGTAAAAAATCTTTAGCTCTATCCCCATCCTCTACTAGTGCTCCATTGCCTAAATCTAGGCAAGGGTATGCGGGATAGGGCGCCAGGCTCTAAGTCCTAAGGTACAGTCACTAGCATGCGCACTTATACAGTTTGCAGGAACTATGGTAGGAACCACATGGGTGAGTGTATGGCTGGCAGTGGAAATTGTTTTGGGTGTTGCAAGTCAGGCCACAAGATGAGGGATTGTCCAACAGCTTCTCAAAAGGTCAAGGATGCTCTCCCACAGAATCAAGCTAATTCTACAGCAGCTCCAAAAGGTCGCCCTACTCAGTAGGGTGCCTCATCTGGTACATATGGTGATCAGTGCTAGAACAAGCTTTATGCCCTTCAAACTCAGAAGGACTAGGAGGATTCTCCCTATGTGGTCACGGGTACATTATGAGTCTTCCATTTAGATGTTTATGCATTGTTAGACCTAGGAGCTACACTTTCCTTTGTAACCCCTTATATAGCAGTGAATTTTAGTGTTAGTCCATAAATCCTCCCAGAACCTTTCTCAGTATCTACTCTAGTTAGTGATCCAGTTACAACTAGATGGGTATACAAAAATTACCCTGTCACAGTTTCCTAGAAAGTCACGTCAGCCAAACTTGTTGAGTTAGAAATGACTGACTTCGATATAATTCTAGGCATGGATTGGTTATATTTTTGTTATGCCTCAGTTGATTGTAGAACTAGGATCGTTCAGTTTCAGTTTCCAAATGATCCAGTCTTAGAATGGAAGGGTAGTACCTCAGTTCCTGCAGGTTGCTTCATCTCTTACCTTAAGGCCAGAAAAATGATTTCCAAAGGGTATATCTATCATCTTGTTCGGGTTAAGGATTAAAACTCTGAGACCCAAACTCTTGAGTCAGTCTCAGTGGTGAATGAGTTCCCAAAAGTGTTTCCAGAAGATCTTCTCGGAGTTCCTGCCGAAAGAGAGATCGACTTTGGAATAGAGCTTCTTCCAGATACCCAACCTATTTTAATTCCTCCTTACATAATGGGTCCATCTGAGCTTAAGGAACTGAAAGAAAAATTGAAAGACCTTCTAGATAAGGGCTTCATCAGACCCAACATCTCTCCATGGGGTGCTCCAATGATTTTCGTACGTAATAAAGACTGTTCTCTCAGGATGTGCATCGACTAGCGTTAGTTGAACAAATTCACAATCAAGAATAAATATCCCATCCCCAGGATTGATGACTTGTTCAACCAGCTTTAGGGTGCTAGTTACTTTTCTAAGATAGACCTCAGATCCGGCTATCATCAGCTCAGAGTCAGAGATAGTGACATCCCAAAGAAAGCCTTCAGGACTCGGTATGGTCACTATGAATTTGTAGTTATGTCTTTTGGACTAACGAATGCTTCTACAGCTTTCATGGGCTTGATGAACATGGTGTTCAAGTAGTATTTAGACTTGTTCATCATCGTCTTCATTGATGATATCCTCATATATTCTTAGAGTTAGGAGGAGCATGCGAACCATCTAAGAGTTGTTCTGAAAACTCTCAAGAATCGCTAGTTATTTGCTAAGTTCAGTAAGTGTGAATTCTTGTTGAAGTCAGTTGCGTTCCTTCGTTATGTGGTGTCTAGTGAGGGAATTCGAGTTGATTCTCAAAAGATTGAGGCAGTGAAGAACTATCTCAGACCCACCTCTTCGACAGACATCAGGAGTTTCTTTGGTTTGGCCGGTTACTACAAGAGGTTTGTTGAAGGATTTTCATCCATATCTTCCCCATTGACCAAGTTGACTCAGAAAAAGGTCAAGTTCCAGTTTTCATATGAGTGTGAGAAAAGCTTCCTAGAATTGAAGACCAGGTTGACTACAACTCCTGTTTTGACTCTACTAGAGAATTTAAATGGCTATGTGGTTTATTACGATGCATCCAGGGTCAGCCTGGGTTGTATCATGATGCAACAGGGTAGGGTTATAACTTATGCCTCTAGACAGTTTAAGGTTCATGAGAAGAACTACCTGACTCATGACCTTGAGCTAGCAGCAGTTGTTTTTGCCCAAAAGATTTGGAGACATTACTTGTATGGGGTTTATGTTGATGTGTTCATAGATAATAAGAGCCTCCAGTATGTGTTCACCCAGAAAGAGTTGAATCTTTGTCAGAGAAGGTGGCTTGAGTTCCTCAAAGACTATGATATGAATGTGCTCTACCATCCAGGTAAGGCCAATGTAGTGGCTGATGCCCTCAGCAGACTATCCATGGTTAGTGTGTCACATTTTGAGGAAGAGAAGAAAGAATTAGCCAAGGATGTTCATAGGCTTGCTCGCTTAGGAGTTTGCCTCATGGGTACAACAGATGATGGTGTGATAGTCCAAAATGGGTTAGAATCTTCAATAGTAGTGGAGGTTAAAGAGAAACATGACAGTGATCTCATATTGCTTCAGTTGAAATGTGCAGTTCATCAACAGAGAGTAGAGGTTTTCTCCCAAGAGGGAGATGGTGTAGTTTGCTACCAGGTTCATTTATGTATACCTAATATGGATGAGTTAAGACAGTTGATCCTTACAGAAGCCTATAATTCTAGATATTCTATTCATCCTGGTGCCATTAAGATGTACCATGATCTATGGGAAGTCTATTGGTGAAATGGCATGAAGAGGAATATTGCAAATTTTGTGGCTAAGTGTCCCAACTGCCAGTAGTTGAATGTAGAACATCAGAAACCAGGAGGTGTGACTCAGGATATTAGCATTCGTACCTTAAAGTAGGAGGTGATCAACATGGATTTCATTATGGGCTAACCTCGTACTCGTAGACAGCACGACTCCATTTGGGTGATAGTGGATAGAGTTACTAAGTCAGCTCACTTCTATGCTGTCAAGACTATAAATTCCGTGGAGGATTATGCCTGGATCTACATTAGCGATATAGTCAGGTTGCATGAGGTTCCCTTGTCTATCATCTCAGATATGGGTTCTCAGTTTACATCTCATTTCTGGAGATCATTTCAGAAAGGTCTTGGTACTCAGGTGAATCTCAGTACAACATTTCACCCACAGACAGACGGTTAGGCAGAGCATACCATTCAGACCTTAGAGGACATGTTGAGAGCTTGAATGTTCAATTTTAAGGGTAGTTGTGATGATCATCTACCTCTCATAGAGTTCGCCTATAATAACAGTTCTCATTCCTGTATTCAGATAGCCCCATATGAGGCACTTTATGGGCATAGATGCTTGTCACCAGTTGGTTGGATTAAAGTAGGTGAAGCAACCTTGGTTGGGCTAGATTCAGTTAATGAGGCTATGTATAAAGTTCAGCTCATCAGAGAAAGACTAAAGACTGCTCAGAGTCATCATAAGTCCTATGTAGATGTGAGGAGAAGGGACTTAGAGTTTGAGATTGATGATTGTGTTTTCCTAAAAGTGTCACCCATGAAGGGGGTGATGAGATTTGGCAAGAAAGGGAAGCTCAGTCCCAGATATTTAGGCCCTTATAGAATCTTGAAAAGGATTAGTAATGTGGCTTATGAGTTAGAGTTATCAGCAGAGCTAGCAGCGGTTCATCCAGTTTTTCACATTTCTTTGTTGAAGAAGTATGTGGGTGATCCGACATTGATAGTGCCTTTAGAGAGTGTGGCTTTGAAGGATAGCCTCACCTATGAGGAAGTTCCAGTTGAGATTCTTGACCGTCAGGTTCATAGGTTGAGAAATAAGGAAATCACTTCGGTAAAAGTTTTGTGGAGAAATCAGTCAGTTAAGGGAGCTACTTGGGAAGAAGAAGCAGTCATGATGGCCAAGTACCCTCACCTCTTTCCTTCCGATCTAGTTTTAGTTTGAGGTAATAGTTCCTCTCCAAAATCTCAGTTTCCTCATATGCATGTCAGTCTCAGTATTATGTTTTCCCATCTTTTCTAGTATTTTCAGCATATTTCCATGAACTCAAGGCTAGACTCAGTCAGATATCAGCTTCTAGTATTCAGTTGGTAGGGATTGCAGCTCTTTCCCTCCAAACTCAAATTAGTTAGTATTTATTCAAGGACGAATAATCCCAAGGGGGAGATATTATAACACCCAAGGATCTAAACCAGCTACTTGACTATACTCGGCAGAAAAATTTCAGAAAAATTCGTTTCCAGAAACCACGGTCAAGATCATGGACCGTAGTTTGGAACCACGGTCTGTCATCCCAACCGTAGGTTCAATTTCCAGAGGACCCTCAGTTCAGATTCCAGGAACCATGAGCCAAACCACAGATCGTCATTCAGAATCATTGTCCATCCTGTGAACTCATGGTCCCCTTAATAAGAGGGCCATCAGTTCAGGGCCCAGCAACTACGAGTCATATGATGAATCGTCGTTTAGAACCACGGTCCATCCTGTGCACTCGTGGAATCAAAACATCAGAGGACCCTTAGTTGTGGCCCAGGGACCACGAGTCAGACCACGAACCATCATCCAGAACCATGGACCATCCTATAACTCATGGTTTCCATAGATCAGAGAACCCCCAAGGCTTATGGACAGAACCACGACTCAGTTAACGGTCTATCGTCCAGGACTACGATCTGTCAACCAAGTCGTGGTACATGAGTTGTGATTTTTAGTAGCTTTCTTTTAAAATTTCCAGGGGTATTCTGAACTTTTCCTTTCTCTTTTAAGGCCTAAGCTATGACTTTTTTCTTAGCCTAAACTATTTAATTAGTCAAAAGCTACCTAAATCACTCATTCTCCTAAAATCATCAGACACTTAGGAAGAAAAGGAGAAAAAGAGGCGACAGTGTCCCTCAAGAACAAGCAGAAGATTTCTTCAAGGTCAGCCCCAAAAATCCAAGGATTTCTCCATAGACTCTCCTCCATGTATGTGATATTTCATCAACGGGTTCCTTTCACCCATTGTGTCCCTAGATTCAGTTCCGTTATTCAGTTCTTCATGAGTTATTCAGACCTAGGGTTCCTAAACCTTAGGGAATCATTGCAATTAAGATTCTATCATTGGGGTGATAACTATTACATGTTTCTTGGAGAATTAGCGTAGTCCTATGTCATAATTCAGTAACCCTAGCTTGTGTAAATTTTAGTACTCATAATTTATACTTTCTAGTCAGATAATTCAGACAATTATGCTTCAGAACTAGAATGCCCTCAGTTTCAGTACATGTATGTTGCATTCTCAGAACATCAGTATATTTGAGCTATTCGGTATTTCAGCTTGCATTTCATTGCTTGTATTCAGTTGGGAGTAGACTTAGTACCAAGCGGATGAAGGGATGAAGGCTTGGCTGTAAGATTAGGTTGATACCTTTAGTAAAAGTCCCTAAGTCCCAGAACTATAGCTCCACTATAGGTATAAAGGGCTAAGCTGTTAGATTAGATTGGTCACCCTTGTCCCTTGTGGACATCAGTTTAGTGGATCCACGTCAGATTTATTTGTACCCTTGGCAAGGTATGAACACTTATCCATCCAGGGTTACAGGTTGGCCCCTTAGTTAACTCAGCTTGGGGTATGTCGGTAGATAGTAGCTCCCACATCCAGACTCTTATTGCATTAACCTTGTATTTACTTATTCAGTTCAGCATGCTATATACTCATGTTAGTTACTTGGTCACTGTATTCAACTTACCTTTCAGTTCATGCTTCAATATGTATTTTGTTGTTCAGTCTTTATGTTGTATAGTTTTGCATATATCCCACATGCTCAGTACATTCAAAGTACTGATGCATACTTTTGTGCTACATCGTTGTATGATGTAGGTTCAGGCACTCAGTATCCAGACCACGCTTAGTACAATTTCCCAGTCCCTACTCAGCAGCTCAGTGGTGAGTCCTCATAGTCCGAGGAAGATAGCTTATGTTCATCCTTTCAGCATTATATTCTAGTTTTCAAACTTTTAGAGTTAGCTGGGGGCTTGTCCCAGCAACTCACTTCAGTTAGAGGCTTTCAGACATAGACTAGAATAAGCTTTTGAGTATTTCAGTTTACTTTTAGACTTATCATATTTTTCATATATTTATATATATTCAGACATGTTTGGGATTCTTTCCCATCTCAGATATTTAAATGCTTTCAGGTTTCCATATAGTTCATATTTTATAAGATTTTATGTAGATATGTCAGACTATGGGTTAGCTCAGGTCACTTGTAACACTGAGCACTGTTTTGCATCCAAAGGGTAACCTCGAGACATGACAGAACTAAAGTTGAAGAGGTAATATACCCACTATGATCTGAAGAATATTGGCTGACCCCTAACAGACCCCTAGTTAATACTTACATGACTGACTGAATAGGGCATCAAAAATACCCTTGATAAATCGGGCCCTTAGAGAAAGATCTACTATAGTTGCCACCTTTTTGGGTCTTCTTCCCTGCAGATTTAGTGTAGCCATCTTGTTTCACCCCCTCCACATTCCTAACATACTCAACTACTTCCTGAAAAGTCTTTCTAGAAGATGAGTTGACAACTGAAGTCCCACATTTAACCCTTTGACAAACTGATGGATCCTTTCCTCCTCAGAGGGTAACAAATGTTATGAATACCTAGATAGAGAGTGAAATCGAGCCTCGTATGCTATAACAGATGAACTGCATTTCTCAATACTAGTGAATTCATCATGCCTCTTATCCCATAATGTATGAAGGACGTACTTCTCCAAGAAGAAGAAGTAGAACTGAGTTCAGATCAACGGAGGAGACCCAACTGGCCTACACTTCACAAAAGCTCTCCACCATAAATTTGCATCCCTATGCAGCTGGAAAGTAATAAACTCCACCCCATATCTCTCTATTGCCTCTATCTTGTGGAGCCTCTCATGAAAATCAATAATAAACTCGTAAGCATCCTCAGACTCGGTACCATAAAAAACTGGAGACTTTATCTTAGTGAACCTCCAAAACAAGTCATGCTCCTCTTCAGTCATCACCGTTCTCAGAAATATTCCTATCTCAAAAACCTCATTCATTTGCATAGCTAAAGCGACATCATGCTAGACCCCTGGATTCTGACCTGTTAGAACTGCGAGTGCCACCTTAGTCCTTGTCAACTTGCTAAGTAGATTCAATACCTGCGCTAGCACATTTGATGAGGCCGGAACATGCGTAATACCTTCTTAGACAGGTGTTGCCACCTCCTTTTCTACCCTGACATGATCCTCTAGCTATGCGAGGGACTCTGACCTATCACGAACCTATCCAACATCTGGAACCCTGCCCCTGGCGGGCGCTGCTCCACGTCCCTTGCCTCTACCACCTCTTATCGCTTGCCTCTGCCATGAACTGTGGCCCTAAAGGATGGGTCGGGTGCCTCTGCTGCATATGTACTCACTATTTGTGAGATTAAATAATGAAGAGGTCATATACCAATTTGGATTATAATATCCCAATTGAAATCAAGTAATAGTACGAAAAAAATAATTAAGTTTTTCTAGTACCCTGTAGCTTCTCGAAGAGCAGTAGAGACGTCTCTGTACCATTTTGCAAGACTTTACTAGATATGTCCTTATACAATGAGATCAACTAACCTATAGCTCTGATACCAACCTTATCACGATCCAAATAATTTTGAGTAACATCCACACTAACCCCTGGTGGGAGAATCATGTCTTACCAACTAAATCAAGCCTTAACAAATTCATTTAACAATAATAAGGCAATTCAAAACTATAATAATCAAGTCTCAACTAATCAAATAAATAATTATGCGGAACTAACTATAAAGAGTAACAAAAAAAATGAATTTGGAGAGTATATATAATTACTCTTTGTCTACGTAGGTTACAATTATTGTCTTTTTTATTTCCTATCTCTAGGACATTACAACACATTAATAAAAATTAATTATAGGAAGGGGAGAAGAACCATAACTTTTTCATCCCCTACCTTTAGCACATTATTATACATTAATAAAATTAAAGGGATGTTTAGAGAATTTAATAGAAACTTTTAGGCTTTGACACAAATTAAACTAATAGGTCGAGGAGGCTGCGTACAATAGACCCTTGTGGTCCGGCCCTTCCCCGGACCCCGCGCATAGCGGGAGCTTTAGTGCACCGGGCTGCCCTTCAGGTCGAGGAGAGAAAAAAGATAAATGATATTTTAGGCCACATAGCAATGTCAAACATATTTTCTCTCTCTTATTCTATGTCCTGAACATATATTTTTTTGATGATAGAGTATCGTTTTATATGCATTTCAAATATTTTATTTCCAAGTAAGGTGAAATCTCGTAGGACTTGAAAAATTAATTGCTTTCCTTTTGACATTTAAATTATGAGAAAATAATAGGTGGGCCTTTTAGCTCCACAATAATTGAAGAAAATGTGCAAAATGTAAATAGAGGAGCAAAAAAGATCATACTTTAAATTTTGAAGGTGCAGTAGTGAGTAATAAGAAAAAGAAAATGAAAGACAATTAATGAAAATTAATGCCAGTATGAATGAATGAAAAAATGGCATATTAATAACGTAACCAAAATAAGAACATAAACAAATAAAACAAACCACACAAAACCACAAAGAAATTGAAAAAGAAAATCCTACTTGTATACAAATGCATGAAGAAAGAAGCCTAGAAATAAGGTGCAAGAAAGAAAATAGAAATTAGCAAAGCTTACCAGCATTTGTTTTTCCATTTACATTTCAGATCTCTTCACCGTATCATAATATATATAGTTTGCAAAATCATCATTAATTTCCTTAAATTAGTAAGGAAAGTAAAAAGGTACTCCCTCCAATCCATATTAACTGAATTATTGAGATTTTTTTCATTGTTCAAAATAAGTAAATTGTTCAAAGATAAAAAAAATTGTTAGATTTTTTTTTTACATTTTGCCCTTTCTTTAAAGAAAGAGCACTTTATATTTTCTAGGTACTTACACTTTTTACAAAGTATTATTTATGATTTTACATTAAAATCACTTTTAACTATTACTTTACATTATTATAATCAAATTATAAGCCATGTTGAGTAATGACTAACTCTACTTTTATGAATAGTGTGGGAATAATAAAAAGAGTAATAGTGAAAAGTAGTGTTCAAAATATGTTCTGAATGAGTTTTTCTTAAGAGGTGTGCATTACCTATACAATTCAGTTAATATGGACTAGAGAGAGTATTGAAAATGAGAAATTTTTAAAACTGATGAAACTTAATTATTTCATCACTAGTGAATATGTCCGCGCTTCGCGCGGTATAAAATTACCTCATTAAATTTAATGAGATAATATTTTTTTAATATTATATTATTAAACTCCTCATATTCACTTTAATTTCTGCATCATATTATTAAACTCCTCACATTCACTTTAATTTCTGTTTCTAATGTATTTATTTTACAGTTTTAAATTATATACAATATGATGGATCCATTCAACAAAAATATTTATACAAACAATTAAAAAGATGGTCTGTTCAGATTGTCAAGCTATTTCATGTTAAATTAATTAGTAAATAATTAACTATATCAAAATCGATAAACAAAAATACTTAATACTCACATACCAAAAAAGAAGAAATTGCAATTAGTACTATCTTGTTTTATCTTAACAGAAAAAAAAAAAAAAAGAGTTTTGAGTTGTTGAGCTCACTAAACCCGTCATACGATAGCGCATGCACATGCTAGAGGAATAATATATAGTACTAACATAATTATTTCACAAACAATACAGAAGAAAGTAACTTGAGAATAAATCATATCATTGTAAAAGGGGGTCCCTCGTAAAAATGCACAAGAGCCTCGTTCATTTAGAAATATTACACTTTTGCAAACTAAAAATTCTTTAGAAGTTGTCATCAATTGGAGCTAGGCGTTCCATTCACTTGAACTATCCAAAGCTTTGTTCTCCAAACACAAGCATTGTCTGAACATTTATCCCCTCTATTAGAAATTCCGAAAGTCTTATTAGACTTTGTAAAAGCATAAATTCTAAAAGTTTCCTCAACAAAAGTAAAATAACAATATCATTATGCAAAACATAACCTCATTGGTGATTTTCTTTGATTCAATTTAATTTATACACTTAAATTATTTCCTTTAATAATACTTTAGACAATTATTCCTCTGTATTTGAAAGCCTACAAGATTAATGGCCTTCAGTGCATCCATATTAATGGAAACGGCTCCCCTCTAGTAGACTTACTACCAGTTTGTCCAGTGCATTGCTAATCAAATTACATGTGTGCTTTAATCAATTTAAGGGTTAGAATCTATTTAACCAAAAGACCTTCTAAATTGGTAAACTGCCACCCCTAAATTCCAAGCTCGTCAAACTAAATATACGTCCGTCCAAAAAAACTCATGTTTTATTTTTTTTGAGAGTCAAACAACAAGAATTTTGAGATGAGAAATTATAATTAATTTATAGTATTTTTTGTATAATTTTTAAATATATAAATTTGAATTTTAAAATCTAATCCAATTTAGCTCCGAAAACTTTAAAATGAGAAAAATTACAACTTATAATACTTTTCGTATATTTTTTAAATATTAAATTTTAACTCTAAAATTTTAAATTAATATAATCCACAACAATATTTGGGAATGCTTCTAACTTGCCATATTGGTATTGATCCAGAGCCAATACACTACAGCTTAACCACTGGTTAGATGGTGTTTTGGTTAAATGAATTCTAACGCTTAAATTAAAAAACAAACACGTGTAATTTGATTAGCAATGCATTGGACAAACTGGATAGTAAGTCTACTGGAGAGGAGCCGCTTCCCATATTAATAGCCTTCATTTTGGCATAATAATGACCAATTACTAATTAGTTATTACCATATTGATGAGAATTGAGAAGGATTTTAGAAAAAATGATTAATAGTATTAATAATGAAATAAATAAATAAGGCTATCATTAATTTCATAATTAAGAGAGTTTAAAAGAAATGACTTTTACATTTTTGTAACACACATTTAGCACATTATAGATCATAATGAACATCTTACATCTTATGCTATTGACTTAATGCTATGCTACGTGGGTTACTCAACCAAACAATTATTTGATTTTGTTGTAAAGGAATATTTATTTTATATGAGCACTTTGTTAATGCATTTACTTATTAGATAATGTAGAGAAATGAAGGAAAAATTACAAAAGAAATGAGAAAAACTTTAAAAGTGGAAAAAGAAGATTAATAAGACACAAATACAAAATTAAAGTTTCTGACCTTTTTCCAAAAAATAAAAAAGAACAGTACATACCTTTTCATTTCTCCTCTCTTTCCTTAACTTTTTTCTTTCTCTTCCCCTAGTTACTTATTAGTTACGTCCTCCATCACAAAGATAAACCTTTTCCAATTCCTCCCCCTAATCTGGACGCTACAATATTTCATATGATTATACACATTCATATATTAATGATCCAAACAACAAATTTTTAAGAGTAAATGCATCAGGACCCCCCTAAAGTTGGTCGATATTTGGAAGTAGACACCTAAACTTTACGGGGGTCCTATTACACCACTCAACTAATTATACAGTTGTAAATACCCCATTTTGACCCATTTGCTCACCAGCTTTGTTCTCACGTTTCAAAGGCGCGTGACTGAAGGAAATTGCAGCAACAAATCAATTAAAAAATGCCACGTGGCATGGTTAATTTAAATCCTTTCTTTACATAAAGACACTCATCTTCTCAACCTCCCAAAAACTCCATTTCTAGCCTTGGAGAAGCTTCTCCAAAAAAAATTTCTCTCATCATCAACGAAATCAGATACAAAAGGTAAGAAAGTTCCATATGTGTCCTTTAGTAGCTTTAATTTCTTGTTGTTTTGTTTAAAATATCTGAAATCAAGCAATTAGGTTATAGGGAAACTACTGTTACAATGTCAAATGCAAGCTTGAATCGCATTTGTAATGACGAGAATGATCCAATATTGCGTATGACAATGCGTTGCAAACATGGCGACTTACTTCCAATGCAGACTTCATGGTCGGACGATAACCCAGCTAGAAGATTTTGATCCTGTCCACGCTATCGTGTATGTTCGATATAAATTTCTTCAATTATTTTCTGTTTCAGTTAAATTGATTTGTTTGTGGCCTATTTTAGGAGAAGTCATGCAAGTTCTTTAGATGGAGGGATCCTGAAGAGATTGATATGCGATCCAAAGCAGTTATTCTCAAATTGGCGAATAGAATTAAGGAGTTGGAAGGAGCATTAGCATTTTATGAAAGTAGGGACAATATGATGAAAGATAGTGATGATAAGGTGATCAGGGAGACGAAGAAGACAAAATGTTGCACTTGGAAGCTAATCTTGGTGATTGCCATCGTGTTTATTCTTGTTTTAGGCATTACCAAAAAAGTGAAGCATGACCAATGTAATTGCGTGCACCTACAATTGTCATAGTTGTCCTATTTACATCTAGTTTTGTATTTTTGTTTGGTTGTGTAAGGCTTATGGAACCTTATTTGTATCTCTTTGGATTACGTCAATGGAATATCTATCTTTTGTGTCTATCTTCTGTGCTTTAACCACATTTCATTGGCAACTACAATTCTATTAGATTAAAACAATCAAAGAAAAATCATTGAAATAGAGAATGAACACTTGATTGAAATAGAATATGAATCAAATACAATAGTGTTGTTGGCTCAATATCAAAAGTGATATTGTAGAGTTTGGTACAGTACTGTTAACAGTAGCAAAATTAAAATGAGTTTGGTACCTAATACATCACCCTAAACTGGCAAAAAATAGCAACAGTTGCACCAAAAAATATCACAGCAATAACACCAAGAAATTGCAAAAGATGCACTACTTCCATGGGACATGGGTCTTTCGAGTTGAACTGCTTTGATTTTCATTGTTAGCAACAGCTGCAGACCTTGTTTGAACTCTTTTTTCACCTCTCATTTTTTCAAGTCTGTTACTGGAAATGGCTGACTTTCTCTTCCATTTCATTCCATGGCGTGGCTTATAGCCAATATCTCCAGTAACTTCATCAGCCCTCCTTGTTGGTCTTGTACCAATGTCAATAACTCTTCTACTTGGCATTCCAGGCTGTTCAAACAAGTCACAAATATTAGACAACTCTAGCAAATATTAACCAACATAAACTAAATAATTCAACCAAATTGTAATTCTTTACTTACATTAAGAGTGGTAGAACCATCATCACCTTGAAATATTCCAAACCCCACTATCCTTGGCCTTTTAAAAGGTCTTGTTGCTCCACCACTAGGGCCCTCATTCTCTTGTCTTTCTTGATGCACCCCCTTCCTCTGCCTCTTCCATTGCCTCTTTCACTGCCTCTTCTTTCATTACCTTGATTTTCTTGAGGCATTCCTCTTCCTCTGCCCAAGCCTTCATTTCCTTGACTTTGTTGAGACACTCTTTTTCCTCTGCCCAAGCCTTCATTTTCTTGGCTTTGTTGAGACACCCCTTTTCCTCTGCCCAAGACTTCATTTCCTTGGCTTTGTTGAGACACCCTTCTTCCTCTTCCCCTTCCCTTTCCTCTTCCTTCCCCTTGTTGAGGCATCCCTCTTCCTCTCCCCCCTCTTGCTCTACTACTTTCATCATTTGTTGTGACCTATTTTTGAAAATATAATACATTAGTATATATTCAAATAAATCAAAAAATAATTTTTATATATTTACCTGTGACTGGGTAGAAGGTCCAGCAGATTGACTTGAACCTCTTTGAATAAGAGGACATCCTCTTTTATTATGTCCTTTTGTATGACAATTGCTACAAGTCATAACAACACCATTCTTGCTAAGCCTTCCAGTTTTTTTGCTTTCATTAGCCTCCTTCCTTCTAACTTTTCTTGGCCTTCCAGGCAACTTCCTGATTTCTGGTGGCTCTACTATTGGATTATTAGATATTGGCCACATTTTCATATTGTTCATTGGCTGAATAAAATGATCATAAGTGCTGAGGTAGGTATCCTTGTGATAACAGCTGGCAACATAATTAATTGGCTCAAGTTCTCTGTAATGCAGGGCAGCAACAGCATGAGGACAAGGTATGCCCCTAAGCTTCCAAGATCTACAACTACAACTGCGCCTAATAATGTCTACTGTGTGTGTAAATCCTTTGTGTTGGATCTCAAATCCCCTTTCCCCATTCCAAGACAAGTTGCATTGCATTGACCTTTGAATGTTGTCTTGTAAAATCTTCAAAGCCATGGGGGAAATATCAGTGATCCATGTACTTGAGAACTCTCTTAACTGACCAATTCTTGTCATCATCTTTACCCTAATCTCCTCAAGCATTGTAATAATTGTTTTGTATCTTGCACTCAATATCCATGCATTAAAACTCTCTGCCATGTTGTTATCCACAACATCACATTTACTATGTTCTTGAAAGTACCTTTTGCACCATCTTTCTAGATTGAAATATAGAAGATCATCCAAGCAATCCCTTCCCAACAACTTCATATCATCTATGTAGTCCCTTAATTCACCTTCAAAAGTGGATTTTGCAATCTTCCAGAATAATCTTCTTCTTTCTATTCCCTTCCATAATTTGGACCAGTTTGCAAGAATGTGTCTAGCACACATTCTGTGTTCAACAAGTGGCATTAACTCTTTTACTGCAATTTCCAATCCCTACCAAAGCAACACAAATAAATAGATATTTATTAAGCTACATAGCTAAAGAAAAATAAATAGACAATCAAATAGTAATTAAGAATGCAGAAATATACCTTTTGCATATCAGTAATCAAGGTTAGTTCATGTCCTTGTCCAAGATCAAGGTCATTCTGTAGTAGAGTCAAAAACCATCTCCAAGTAAACTGATTCTCAACCTCAACAACTGCCCAAGCAATTGGCAGCATTTGATTATTCCCATCTCTGCAAACAGCCACCAATAACTGACCTTTGCACACTCCTTTGAGAAAACACCCATCCAAACCAATGCACCTTCTAGCACCTCCAAAGAATGATTTCTTTAAAGCATGAAAGCACACATAAAACCCTTCAAAGATTTTCTCTCCAGTTTCTACTGTTTCTCCAACTTTAACAACACAAGTGCTACCTGGATTGTCTCTTAAAAGTTCATCTCTGTAATAAAAAATTCTACCATACTCAAGAATGTGATCACCCCTGATCTCTTCTAAAACTCTAGTCCTAGCTCTTCTCACTGTTGTCTTTCCAACATGAATACCCAATTCCTTTCTAATAATCTTCTGGAAGTCCACAATCCTAATGTTTGGCTGCTCAGTTATTCTATCTTTGTATTTAGTCGCCAAATACTTTGAATTGCAAAGATAGTTGAAATTTGAAGTCAAACATATATGAATAGGATTGTAATTTTTAACCACAAAATCACCAGTTGGGCTATCAAAACTTGCCACCAATAACCATGGACAAGTCTTTTTACAGCATCTCACTCTAACTCTTTTAGGCTCATTCACATATTTTTCAATTTGAATTTTTTCTTGAATTGCATATCTGGTCACTACTTTCCTAAACTCTTCTACAATTGCAAACACCAAACCAGTTTCCCAAACAATCTTCTCACAACTTGCATCAAACACAACTCTGTTCTTGGTCTTTTTTCTAACAGTTTCATGCACTACCTGGTCAACTTCTTCACCATCTCCCCAACCTGTTTCTTCCTCAAATTCAAAGCTAGGAGCTTCATCACTTAGATAATAAGGTTCATCACCTCCTAGCTTACCAAGTAAGCTATCCCTATTGTCAATAATTGTCTCATCATACCCTATATCTGGCTCTTTTTCACAATTATGAACCTGTTCATCAGTTGTGCCCCTAGGTCTCCTATTTGACCTATTGAAATACCTTTTGCTTGTCCTGATGTCCCTAAACTCTTGATGTACATCACTATCAAGGCTACTTTCTTCACTAGTATCCTCTTCAGATCCATCTTTTGAATCCTCTTCACTTGAATCTTCACCTATTATAGGCTCATCAGGATGAGTAGAAGGTTGAATAGGAGGGTTGGAAGGTTCAGTAGCAGAAGAAGAAGCCTGGCCAGTAAGATTGGTAGGTTCAGTAGGAGAAGGAGGCTGAGTATGAGGACTAGAAAGAGAGTTGGAAGGATGAATATTAGGGTTAGAAGACACATCCTCATTAAAAGGTAAAAGATTCCTCACCTACCCCACTTACACCATCAAAAGACACACTAGTGTCCATCACATGGGGGACATACTCCAATGCCAATTGGTCAACAACTGGCTCATCAACTCCATGAGAAACATAAACATCCAGACTATCCCCATTTTTAAACATAGAGATAATGTCACAAATAACCTTATCACACTTAATTTCAACTAAAAAATCATCCATAGGATTCTTAAAAAAGAAAGAACAGTTTGTTGTATATCCTAGTTCCTTTATGTAGTCTCTTAACTCAAAGTAGGACATTCTATCAACATCAATATCTAGATATTCAGTAATTGATCCACCAATATAATCAGCTGGGGGACCAAAATTAATTACACCCCCATGATACCACCTCATAGTTATGAGGATAAAAGCCATAGTAAAGTCCTGAAATAGTAATACCAAACACATTTCAACCACACAAAATCAGACGAAAGTTCAAAGTCAAAACAGTCCAAACCTAACACTATGTTACGCATGAAAATCTAACACTTTAAGGCACAACAAAATAATAACGAGACAACAATCAAGAACATTACTAACATTTTTCCACAGAACTACAAAGATGTCAATCACTACTACACGAACTAAAATAATCTTTTTATACGAAAAATCATGATGTTTTTCTACAGATCACTACTAAGATGCTTTTCCCCAAAAAATCACTACTACATGAAAATAATCACTATAAAGATGTTTTCCCTAAAAAATAGCTACTACATGAAATTTTTTTGGACATTTTTACAAAAACTAAAGAAATCGTGAAGAACCCTAACCTGTAAGTTTTCACTACTTTGTTTACTATGTAATTTCTTAGTTTTCGACACCACGATCTCAGCAATTGACAAAGACAATCACAAACCCTAACAATCCCTTAGCTTTTTTACTTTTCTGATTTTGATCGGTTTAGAGAGAGAAATAGAAATATCTAGAAAGGTTAAAGGTTAAAAGAGGCGGGTCAGGGTTAAACCCGACTTATTAATAGGTGAGACACACGCGCCAAACGTGAGAACAAAGCTGGTGAGCAAATGAGTCAAAATAGGGTATTTACAACTGTATAATTAGTTGAGTGGTGTAATAGGACCCCCGTAAAGTTTAGGTGTCTACTTCCAAATGTCGACCAACTTTAGGGGGGTCCTGATGCATTTACTCAATTTTTAAACATCTCACTTTTGGAATGACCTACCACATTTTTATATGTTATGATCTTTTTCTACCGCTCTCTACATCTAACTCACATCTTGATTTAGAGGTTCATATATATCAATGATCCTAACAACAACTTCTATCACCTTCTTCTCTAATTTCCTCCTATTAAATATTAATGATACTAATAAAAACTCTCTTACATGGTTAAAATGATTATATGAACCTCTACATCAAGATATAAGTTAGATGTAGAGAGGCAGTGTAGAAAGAGATCTTAACATATAGAGATGTAGTAGGTCATCCCAAAAGTGAGATATTTAAAAATGTAAATTTGACCAAATGAAAAACATAATAACTGACCAACATACCGCGCAGACGGTAAATTATTTCTAAATTAAAGTTATCGCGTCAAGTATCTCTCTCCCAGCGCCCAAGCTTCAAGCTGAAAATCTCTATTTTCTGAACCTGAGAAAAAAATAAACATGTTAGGTTTTTTTTTACAATTGTCGAACTTTCAAATCTGCCAATTAGAAATAATTTTGCATTGCGCGCGGGAGTATGTAATGCTTTTCTTTGTGGGTATAAAGAATAGTGAGTTATACAAACCAAGGTATATATATATATTCTAAGCGTGTAAAATTTACATGAGGAGAAAATAATAAGATGTTCAATACCAAAAAATTGTTCATATTATCAGGGGTAATATCCTTTACCGCTTTCTTTTCGACGCTTCTTCTGATTTCCCCAATCGATCTTTGAGTTCTCAATCGGAGAGTAGTATTTGAACAAAAGAACAAATTAATAATTTCAATATGAGCTCCAGAAAATGAATAATGTAAACCCAACGAAAAAAAATATGCTTTAAAAAGGAAAGAAACAAAGAACATGGCTTACCATTGACAAATTGAATATGAAACTCTTGAGTACATGTCATTGACACTACTTGAAAAATAATCTGCATTATTTTAGGAGGATTAAAATGATCAGAACTCTCAATTTCTAATTAAATTTCCAATGCAACACAAGCAAATAGTGGCAAAGCTAAGATATATGTTTGTTTTCATTGCTTTTACCGTTGCTATTTCTGAATTCAATGGTAATTACTCCTTTACCATTATTACAAAAAAAGGCGTGGGATTTGTTTAGTTACGGAAGAAGAAGCCGTTACTAAAGCTAATTACTTTCTAACTCATTTTTTTAGCTTAGTAGATGAGATTATGACAAAAAAATCCAAAAAAATCCAAAAAAATGAGAAAAAAAGATAAATAGAATCCAGCCCTTAGAGAGCGCCACGTCACTGGGTCCATGATCCTCCTTTATATATATATAGATTCATTTTTTAAATGTCGAAGATCTCTTCAATTGAGTAATTAATGTAATTAGAACACATTCCATAGAGGAAAATAATTTTTTGTCTTAATACATAGCTAGCCCCTTAAACTTGTTAGAATATTCTATTTAAATACTTGAACTAAGCCTTGTTTTGGACTTCGTGTTGATAACTCAAACTATATGATAGACATAACTTTTAGAAATCATCTTCCTAGCCTTGATATAAGATATGAAATGACCTTTCAAGGATGGAGGATGACCTTGTCACTCTAAGATAGGTTCATTTGAAAACTTGAAACTGATGACTCGAGTATGACAATCGACCGAGGCATAACATACATACAACCAATTCATACCAAGAATAACATCAAAATCAGTCATCTCCAACTCTACTAGATCCGTTGAAGTGACTCTTTGAAGTACTGAGGTAGGGCAATTTCGGTAGATTCTTTTGGCTATGACTGACTCACCAATAAGAGTAGAAACACAAAAGGGTTCTAAGAGCTGATCAGGACAAATCTCGAACTTGCAAGCAACATAAGAGGTCACAAAAAATAAAGATGCATCAGGATCTAATAAACCATACACATCGAAAGAGAAGACTTTCAACATACCAGTAACAATGTCTGGTGAACTCTTCTGGTCCTGGCGAGAGGACATGGCATAAAGGCGGTTCTGACACTAACCACAAGAAATAGAAGCAGTACCCTATAGGGTCGGTCGATCACCTGAGTCTGCTAGAGCAGACTAAGTCCTACTACCTCCTTGACCCTTCTTAGCTGAAGGGCAATCCTTAATCCTGTGTCCAACCTGTCCACACCCAAAGCACCCCTCTCAACCAGCTAGACACTCATCGGGGTGACTTCTACCACACTTGTTGCAAAAGGGTAAGGAGCCCCTTTTGCAACACTCCCTGCGAATAGGAACTAGATCCTCTACCAGTCTGATCATGACGAAGCCTAGAGGCCTGGGTAGGAACACTAGCTGAAGAATGAACAGGCCCTGATGATTTCTTCTAAAATGAATAGCGATGTCCACCTTCGGACTTCTGATGGCCAAAACCCAGACTCTCCGATCTAACCCTCTTGTTCTCCCTTGCCATCTCTCTCAACTTGTCTCCCTCAATCTGATAGGCATGAGTCATAAGTCGAGAAATATCCATGTCACCCAAAAGCATCGCGGACCTACACTCCTTCTTTACCAAATCCGATACTATGTAAACATACTTACTCATCTCATCCCACAGGTCAGCCACCATTGAAAGAGCATACCTAGAAAGTTGGGTGAACTTCAATCCATACTCCTGAACCGACATAGAACCTTGCCTCAAATTTATGAACTCTTCGAACTTAGATTGCCTCAACTCCCTCGGGAAGAACCGGTCAAGAAAAGCCCTCTCAAAACATTCCCAAGTCATAGGGACCACATCCCTAGCCCTAGCATCTTTCCATTGAATGAACCAAATATGAGCCACGTCCTTGGGTTGATAGGAAGTTAGCTCAATACAATCAATACCACCCACTTGCATCACACCAAAGATCTTCTTTGCCTCATCCAAAAAATTTTATGGATCCTCACTAACTTTCGAACCCCAGAACTCAGGTGGGTTCATATGAATGAAATCCCAAACTCGAGCCGCTATTCCACCTTGAGAGTAGGCAGGGATAGGAGCCTGCTAATTGTCCTGAGCGGCCATAGTATGAGCTAGCATATGAATGACATTTCTGAATTCCACATTTGTGACCTTGGGGTCTAGATTCGAAGGGTCAACATTTCGAGCGGCTCGGCGAGGCATGGCACAGCGAGGAGGCATAATCTGAAATGCATAAAGAATATTAGAGGGTAATAGAGTTAACCTCTATCGTACGATATTGATGATGAAAGAAGTGAAGTTCTTCCTAAGACACCTCATAGCTTCTCTCTCATAAGTATGACACGCTTCACATACATGAAAGAGACTCTACTCGATGCAGCTTTCAGACACCCTAGAACTCTTGAACCTGACTCTGATACCAAGTTTGTCACGCCCCAAGACTACCCCCTAGACGTAACACGGGACCCAGGACCACAAATGTCTTAAGTTAACCCTTGGCTAAAGCATGACTTAAACAAACATAGATAAACTTAATAGAAGCATCAAACTGAAGAGATAAATAGACTGAGTCATCAATAGCTCAAACATAACATAACAGAATCTGAAACCTAAATACAGAATCTCTACTATGTCTGAAAGCCTCTAAACTGAATAATGAGTTACTGGGAAAAGACCCCAGCTAACTCCAAATACAAAACAGAAACCATAAAGATAAACAACTGATACTAGTCCTTGAAGTGTGAGGACTCACCACTCAAAGCTGGGACACCGGCTAATCTCTAGCCACAAATTTGAGGACCCGAACCTGAATCTGCATCATCAAGAGGATACAACACAAGATATGTGTCAGCACTATAGGATGTACTGAGTATATGAGATATGCAAAATTTGAAGTAAACATGCTATACATACTTTAAAACTGAAATCAAGCTATAATTGTGAAAGTTGTAATGCGAAGGACTCAATGCAATATCATAGGGAAAATATACTTGAAAACCATAAGTAATAATAGAACTTATGAAATCTGAAAGCAAAGAATCAATGCGTTTAATAACTGAAACTATTTATGTGGGAGGTTCTCTACCCGACATAGACCATGTGGGCTATATAGAATCTGATGTATCCACCCCATCGAAAGGACTCAATATACCTTGCTAGGGTATAAGAGCATAACTAGTGTGATCACGGAGTCTGATGCCCACATAGGGGACTTAAAGAACCTACGATGGCACGTAGTTCTGGGATATACAAGGGGTACGCTCACCCAATTCAACTAGGTGCTCAATACTACTCCCAAAATATATTTATAACTCAACTTATACTTGTGACATATCTAATGCCAAATCTGTTTGAAAAGCATACGGGTATATCTAATACCATGCAATTGACATAACTTAGGTAGACATATCAAGATGTCAAACCTTTCATAAAAATATAAAAATATATATGATGTCATATAATTCATACTTCAAAATCCTTAAAACTTAGCATAGCCATAATTGAGAAAATGCATAAGGTACCCCTTAAAGTTGGTCGTGATTTGGAAGTAGACACTTAAACTTTATGGGGGTCCTATCACCCCTTTATTCTTGTTTAAAATGACATAAATATCACCTTTTGTGGCCATCACCACTTTTAAAAATTCAGTGTATTACACATACCAATCAGATTATGCCACGTCATTTCCTTTTATGTTTTTATTTACTGTTTTTGTTTATCCTTTTTTTTCTTTTTCCCCTTTTATTCACTCTTTTCATTTTATATTTTTATTTTTATTTTTACTTTTCTATTCTTTTCTTCAATTCTTCTTCTCCGACAACGTCAACACCATCTCGACTGAAAATAAAATCAAACCACTAAATTAAAATCATCAAAAACCATCATCGAATTCATCACAAACCCACCAAAGATCTAAAATCTAAAAATTTAACTTACCATCCAATCAAAAATCAAAATTTATAGATCACCACTAAATCCACCAAATATGAATATTAAAAAATAAGAAAATAAAAAAATGTCATCAAATTGAGCTGCCATTGTAAATATTGAAATCTTTTAAATTTTTAATTTTAAAAATCAAAGAAAAAATTATGATGCAAAGCCACAAATTTGTTTTACATATTAAGTTTTAATTTGTTGTTGTAATAGAAAAGGAAAGAAAGGAAAGGAAGAATAAAAGAAAGAAAAAATGGGATGAAGAAGGGAAATTATGGTGAAAGTTGCAGAGAGATGTAAAATGGAAGAAGAAGAAACAAGAAAGGGAAAGAGAAAGGAAATAAATGGGAAAAAACCAAGAAATGGAGGAAAAAAGAATTAAAAAATAAATAAAGTGATAAAAAAATATTTCTACCATAAGAGATGCTGGAAAAAAAAATTAAATATTGAATTTCAACTTATTTCACGCTCTATTGGAGAGTGAAATACACTCTCCACGCTATTTAGGGTCATAAGCGGGAATATAATCACCTTGAACAAGAATAAGGGGGTAATAGGACCCCCGTGAAATTTAGGTGTCTACCTCCAAATCACGACCAACTTTAGGGGGGACTTTATGTATTTTCTCGCCATAATTCAAAACATATTTTTTTCTAAATTCATAACTTGAAGAATTAGGCATGCAATTTAATGATAATAGAGGTCATGTTATCTAAATATGCTAATTTTGCTTGAAAACATGCAATTCAATGGAATTATGCTAGAATTATTAACATACATATGGGCTCTTCAAATTATACAAGGAATCTTAATTAAAACATGGGTAATGAGTGGGAAATCATGAATTGATACTTTAAAACAAAACTCATAACTTTTTCCCAAATTGGGTAAGAACCCTAATTTCATAACTTCATAAATCAAAGTAAAACTTGAGGATTTTAGGCATAAGACTGAAGAGAATCTCTTATTGAATATCCACATACCTTATAGAAGCTAGCTTGATCTAAGAGGAAAAGAAATGGAGGCTTGATCTTGGAGCTTGAAGGAGTTCTTTCTTCTTTTGGAATAGAATTGCATAGAATGAGAAGAGTTTAGGCTATTAGGGAATAAAACCCTACTAAAAATGATCAAAATGACCTCACTTAAGAGTTAAAAGAGTGGGTAGTTACAAAATACCTCTGGATAAAAGCTGGAAAAGAACTGAATTAAAAGCTCAGCTTCAGGTTCCATGGGTAAGGTCTACAGACCTAGACTAAACCACGGCCCATCGTTGCCTCTTGTGGTTCTTGGCCAAAATAGAAGGCTACATATCCGACTCTACGAATCAATAGGACGGACCATAAAAATATCTACAGTCTGTAGATCCATTCGTAGTTCTCAGGGGAATCAGCCACTCCTCTGATCTAATTTCATGAGTGGACAGGATAGACCGTAGACTGAGCTGCAGTCTGTAGAACCCACTCGTGGTTCTCATATCAGAGACTGACCTATAGAACTGAAACCACGGGTTCATTCCATGACTCGTTGTTCAAATCATGGCCCATGGTTTGGACCTGTAATTCCTGAGAAGTTGAATTTTATAGATTCTTCTAAGTTTAAAAGCTGGATTAAATTCTGGGGTGTTATATTTCTTTTCCAAAGTTCCCATACTATGATGCCTGGAATGGCCTTATAGTATGGTTTTATGTCCTTTTTGATTGGGGCATTCCACCAAGCTAGGATCATTTTCCTTAGATATAGGCCCTGAAAATTGATACCTGCAAAAGGAACAAAGTAGGACCAAGTCCTGTTAGCAGTGGGGGAATGGATGAATAGGTGGGATATGGTCTCCTGCCCGGGATTAGTGCAGCATCAACATTTATATGGAAGGGCATAACACAATCTTCTAATCTTGTCATCTACTAGAATCTTGAATTTTTAGAGTCTCCACAGAAAGAACACACTCTTAAATGGTAGCCCTTTCACCCACAGCTTCTTCATTATTGTGTTAGCTTCACCTCTGCCTCTGACATAGTCCCAGGCTGACTTGGCTGAAAAATCTCCATTAGGTTCCAGCATGCACCAAGGTTTATCTAGAGTCCCTCTATTGCTAGGTGGCTGGATATTGTTGACTATGTGATTAACCATTTCTTAGGGGAGTAATTGGTTTAACATATCTATGTTCCATTCCTCATTAGAAGCCATATCCCTTATGTTCTGCACTGGTTCATCACACACATGATCTACATGGGTTATATTATATTGAGCTCCTAGACTAGTCTAATTATCATGCCAAAATTGTGCAAATCCCAGAGAAGGTTGCCACCATATGTGGTGCTTAATTAGACCTCTGGCTTGCAATATTTTCTTCCACACATGTGAGCCATTGTATCCTATTCTCCACATCATCTCATTGTGATTCATCTTCTTGCAATACTTGTTGCTCATAAAAGCACTCCATATTTTAGGGTAGGTCCTTTAGTTCTATCATAGCTTGCAAAATAGGGCCATTGATACATCTGATAGTTGTCTGAAACCTAGTCCTCCCTCATACTCTGGTAGGCACAAGCTGCTCCAACTGGCCCATTATCTATTCTTACCTCAAATACAGCTACTCCAAAAGAATTGGGCAAGTAGTCTGTGAATTTAATTTATTACATTCTTTAGAGGGTTCATAACTGATAGGTAGTGGATGGGGATGCTTTGCAGTACATATTTTATAAGGATTGATAAGCTTTTGAAAAAGCAGTGCACCCAGGTAAATAAGGAACAAGATGAATACAGAGGTTAAACGAGCATCCCACACCCAAAAGGTGCCCCACATAGGTTTTCCTCGAAACCCCCCAGTAACTAAGGTAAACAACGTAGAAAAAGCACCGATTTCAGTACTGGTTTCGGAAGAGCAAAGAAAAAGGGGATGTTTTGTTAATAGGAACAAAAAAGTGTTTATAGCCGTAACGATATAAACAAGAATACTCATCCCCCATAAGACAATAGCTTTCCTTTCCATGTTTGTAACTTAGTGCTTATCATGTGAATCATATGGTAGTAGAAAGCTTTCTGTTTTTTCATGTAAAAGATAGGCCAACCCAAGTAAGTGAAGGGAATTCTTTCTAAGAATACCTGTGACCACCTCCGCAGTGAAAAACACTTCATTGGACACCTTATAATGAAGATAGATTGCACTCTTCTCCTTGTTGATCCTTTGTCTTGAAATTCTTTCATATGCTTTTAACTTCTCCATCATCAATTGTATAGTTCTAACTTCTGCTTTGCAAAAAATTATCATGTCATCTGCAAAAGCAAGATGATTGATCTTAGGGTTTCCTCTTGGCATTCCAAAACTTTTGAATTCCTTCTTTTGATGTAAGAAGTTCAGAGATCTGGATAGAACCTCTGCAGCTAGTATGAACAATGTGGGAGAGAGGGGATCCCATTGTTTTAAATCTCTAGATAAACTAAAGAACCCTTTAGGTTGACCATTGATTAAACTGAATACCAGTTGTTGGATAACAACATGTAAATCATGAAGTTATTCTTTCATCAAACCCCATCTTTCTTAGGACTTTAGTCAGGAACAACCAAGACACTTTATCATATGCTTTCATCATGTCTAGCTTTAGTATCATATTGACTGGTTTCCTTCTTTTCCTGATCTCTGTCACTATCTCCTGTACTAACAAAACATTTTCTGAGATGCTTCTTCCTTGCACAAAACTATGTTGTTCTGGAGAAATAAGATCTGGTAACACTCCTTTTAGCCTTTCATGATGAATTCTGCTAAAGATCTTGTTCCAAAAATTACTTAGAGATATAGGCCTCATATCAAAAAAATGTTTGAACCTCTGGCTTCTTAGGTGACAAAACTAGATTAGTGTGAGTAACATTTGGGTAGTTCAGCACCACAGAAAAAGTTCTTCACCATATTCACCAGGTCATCTTTGATGATTGACCAAGTGTGTTGGAAGAAAGCTCCGGTCAGCCCATCAGGGTCCCCTGCACTATCTCTATTCATATTCATGACTATTGTTCTTACTTCCTCCTCTTCTGGTATTTTGTATAATTCTTGATTCTGTTCCTGATTTATCATACTAGGTAGCTCCTCCAGCAATTCAAAGTTTAAGGACTCCTCTTCTCTAATGAACTGATATTTGAAGAAACTTATTGCTTCTTCTTCTATCTCCTCTTTATCTTTTAACCAAACCCCTTCTTAATTTTGGATTCTAGTGATCTTTAGCCTAGTTCTTCTTTCCTTGACCCGAGTGTGAAAGAATTTAGTGTTTCTTTTACCATCCTTGAACCAGTCCATCCCTTCCTTCTGCTTCCAAAATTCTTCTTCCAGATGAAGTTGTCTGTTCAAATCTGCCTGAACTTTGTGCAATTTCTCCCTATTTGATGGGATGGAAGGATCTCAAATTATTGTTCAAGCACTGCTATTATCTTCTACAGAGTTGTTATTTACCGAAAGATGTTACCAAATCTTTTTTTGCTCCATTTTGTCAAAGCCTTCTTCACTTTCTTAATCTTATGATGAAAGATTATAAAGGGGAATGCCTCAAAATTAGCTGTCCAATTCTCCTTAACTACATCCATATAGGTTTCATCCTTCATCCAGAAATTCAAGAACTTGAATGGTCTCTTAATCTCTTCAGTGGTAGTGTTGTACTCCACTAACAGAGGACAGTGGTCAGATCCACTCCTTACAAGATGTTTAACTTCCATATAGGAAAAATATCTTGCAGCTCTATGTTACATAACAATCTGTCCAACCTCTTAAAAATACATTCTTCATCACTTCTCCCATTCCACTAAGTAAACTTAGTTCCTATAAACCCTTGATCCATAAGGTTACAGTTATTGATGCAATGTATGAATTGCATTGTTCCAATAGTAGTAACTAGAAGGCCACCTAACCTTTCTTCATCTGATACAATGACATTGAAATCTCCTCCCACTATCTAGGGTAGATTCATGGTATTAGACATGGAATGCAAGGATTCCTACAGATCTTTTCTACCATTTGGCTACACTTTGCATATCCAAGGTAACAATTAGGTTTGTCCCTAGCTCCTGATTTTTCAATTTTAGAGACATTTGTTGTTCTTCGTCTACTATAACAGTATGAGTGATAGCTTCATCTGGGAATGCCCATATCTTTCCTGATACATTGAAAATAGTTGTCTGCGTCCCTAGCTTTCTTTGATATTTTTCAATGTTATGACCCTCTTGGAAAGGTTCCAACAATCCTATGAAATAGAATTGGTGTCTTTTGTGAAGTGTAATCAGTCTAGTAAATGCTTGTTGTGTATTCACTGATCTAATGTTCTATATAAGAGCATTCATTGAGACTGATTTTCTTTGGTAGCAATACTCCTTGTTTGCCTCCCACCCGGTTGGGTTGCAGTTTTTTATTTCTTCTTCTACTTTAAATTATTTAATTTCATCTGCTCCACTTGTTTTGGTGACGAATCTCCTGCTTTTGCTATATTCTCTATGTTCTGATAAAGGTTTTCTTTATCCATGATCTTATTATTGCCATTTAAATCTTTCTTCTCCACACTACTGGCTTTACCTACAGAGCATCCTCCTTCTCAACATCATTATGGCTAGAGGTTGTGGCTGGTTGGCCTCTTTCTGAGTTGCTTCTGTGCTTTCCCCCTTTATAGATTTGTATGGCTATCTACACATTGATACTATCTTTTGTTATTTCTGTTTCTGCACTAGTGTCAATGATCTCCTTATCCTCCTCTTCTCCTGTGCCTGGTGTGCTACTGCCAGTTGATTGGGTGCTCTATCTCCTTATCCTCCTCTTCTCTTGTGCCTGGTGTGCTACTGTCAGTTGATTGGGTGCTCTCTTTTCTATTGGTTTCAGATCCAATGCTTTGGGTGACCCACTCCTTTGTATTCCTTTTGTCAGTGTCTTGGGTTTGCTTTTCTTCCCCTAGCTTTTCCCCCTCAGTCTCTTCTGTAACATCTTCTAACGCTGCAAAGGTATTGTTGGTATGTATGTTTCCTTCTGTTTCCCCTATCACTCTTCCTACTTTATCCTTCTTGTATTTGTTTCTGTGCGTCATCCATTCTAGTTTCCTTTGTTGGTTCCCCACTATTTACCACTTGAAAGGATTCTAATTTTGTTGGTTGTTGTCCCTATTGTATCCTCCTATGCATGCTTTGGATGTTGATTATGATCTCCCCCCCCCCCCCCCCCTTCTTGTTCTTCTTTCAACTCTGGATGTACATTCCAGCATGGAGTTGGAGTAGTGTTTGGCCATAGTATTTGAAGTTAATATTTAGAATTTAAATGTATTTTTTTTAAAAAAAATTGAACATGCAATATAATTTAAATGGGGTTATTTTATGAAAATAATTTTTTTTTTTGAAAAAAAATATTAAAAAGTGGAAAAAGTGAAACCAAATAAAGTGAAAACACCTCTTGAGGAGAGGTATTTTCCAAAATTCCAAATATAACTTCAAGTTATATTTGATATTTTTATGGCCAAATAAGGATTTCGGAATAAAGTGAAAACGTATTTCGAAATAAAGTGAATACTAATATTTATGGCCAAACGAAAATATGAATGATGACCATGAAGAGATGTCACGTCATCTTGTTTATGCCTAGCTTTATATTATATATGAGAAAAGACATAGATTGCACCTTAAACTTGTCCGAATAAGTCACTTACACACTTCAACTAATCAGGCGACCTATTATCCCTCTACACTTATTAGAAGTGAATTTAATATCACCTTGTGAAGCATAATTCCACTCTCATGGGTGAGGTGATCCACACGCGCGTGCCACATCAACACCCTACTGACATTTTATTTTTTCCCTTTTTCAGTGGGCCCTTTTCCTTTTACTTTTCATTTCTTATTTTCCTTTTTTTCTTTGTCTTTTTCCTCTTTCTCTTCGCTGGTTAATGTCTTCTCACTTAGAAGTTTGCTCCCTTTTTTTTACTACCCCTTCTTCATTTCTTTGTTCTTTTTCTCATTTGTTATGTTCCTTTTTGATTTATGATTTCAAGGATATTAAAGATGATTTTTTTTTCTCTCTAAAATAATTCACCATTAAAATTACCTTCATTCTTAGGACTTTGCCACAATTTTTTTTTTCATTTTCAGCACTTTTATTCTCGTACTTTAAAGACGACCTAAACAAATACAATCATAGCAGATAAAAAAGAAATAAAATGAGACAAGAATTTAAAAACTCATTACCCGTATGAGCAATTTCTTATTTTTGTTGATTTTATTTTGAGTATATTCAATCTAAGATAAAATATAAATTAAAAATAATTTTATGAAAAGAACAATAATATACTATTGAAGAGTAGCTAAGATGTCAATATGGAGAAGAAAATGAATGAAAGTTAAAAAGTAGAAGAAAGGGGTGAGGGTGTGAAGATGAAGAAGAAGGAGGGGGGGGGGGTCTAAAAAAAATCTGTATTTTATAATTAAAATAAAAAAATATTATTTTTTTTAACAAAACGCGCCTCATTTTTAATTTTTTTTATTTTTTATGTCACATCAACTTCTAGGGTGATATTAAATTCACTTTTAATATGTGTAGAGGATTAATAGATCGTCTGATTAGTTGAAATGTGTAAGTGACTTATTCAAACAAGTTTAGAGTGCGATCTATGTCTTTTCTCTATTATATATAGAATAGATGGGGCAAGTGCATCCATTTATTATTGATATAATTTTTATCCATTCATTTTTTATTTGCTAGTAGACTATGTATATACGTTGAATCAGGGGCAGAGCTACGGTGGTGGCAGGGTGTGCAACCGCACATCCTTCGTTGAAAAATTACATTATATATATAGGTCAAATCTTACGTTATATTGGTTATGTATCATTTTGAACACCCTTAGAAACAATAAGAGGAATAGCAAGTGAGTGCACTTTCGTTACACGGGGCGCAGGATCAAATCCTCACGGCAGTATTTTTGTTAAAAAATTTTATTCTGCTTTAACATAACATGATAAGAAAAATAAAAAATGTAAATATTGACTTGTAGAAGGCAGCAGCCCAGCGGTAACATGGAGCAATAACCTATAGTCTACCCAAGTTCAAATCCCGCGTGCCCACATTTTTTGTCTTCTTCTATTATTTTTTGGTGCACCTAATCGTTGAATTTTTTTCATTTACTATTCAAAATTTGAACACCCTTCATAAAATTACTAGCTACGCCACTGCGTTGAATATATATACTCCCTCTGTTTTAATTTGTTTGGTCTATTTTGACTTGACACGAAGTTTAAGAAAGTAAAGAAGACTTTTGAAACTTGTTGTCTTAAATTAAAGATATGTCAAATGTATTAAAATATTATTTAATCTTGTGGTCTTGAATATGTCATGTGGAAGTTGATATTAAAGAGTTTTTAAAAAAGAAAAAAGATATTCTTTTTTGAAACAGATTAAAAAGGAAAGTAGACAAAACAAATTGAACCGGATGGAGTATTACTTATTATGTAGCTAAGGTAAGTAATGTTACTTTTATCAGCAGACTCAAATCTTTAATTCGTTTTGACTTCAAATCTTGTATTGTTTTTTCTAATAAATAGTATCATTGAGCTAGACATTTGAGTGCATCTCTCTCTACGTATATACATGCAACCTTCTGATTCTGATTAATGCCATGCGGTTTTTTTGGGCTCTTAGTTAGTGTTACAGTATATTGATGGAGAGTTATTAAATTAAACAAATGAAGATTCAACTACATGCATTATATTCTTCTTATGTGATTACTGGTAGCTAGTAAAGAGATGTATTAATTTATGTATAAGCTATACAATGTTTTTGGTAGCTAACTAGGTAATAAGTTATTCATATAAAAAATTAATACGACGTTTGGTTTATAATTTAGAAACATGCATAATTAATACATTTATAAGCTATGAGAGAATTTATATAATATTTTATGCAGAGTAGAATATAGAATAACTAATATCCGTATAACTAATACATGCATTACTATTACCTTCATAACTCTAATCAGCTACAAAACAATCCCTAATCGTGCATTAATTTTAAAACACATATACAAACCGGCCGTAGTGGCATCCTTATATTGCTGTTCATTATGGATTTTAAAATTATTAGTACTAGTTAAAGATGATAGAAATTAAACCCGTAAAAGGTTTAATTATTCTCTACTTATCTCTACTTTCTGCCTAACTTGCCTTTGCGCTGCATTTCTTTAGAAACTGATCAGCTGGATAATCACATTGTACTATTACTATTACTATTGCTATCATATTGCTTCCTTCGTTCCATATTAGTTGGTCACCTTATTAAACATAGTTGTCTCATATTAGTTGGCCACCTTACTAAATCAAGAAAATATTTATTAATTTTTTTTCTTTTTACCCTTGCAATTAATTCTTTTTGAAAGTGTCACACTTATTTATAAGGTTTCAAAGAAGTTTTTTTTAGGGGTGAATTAGTAGAACTATTTTCTTATTTATGATTTTTTTAACATGCATGTAAATAAAAAGTGACTAACTAATACTCCCTCAGTTCAATTTTACTTGTTATTTTTTGACTTGACACATTAATTAGAAAATAATGATTGACATAATAATTTTATCACATTACCCCTATTAATTAATGTTAGTATTAAGTATTGAAAAATAAATTTAATAATAAATAATTAATGCTAAGGGTAAAACATGAAAAAAATAATTATTTTTTCTTATATGTCAAAAATGACAAGTAAGAATGAAAATAAAAAATAAAAATAAGTGATAAATAATTTTGAACGGAGGAAAGTATTACACGGAGAGAGTAATATGGACTTTGTGAACCCGACAAAAGCCTATTTAACCGGCAGAGTTGGAATTAATGCAATGATTGACCTGCAAGGAGTTTTTAAAATATATTGTGCCCTCTCTCCAAGAAAGTGCAAATGGAAAGAAATTGTATAATGCATTGTGGTTAATTTTTTAAACTCATTTCTCTGAGCATAATCACAAAAAGATCAATTGAAAATGAACCGGCTTGATACAGGATTAATTTTGATTTAATCGAAGTTTGACTTTTCAACCCCTGACCCTAAGCAGACAATTTCTGTTGACTCCAATCATTGTCATTTAAAATAGTAAGATCCAAATACTCTTAATTTACTGGGCAAAATGGAGACTGAAAAGAACAAGTAACACTTTTTTTTTGGTTTTACTATGATACATTGAAGTAGTAACACTTTTGTGCTAGTGGAGAACCATTACTTTCTAATTCTTCCCTCCGTTCATTTATTCTAAACTAATTATGACAATTTAATCTCGAGTTCCAAAATAAGAAATATTACTGTTTCCTTTTTCTTATATTAATTGTCCACATTATTAAAAATAACTGTTTTAAATTACTTGTCAATTTATAAAATCACAATAGAATTAATTAATTCTTTTTTTCATTTTACTCTTAAAATTAATTTTTTTTGAAAGTGTAAATAAGTTTGTAAAGTTTCAAACAAATTCTTAAAAAGTAAATTAGTAAAACTATTTTTCTTTTTTATGATTTCTTGAAAAGCGTATAAAGGAAAAAATAAATAACTAATATGGGATGCAGAAACCAAGAAAATAAGTGGTTGGTCTTTACAACACTTATTCCACGCCTTAAATTACTCGTACAAAGAATTTTTAAGTGAAGAGTCTAAAATGTGAAGAATTTTTGCATATCAAATCACCTTAGAAATAATTATTGATAATAAATAAAATTAATATTCAGGAAGCAAAAAGAGTCCAACTAATAAAAGGGCTAAATTACACTGATTGAAATTTGGGGGAAGAGTCAAAAATTTCTATACCATCCAAAATTGAATAATTTCCATTAGATTTTTTTTTTTATCAAATATTTCCTTGTCCGTAGCAGAAAGTCTTATTCTTGCATTTGACCTCTAACAGAACTCCAATTTCAGGGTAATTTAAATTATAATAAAAAGATTATGAGTAGATTAGGATTTTTTTTTCTTCAATTTTTTTGAATACGTAGAGTCTATTCATTTTACGCATGTAATCCATTACTGACGAGAGTATTGAAAACCCTTTCTTCTACCCTCGCCACCTTGATTGACTGACACTAGGAACCGATTCGGAGAAAGAAGAAGCATGGCATGAGATAGGCGGCGGATAAATTTTCGATAGATGACTTGCTAACGGTAAGAGCATGATTGAGCTAAAAGTATATATAATGGTGGACAAAATAAAATAATTCAAATATTATAGGAACATTACATAAGTAAATTAAGAGATGAGTTCTAAAAAAGAACACGTAGGGCTGCCGTAAGTGTTGATTAGGGGTGTACATGGATCAGGTTGGTTCAGATTTTTTGAATATCAAATCAAATTATTAGTGTCGGGTTTTTAAATTTATAAATCAAACCAAATCAATAAAAGTCAGGTTTTCCAACTTCGGATTTTTTCGATTTCCTCGGGTTTTTTGGATTTTTTTGGATTTTTCCGATAAAGTCTTCATACAAATATATAAGTAACTTGTACTTTAAATTTTTCTTAGTCCGAGCAAAATACAACAATCTAAGGTATTTCTTAAAAAAACACAAAATATATTCACTTTATTTGAATTTATGAAGTGAGTGATGATAATAAAATATTCAACCAAAAAGATAATGAAATCGCATAGGATAAATATTGCATATTAATAAGTCATACTAAAAATAATCATAATTCAAAAGTATTAAGTGATGCTAAAATACCCCCATTTTCATCCTTTGGTTTTTGTGGAAGAGAAGGAACACTATTCTGCATGGAGGTACTTACTCCACCAGAAAGATTATTTGGTAGGTAACAGAAAGCATAAGGAAGTTCATTAAGCTTAGATTTAATGGCAATGGTGAAAGGTTAAATTGGACTGAAATGGTGCTAATGCTGGACAACTATAGACCCTCTTACAATGTCAAAGTGGTGAGGTGGTTACCACCTCCCAAACACTGGTTTAAATGCAACATAGATGGAGCTTCTAGGGGTAATCCTGGACCTAGTTCCTCAACTTTTTGTATTAGAGATCATGAAGGCAAAGTTTGTATGTGCAAAGGGCTTCAAAATCCCCAACACCACTAGTTTAATGGCTGAAACTAGAGCTATCAGAGAGGGATTACTATTTTGCATAAATAATAATTTGGGGCAAGTGATTGTAGAGACTTATTCTATGGCATTAGTGCAGATTTTGGAGGGACACTGGGGCATCCCATGAAACATAGCAATGGAGGTGAACATTATCAAGGAATTGAGGGCTCAATTACATGCAAGAGTACAACACTCTCTCCGAGAGGGAAATACTCTTGCAGATTTTTTTTACTAACTTGGTTTTCTGTTTTGCAGGTGATTTCATAATTAACCAAATGCAGGAAATACCAATCAAAGAAAGGACAATACTTAATCTGGACAAACTAGGTGTCCCTCACATTAGGTGAACAACAATATCTAACAATATAGACTAAACAACAATGCAAAATTCATGAAGGATAAGTAAACCGTAAGAACAGCAAGTCAACAACAAAGCTCAAAACTGAAGAAATTTCATTTGCTTCATCTTATCCGCACCTGTGAGAATTAATTTGGGTGTCCTCCGATAAGGGAATCAAGTCTTGGGTTGTCGTGTTGGCTTACTGTTCAAATCTGTTTGCTAGAAACTCGTGAATACCTGCAAAGTGCCAAAATAGGTAAGTCGCAGAACTCCCCTTTGTAACTAAACACTTGGTGGTGGTATCAACTCCCTTAGGGGTTCAACCCACCGGTGCAAAGTGAAGAAGCGGAGGCCTGTGATGGTACTTAGCTGAAGAAGTCGTCAAAAGCTTGAAAGAGCTAACCATGGTTGGATAGGAGCTAAGGACATGAGCTAAGCTGGAAAATCTATTCACGCGAGAATCAAACCCCCCCACCCACCGATATCGATGAACATGGTGGTGAAGAGCGGAAGAACCCCTTTCTTTCCCTTTACCTTTTCCCCTTATTTCCTAATCTGTTTCTTCATTTTGTCTTAGGAGTTCATTGTTTTTGGGCCGGGTCACTTTTGGACCCGGTTTTGTATTATTACATTTTATTCTATATGATATGGGCCTCTTGCCCGATTTAATTAAAAATAAAAATAAAAATTAAGTCATGCTAAAATAAATTTAATAAGTATTAACTACATGACTAAATATTAAATAAAAAAATAAATTAGTTTATGTATTTATGTAAAATTAAAAAATAAATATCTAACATAATTGTCATTCCTAGTGTTGGATTGAATAATCTTTTGTTAACATTCCTATTGATTTGGATTGTATTTGAGTTACTAATATCTATGGATTGTAAAAAGACTTATTGGACCATTAAAAATTCTAAGTTTAAACTTGAAATAATATATTGAAATATAAAAACTATGAAAAAGTTGAAGAAATATTTATAAATTACATCACAATAAATATTTTTATATATAAAATATTTTTAAAAATAGTATACATGTAATATCAGGTTGGTTTGGTTCAGTTTGATTTTTTTAGTTAAAATCAAACCATCAAACCAAATCAATTATAGTCAAAAAAAAAATTCAATACCAAACCAGTCAAACCAAATCATTAATCGGATTCTTTTTACGATTTAATTTGATTTATGGTTTAATTCGATTTGCGGTTCAATTTTGTACACCCTGGGTGATATCACCAAAACCTGCTGCAACGAAAAAAAAAGGTACCACCGATAATTGAATCTATTGTGGTTGCCGTAAGATATCTTTCACTATTTTGAAATAATAAAATGGGAATTCTTCTCGGTAACATGTATATAAGTGCAGGTTCAAATGTTAAGTCCCAAAATGAGTGTTACCGAAACAGAAATATAAAAGGTGTTATTAAATCGGCCTGCTGAAAATTACTTCAAATATTTATACAAGTTTATTGAATGGAATCAGATCAGTTGCATACTGCAATGTGCATTTATTATTTTAGGGTACATGAAGATTGAGTGTAGTTATGTACGTTCCCACATTACTCCTCTTTAATTGTATGTAACTTACAAAACTATACACTTTTTGTTTGATTTTCTATCTAATGTCTGATGCTCACGTTAAGATCCGATTAAAAACTATACCCTTATACTATTAATTGTACCTATTAACATGGACTTAAACTTCTACTAAGCTCACCGTGTGGCACTTGACAACTCGCTCCCGAATTTTTCACGATCTTGCAAGCTCAAGTAAGCCTTTTTAACACTAGATCGCTAAGGGAACGCTAAATTGACGAAAAACACAAGAGAATTGTCAAAGAAAACATTTATATTACTGAAAACATAGAAGATTTACTTGATGTCTTTACAAATAAATGTCCCTCTATTTATACTACTCATCTAAGGGCTAGTGGGTACATAATAATCCTTACACAAGTTCCTACATATTTACAATAAACCTCTTTTCTAGAATACTCTATAAGCCTATAATATTCCAAGGACCTTCTATGCAAATCCATGCAGTTCTAGGATCTTCCAAGGGAAATCCCCATATTTCTCTAGAATCTTCCACAATTGCTAGATATTTCTTATGTAAGTTTCTACATGGCAAAAAAGTGTGCCAAGTGGCGCTTATGTTGCATGATGACATGTCAGGTCATCACACTCTCCTCTACCTGATGTTGCAACGACCCCGGTGCATTGCTGCTGCATAAGCTCTTGAATATTGTCTTTGAATTGCCAAAAGTCTTCATATCGCTCCCATGTGGCGTTATGCGGTGATTGAACTTTTCAGTGGATGAGGAACACGACCGTGGGTTTTTGCCCTTGTTTTTGCATGGCATGGTAGTCAATGATAGCCTCAATCTCCAAAATCATGTGAAGCGGTAATGGTAATTGGTGGCTGACTGATCTCGGCTAGGATCATCCTTGTCTTCATGGTATGTCTTGAGTATGCTGACATGGATGACGTGATGAACCTTAAGTTGAGATGATAACTCTAACTTATATGAGATCTTGCCCACCTTGGCAATGATCTTAAACGACCCCTCATACTTTTGTACCATGTTCTGTTGTACGCCTCGTAGTGCCTAAACTGCCTTGGGTTAAACTTCACCAAAACCATGTCCCAAACCTTATAATATGTGAGACAACGCTAGCAGTCTGCAAACTTCTTCATCTTCTTTGTTGCCTTGTCCAAGTAGGACTTAGTAGTGTCAAGTTGATCCTCGAACCCCTTGGCCATATGGTAAGCCCTTAAACTTTCTCCCTCAAATACGACTGGTGGTGAATTTAGAGTTTGTGATTGTTGGCCTGTAGCTAACTCAAATGGTGTCTGCCCTGTAGACTCACTCCGCTGCAAGTTATATGAGAATTGGTCTATGTCCAAGAGATTTGCCCAGTCCTTCTAATGCGCGCTCACATAATGCCTCAAGTAGCACTCTAATAAGGCATTAATCCGCTTTGTCTGTCCATTCATTTACGGGTGGAAACCAATAGAGAAGTGAAGCTCCATGCCAAGTATGTCAAACAACTCCCTTCAAAAGTTTCCATGAAGCAGGGTTCCCAATACTTCACCACGTTCTTAAAAAATAGTTTGGCGGCCTCTTTGGTGGTGCAACCTGATGTAGCAAGCATGAATCAAGCATACTTCAAAAACCTACCCACCACGACCATGATCTTCCGATATCTATCAAAATTTGGTAAGCAAGTGATAAAGTCTATAATCAGACTCTCCCATGGATGCTCCGCAACAGGTAATGGCTCCAGAAGTCCTCCAGATTACTGCTACTCCACTTCATCTATTAGAATACAAGACAAGCTTACACGTAACGTTCAATATCTTCACGTATGCACCACTAATAATTGATTGACTCGATAAAGGACCTTGTGCGATGCTGGCCTGGGTGCCCAACCCATAAAGTGTCATGTCTTTCCTTCATGATCTACTAATTAATATTTCCAAAATTGGGCACGTAGACCCTCTGACATGTTGCGAGCAATAGTCCATCATCCACCTAGAAGCCACTTTTGTTCCCATGGGCGGCTAATTCTAGAAGTTTCTTTGCTTCTGGGTAGTGTTGAATGTCATCCTTAATAGAATCTCGAATGTCACAACTGGCTGAGGTGATGGAAGATAGTTCGGACTTGCTACTTAAAACATCAGCCACACTGCGCCCTTGCCCTACTTGTACTCCAACAGATAATCAAATTCAGCCAAGAAATCCTAGCACCTATGTAGGGCCTTGAAAAATTTCGAATACAAGTTTAAAGCTTCAAACGAGCTTAACGCGTTATCTATAAAGAGTTACGTGGATATTTCTTAAGGATAATGATAACGTGGATATATAATTGTGGCACATACAAATGCATATTTAGTTACTAGTGGGGCCCAATCCTTGATTATTTAAAAAGAGAAGAGAGAATGGAAAAAAGGGGGAAATTGATAAAGCGATAAGTTGGTTGCTAGAAAGCAACATACAATATTAATACTTTATATTTTAGTACAAAAAAGTAAAAGGAAAGGAAGAGAGGGGGGAAAAGTTAAAAGAGGAGAGAGAGAACGTACAAGTACTACTAGTACTTTAATTCCCTATTCTTTCTTCTTCTTTTGGAAACCCCAATTAAGAGAAAAAAGGGTATTTTGGTCGCTGGAAGATGCAACAATAGTAGCACTTCTCCTCATCTTCTTCTTTCTTTCTTTTCAACTCCATTAAAGGTGAACTTGGAGTAAGGAAGGGATTTATAGAGGGAAAAATTATATCCACATCTACAAGAGGCTTAGAAATTAAGTGAATTTTGGTGCCAAACTCAAGGAATCTTCGAGACCTAAAGTTGGAATTTGATTTTGAAGAGGTAAATTCTTTACCCCATTTTTGAGCATGATTATGAATAAGTATTTGAGAATATTTAATTTTAATTTTTATTAGTTCTTAAAGTGGGTCTTTATTATTGGGGGTTTTAAAAGGAGGAAAAAAGATGAATAAGATGGAATTTTGGAAATTTCTACTGCTTGGGAGATTTATTATTGAATTTTGTATGATGAAAAATAAAGAATTCAATTCAAGTATTATTAAGGGAACTTGACTAAACCTTGGGCATAAGTGAAAAATATTAGAATAAATTGTTAGGTGAATCTACGGTTTATTGATGGATATATATATGTTTTGTGTATGTAGTTGATTGAGTTGGTTGCATAAAGAATACCGAGGTGTGTTAAGTTATTTGAAACTCGCGGTACTACTATTAGCTTGGGAAGAATTTAAGGTATGTAAAGCTAAAACTCCCTTCGCCGTAAGGCACCACCCTATGTCACGTGTTCCCTCTATAAAGGTCAAATAGACTATATGAAAAATGAAAACAAGATTTTTAGTTTCTTCATGTGTTAATCTCTTGTTTAACCATTAAATCCTATAGGTACTCTTATTACTCCCTTTGCGTCAACTTTCTTAATATTTTACATCACCGTAAGTGTCTTTTCTTGAAATTCTTAGAATTCACACGATATGGTCCTATATATATGTCACACATTATAAGTGAAATAAATGGACATAGCATAATTATACTAGCTTATGCAATAAACTATTTGATATGACTATAAGTTAAAGTAAGAACTATTATTTGGATAGTGATATCATATTCAGTAAGTTTGGTATCATATAGAGATCTTACTTGAATAGTTGAACGATTGTTATCCTAAATCACGTGTCATAGGCCTTTAAGGCCATTACTTGATAAAAGTTAGCGATGGGAGAGTATTCATAGGTTTTACTTCACACACCCGCGCGGCGCTATTCTGTGCACAGGATTGAGACCAGAACCTTATAGTGATCCTGAACATTGTGGCGTACCAGCCCTCGTGGCACTATTTGTATTTGGTGTCAGCTAAAACGTCATGCACTAGTTTCTCCTGACTCGAGCCAATACATGGCATATGTGGCCTGCGGGCAGACCTTTATAGTGATCCCTCAAAGGGCGTACCTCGTATCAGACCGCGATTATAGTCATGTATAAAATCATAGCAATAAGTACTTGAGCAACATATACTTTATAAGTGACTTGGATCGCCTTCGGTAGGCCATCACATGATCATTTGTATTAAATATATTATAAGTATGTCACCTAGGCAAGCCATAGGGGCTATATTATAATGAACGCTTCTTTGAATATTACATAAAGAACTAATAAGGTTGGTGCATAGGTTATAGTTTCATATCATACCTCTATCACTTGTATGCTCATAATTCTTTCGTTTTGACATTTGATTCATATGAGCTCCCATATTTGTCTACTTGTTATTCTGTCTGCTTTACATATCAGTACATGTTATTTATGTACTGACGTCCCTACGTTCGGGGCGCTGTATTTTCTTATAAATACAGGGTCAGGTTCATAGGGGAGTAGACATCCGCGTTAGGTTCTTTTGCCATCTTCAACTGATATTTTGATGAGCTTCATTTCCATCTGGAGCCAGATTATGTATAGATCTCTAGTTGGGTACATCGGGGCCTATCCCGACTAGTTGTTAGTAGTGTAGAATTTTGTACTCTTTAGAGGCTTCATAGACATTATCTAGTGTCAAATTGTATAGTTTTTGTAAAAATGACTCCATGGTTTATATATGCATCATATGTTAGTTTTCTGCTCGTTTATTGGTTGGTGACTTCGTATTTGTCATAGATAACTCGTATCAGGTAGCCAACGGTTCTTGTCCGCCTCTCTGTTTTGGGGTGTGACAAACTTGGTATCAGAGCCTAGGTTTAATTGTCCTAGGGAGTCTAGGAAGCCGTGTCTAGTAGGACATTACTTATCAATGTGTTGCGCGCCATATTTATAATTAAGGGACTACAAAGGCATTTAGGGATTTGATCTTCATTTGTAATCTAGATCGTGCGATAGAGCTAAGTCTTAGAAAGTTGTTTTTGACTCATATTCTGCTTATTTGTGATACAGATCATGTTTGCTACAGATAAGGATAAAGTAGCCCAGTGGGTCACTACAAGCACAACTCAAGAGGCAACCACTGCTGGGCAGTCTCCAGTATTAGGGGATCAGATTAGGGCTCAAGAGAGTTTGTTGAGTCCTACGCCTCCAGGTTCTCAAGTGCCCAGAACAGAAGTACCTGCAGGGGTTCACTCACCTCCAGGGGTTCCAGAAGTAGTTCTTATACAGCCACCAGGTACCTTAGAGCAGGATCTTAGAGGAGCGATACAGGTTTTCACACAGTTGGTAGCCGCTCAGGCTGAAAGACAGAATGCGGAGGTCCCTGTTGCTGCTCAAGGAGAGGTAGCCGAGTCTAGGATTCGAGATTTCCTCTATATGAATCCTCCTGTGTTCACAGGATCTAGCATTGTAGAGAACCCTCAGTAATTCATTGATGAGACTCATAGAATTTGTAAGGTGATGCGGGTATCAGAGACAGATTTCGTTGAGTTGGCCTCTTATCAATTAAAAGATGTTGTTGTCGCTTGGTTTGAGATTTGGGAAGCTTTAAGGGGTGAGAATGCTCCCCCAGTGGTCTGGATGACTTTTCAAGGGCCTTCATGGATTATTTCCTGCCATTTGAGCTCCGACAGGCAAAGGTGGATGAGTTTCTTCATTTAGAGCAGCGTGATCTCAGTGACAGAGAGTACATCTTACGATTTACGTAGTTGTATAGATTTACTCCAGAGTATGTTAGTACCCAGGCATCAAGGATTCATAAATTTATGTGTGGCCTTGCAGGTCGCTTGAGGGCCAAACGTTTCTGTGGTGCTCTGAATAGGGATTTGGATATAGCAAGGATCATGGCAATTGCTCAGCAGTTAGATGCGGATCAGTGTAATCGTGAAATAAATGACAGAGGGAATAGAGCAAGAGAGCCAGGATGGCTGGCTAGTATCAGGAGAGAAGCGGAGCTTCCACCGGTAGAGGACCACCTAGGCAGACTCAGTCGGCGGCACGCTCCACAGCTAGTGCTCCAGCTTTATTTTCAAGATATAGACATGACCAGGGTCAGACTTCTAGAGCACCAGGCTTGCAACCTCAAAGGGATACTAGTCGAGGAGCATCACCTCAACCTACATGCAGACAGTGTGGCCGAGCACATGAAGAGAAGTGTCGGCGTAGTTCAAATGCTTGTTATTGGTGTGGTATAGAAGGTCATATGGTACGAGATTTTCCACGGCTCAAAGATAAAGCCAGAAGTGATAGATCACAACCTACAAGGTTCATATCAGCCTCATCATCATCGACACCTTTTTCTTCTCACGGTCCTCAGGCACCAACAGGTAGAAGATCTGGTAGAGGCAGGGGGGCTGGTTCTAGTGCCAGCCCAAATCGTGTGTATGGACTAGTCGGTCGGCAAGATTCAGAGGCATATCCAGACGTGGTCACAAGTACTCTATCTATCTTCTCATATGATGTATATGCCTTGATAGACCCAGGAGCCACCCTATCATATGTTACTCCATTTATTGCAAAAAAGTTCAGAATAGAGCCAAAATTGTTACATGAGCCGTTTGCGGTGTTGACTCCAGTAGGAGAGTCTATCAAAGCTAGGCAGGTCTATTATAATTATGTAGTGACTATATGTGGCCATGATACATTGGCTAATCTAATAGAATTTGAAATGGTCGACTTTGACGTCATCATGGGTATGGATTGGCTATCCTCTTGCTATGCTACAATTGATTGCCGAGCTAAGATTGCCCGATTTCATTTCTCGGGCAAGCTATTCTTGGAGAGGAAGGGTAATACTATGATGCCTAGAGGTTGGTTTATTTCCTATCTTAAGGCATAAAGCCTCATTGCAAAGGGATTTTTATATCACTTTGTTCAAGTAAGAAACCTTGAAGCTGAGAAACATGTGCCAACTCTTCAGTCAGTACCAGTGGTGAATGAGTATCCAGATATGTTTCCTGATGAACTTCCTGGATTACCTCCCATGAGAGAAATTGACTTCGGTATTGATGTAGATCCCGATACTAAACCGATATCAATTCCACCTTATAGAATGGCACCTGCAGAGTTGAAGGAGCTAAAGGAGCAGTTGAAAGACTTGCTTGACAAAGGCTTCATCTGACCCAGTATATCACCTTGGGGTGCACCGGTGTTGTTTGTACGTGACAAAGATTGTACATTGAGAATATGTGTCGACTACAGACAACTAAATAAAGCGACAATAAAGAATAAGTATCCTCTTCCCCGAATAGATAATTTATTTGACCAGCTATAAGGAGCTAAATACTTTTCAAAGATTGATTTGAGGTTCGGTTATCACGAGCTGAGGATACGTGAAGTAGACATTCCCAAGATAGCTTTCCGGATAAGATATGGGCACTTCGAGTTCCTTGTCATGTCATTTGGACTAACAAATGCCCTAGCAGCCTTTATGGATATGATGAATAGGGTTTTAAAACCCTTCCTTGATATGTGCGTGATTGTATTTATAGATGACATCATGATATATTCACGTGATGAAGCAGAGCATGCAAATCATTTGAGATTGGTGCTACAGACACTCAGAAAACACCAGTTATATGCTAAGTTTTCTAAGTGTTAGTTCTGGTTAAGCTCAGTAGCCTTTTTTGGCCATGTAGTATCTGGAGAAGGCATCAGAGTGGACTTTCAGAAGATAGAGGCTGTGAATTATTGGCCTCGACCAACCACTCCCACTGAGGTACGTAGTTTCTTGGGATTAGATGGTTACTACAGGAGATTTGTGGAAGGCTTTTCCTCTATTTCTGCCCCATTAACTAAACTGACGTAGAAAGTAGCTAAGTTCCAGTGGTCAGATGCTTGTGAAAGAAGCTTCCTGGAGCTGAAAGATAGATTGACCACAACGCCAGTATTGGCCTTACCAGAAGGCACAGAAGGATATGCTCTATATTGCGATGCTTCTGGTGTTGCCCTAGGTTGTGTCCTGATGCAGCATGGAAAAGTTATAGCATATGCCTCCCGATAGTTGAATAAGCATGAACAAAACTACCCCACTCATGATTTGGAGTTTGCAGCAGTTGTGTTTGCACTTAAAATATGGCACCACTATCTGTACGGGGTGCATGTTGATGTTTTTACCGACCACAAGAACCTTCAATATCTATTCAAGCAGAAAGAGTTGAATCTAAGGCAAATGAGGTGGCTAGAGCTGCTGAAAGACTACAATGTTGATATTCTTTACCAGCCAGGTAAGGGTAATATTGTAGAAGATGCTCTCAGTCGACTATCTATGGGTAGCCTGGCACATTTGTCGCTTGTTCAGCGTGAGGTAGCCAGAGATGCTCATAAATGAGCCAACCTAGGAGTTTAACTCATAGACTCCAAAGATGGTGGCGTTGTGGTATTGAATACGACAGAGTTGTCACTAGTGGCATTGGTGAAAGAAAAGCAATATGATGATCCCTTATTGCTCTAATACAAAGAAGAGATTTGACAACACCGGGTCACAACATTTGAACTAGCATGCGATGGCACTTTGAGATGTCAAGGTAGACTATGTGTACCTAATGTAGATGGCCTGAGACAACAGATTATGGCTAAGGCACATTGTTCCCGTTATTCAATTCATCCAGGCTCTACGAAAATGTATCATGACCTTAAAGAGTTCTACTGGTGGAATGATATGAATAAAGATATAGAAGGATATGTAGCATAGTGCTCTAATTGCCAGCAAGTGAAAGCAGAGCATCAAAGGCCCTACGGCCTAGCTCAGACCATAAGTATTTTAGTATGGAAATGAGAGGCTATTAATATGGATTTCGTCACAAGTTTGCCTTCTTCTTTTCGAAAACATGACTCCATTTGGGTAATAGTTGATCGGCTAACAAAATCAGCCCATTTCTTACCTGTTAAGTCCACCAGCATAGCTGAGGATTATGCTAAACTATATCTAAAGGAGATTGTTCACTTACACAGGACCCCAGTGTCCATTATTTCAGATAGAGATGCCCAATTTAAAGCTCATTTTTGGAGATTGTTCCAAAGAGGTTTAGGCATACAAGTGAATCTTAGCACTGCTTTTCATCCACAAACCGACGGTCAAGCCGAGTGCACCATTCAGACGCTCGAAGATATGTTGAGAGCATGTATGCTGGACTTTAAAGGTAACTGGGATGATTATTTGCTCCTAATAGAGTTTGCTTGTAATAACAGCTATCACTCCAGTATTGGCATGGCTCCATTTGAAGCTTTGTATGGGAGGTGAAGCAGATCGCTTATTGGTTGGTTCAAAGTAGGTGAGACACAAATACTAGGTCCATATTTAGTCCATCAAGCCATTGAAAAGGTCAAGTTGACACAAGAGCGGTAGAGGACTGCTCAGAGTCGACAAAAATCATATATAGATGTGCGGCGTAGGGTTTTGGAGTTTCAGATTGATGATTTGGTATTCATGAAGGTGTCACCTATGAAAGGTGTTATGCGATTCGAGAAGAAGGGTAAGCTAAGTCCCAGGTATATTAGATCTTATAGAGTTATACGCAGAATTGGCCAGGTAGCATATGAGATAGAATTACCTCCAGAACTAGCTGCAGTGCATCCGGTCTTCCATGTGTCTATGTTGCTCCTATGTCATCCCTACGGAGGACATCGAGCTTCCAGGAGACTTATCATATGAGGAAGTCCTTGTGGCTATATTGGACCGTCAAGTTTGAAAGTTAAGAACTAAAGACATAACTTTAGTTAAAGTACTTTGGAGAAATCAGAATGTAGAAGAATCCACCTGGGAAGCTGAAGCTGATATGAAAACTAAATATCCATATTTGTTCCAAGAACCATGGGAAGGTCCTTAAACTGCTTATTTCTTTTATATGATTGGTAGTCTCTATTGTATTTGTTTCATAGTTATCTGACTCTCTTATGATACATTTAGGTGTCTGATGTATGCTTATGATTCTAGAGACTTGCATGGGTGCAGCTTCCAGATACAGAGTGTAAGGTGAGCTATGCAAATGATTGTAACTTTTATTTGAGTATAAGGCCAAACAGTGCCTCATGTAGTAATTGTTGAGCATTGTATCTGTTGTGATGCTTTGTGAATCATAGTTGTATATATTCTGGCTTGCTGACAGGTTCCCGATAGACCTATTTACAAAGGAAACTCTGTTGAAATTTCTAGAAATTTTGAGAGTTAGCCAAATTTCAAGGCCTTATGATGGAAAAAGTGAAGTGGGTGAAGTTTTGGTGGTCTCACGAATATCGTGGATGGTTATGGGACTTAAAATAAGCTATGAGCACCATTCGAGGATGAATGATCCTAAGTGGGAGAGATTGTAGGGCCTCGAGACATTTCGAATACAAGTTTAACGCTTCAAACGAGCTTAACGCGTAATCTATAAAGAGTTATGTGGGTATATCTTAAGGATAATGATAATGTGGATATATAATTGTGGTTTATACAAATGCATATTTAGTTACTAGAACGGCCCAATCCTTGATTATTTAAAAAGAGAAGAGAGAATGGAAAAAAGGGGGAAATTGGTAAAGTGATAAGTTGGTTGCTGGAAAGCAACATACAATATTAATACTTTGTATTTTAGTACAAAAAAAGTAAAAGGAAAGAAAGAGAGGGGGAAAAGTTAAAAGAGGAGAGAGAGAATGTACAGGTACTACTAGTACTTTAATTCCCCATTCTTTCTTCTTCTTTGGAAACCCCAATTAGGAGAAAAGAGGGTATTTTGGTCGTTGGAAGATGCAACAATAGTAGCACTTCTCCTCATCTTCTTCTTTCTTTCTTTTCCACTCCATTAAAGGTAAACTTGGAGTAAGGAAGGGATTTAAAGAGGGGAAAATTATTTCCACATCTACAAGAGGCTTAGAAATTAAGTGAATTTTGGTGCCAAACTCAAAGAATCTTCAAGACCTAAAGTTGGAATTTGATTTTGAAGAGGTAAATTCTTTACCTCACTTTTGAGCATGATTATGAATAAGTATTTGGGAATATTTGATTTTAATTTTTATTAGTTCTTAAAGTGGGTCTTGATTATTGGAGTTTTTAAAGGAGGGAAAAAGATGAATAAGATAGAATTTTTGGAAATTCCTACTAATTGGAAGATTTATTATTGAATTTGTATGATGAAAAATAAAGAATTCACTTCAAGTATTATTAAGGGAACTTGATTAAACCTTGGGCATAAGTGAAAAATATTAGAATGAATTGTTAGGTGAGTCTACGGTTTATTGATGGATATATATATATTTTGTATATGTAATTGATTGGGTTGGTTGCATAAAGACTACCGAGGTGTGTTAAGTTATTTGGAACTCGCGGTATAACTATTAGCTTGAGAAGCATTTAAGGTATCTAAAGCTAAAACTTCCTTTGCCGTAAGGCACCACCCTACGTCATGTGTTCCCTCTATGAAGGTCAAATAGACTATATGAAAAATGAAAATAAGATTTTTAGTTGCTTCATGTGTCAGTCTATTGTTTAACCATTAAAGCCTATAGGTACTCTTATTGCTCCCTTCGCGTTAACTTTCTTAATATTTTACATGACTATAAGTGTCTTTTCTTGAAATCCTTTGAATTCACACGATATGGTCCTATATATGTGTCACACATTATAAGTGAAATAAATGGCCATAACATAATTATACTAGCTTATGTAATAACCTTTTTGATATGACTATAAGTTAAATTAAGAACTATTATTTGGATTGTGATATCATATTCGTAAGTTAGGTATCATATAGAGATCTTACTTGAATAGTTGAACGATTGTTAGTGTAAATCATATGTCATAGGCCTTTAAGGCCATTACTTGATAAAAGTTAGCGATGGGAGGGTATTCATAGATTTTACTTGACACACCCACGTGATGCTATTCTGTGCACAAGATTGAGACCAGACCCTTATAGTGAGCCCAAACATTATGGCGTACCCGCTCTCGTTGCACTATTTATATTTGGAGTCAGCTGAAATGTTATGCACTAGTTTACCCTGACTCGAGCCAATACATGGCATATGTGGCCTGCGGGCAGACTCTTATAATGAGCCCTCAAAGGGTGTACCTTGTATCAAACTGCGGTTATAGTCATGTATAAAATTATAGCAATAAGTACTTGAGCAACATATGCTTTATAAGTGACTTGGATCGCCTTCGGTAGGCCATCACATGATCATTTGTATTAAATATAGTATAAGTATGTCACCTAGGCAAGCCATATGGGCTATATTATAATGAACCCTTCTTTGAATATTACATAAAGAACTAATAAGGTTGGTGCATAGGTTATAGTTTCATATCGTACCTCTATCACTTGTTTGCTCATAATTCTTTCGTTTTGACATTTGATTCATATGAGCTTCCATATTTGTCTACTTGTTATTATGTCTGCTTTACATTCCAGTACCTGTTATATATGTACTGACGTTCCTACATTCGGGGAACTGTATTTTATTATAAATACAGGGTCAGGTTCACAGGGGAGTAGACACCCGCGTTAGGTTCTTTTGCCATCTTCAATTGATATTTTGGTGAGCTTCATTTCCATATTTCCATCTGGAGCCAGATTATGTATAGATCTCTAGTTGGGTACATCGGGGCCTGTCCCGACTATTTGTTAGTAGTGTAGCATTTTGTACTTTTTAGAGGCTTACTAGACATTATCTAGTGTCATATTTTATAGTTTTTGTAAAAATGACTCCATGGTATATATATGCATCATATGTTAGTTTTTCACTCATTTATTGGTTGTTGACTTCGTATTTGTCATAGATTACTCATATCAGATGGCCATACGGTCCTTGTCCTCCCCTCTATTTTGGGGAGTGACAACCTAACTTGATTTTGTGTGAGTTTCTTCTGTAACTGGAAATAGCTAGTGACTATATTGTCGATGTTGATCGTGAACTTTGAATTGAGCAATGTCTCCACATGCGTTGGTAATGAACTATGGTTGTCATAACCTTCTCTTGTACGGTGTACCAGCTTCCATCTTGTTCAACATGCAGCTCTTAAATGTAATAGGGTGTCTATCCTGCATCAAAACACCTCAAATGGAAAAGTCAGAAGCATCAGTGTGTACCTCAAGTGCCTTAGTAAAATCTGGCAATGCCAGGATTGGTTCTTCTATCACGACAACCTTAAGATCATCAAACATCTTTTGATAATGCTCTATCCAAACCCACGGCTTATTCCTCTTCAATAACTTGACCGGTGGGGTGGCCTTAACAGAGTAGCCGCTAATAAAACTGTGATAATAGTTAGCAAGTCCAAGAAAAAATGTAAGATCGATTACCTTTGTAGGTATATTCCACTCTTAGATAGCCCACACTCTGGACATGTCCATGTGCAAGAAACCTTAGATAATAACATAACCTAAGAAATGTACCTTATGTTGGGAGAATTCACACTTCTCCTATTTGATGTAAAGATCATTTTCCCACAAGACCTGGAAAACCTTTTTCAAGTGTTGTAAATTCTCCTCCAAGGTGTTTCTATAGATGACTATGTCGTCTAGGTACACTAACATGTTCTGGTCTAGGTAGGGATGTATGATCTTGTTCATCAGCATGCAAAAGGTAGTAGGTGCGTTGATTAAGCTAAAGGGAATTACTAACCATTCATAGGGTCCATATCTCTTCATGCACGCTATTTTTGGATCATCCCCTTCTGCTATGCACACTTGGTGGAAACCCTTTTGAACATCCACTTTGGTAAAGTACTTGGCATGTCCAAGTATATCAAATAAGTCAGCAAAAAGGGAAATAGAATATTTGTTCTTTTCTGTTACTTTGTTGAGCACCCGATAGTCTATTCATAAGCATAATGATCTATCTTTATTCTTTTGAAACAAGACTAGCACTTCATAGGTGCTTTAGAAGGGCGTATATGACTAGCTTTGAGTAACTCCTTTAATTTCTTCTTTGTCTCTTCTAACTCAGGTGCAACCATGTGGTATGGGGAATATACAGGTGGCTTGGATCCAGGTGCTCCATCTTATGATCTATTTCACGCCTAGGAGGCAAGTGCCTTGGCATTTCCTTGGGCATCACATCCTTGTTCTCTTTAAGCATCTTCTTTATGCATGGTGGTAGTGCCCCTTGGGCACCATTGTCTTCATCCAGGATTGCAATGGTGGCTATAAGAGTCAGCTCTCCCTTCTTAAGGCCCTTCACAATTTGCATGGATTATAATTGTGCATATCCTTCCATTTTTGGCACCTTAAACATAGGCACCATACAAGATCCTTATCGCTCTATAACAAAGAGTCGTTAGAGGTAAGGACCAATCATAGTATGATACTTTTGGAAGAACTCTTTCCTAAGAATTCTGTGAAAGATATCTAGATGAGCAATAGTGAAGTTGATTTTACCTTGCCACCTGCCCGATGTGATGCTTACTCCCTTAGAACCTCCACACTTGAGAGTTAATAGTGAATTGACTATCTTAAAGCAGGTATTTCTTGGACTGAACCTCAACCCAAACTTTGTTATTGTTGCCTTGGTCATGACATTGGCCTGCACCTGAGTCGACCATATCACTAGTGGGGCCCATTGATGGTTTTGTCTATACATCATGTTTTGTAGTCTTATGACTTCTCCACTTACTTTGCGATAGCTCTGCATAGTTCAATCATGCCCAACTGCATCGTGCCAAAACCTTTCTCTTGTTCTTGTGTATCTTTATCTTTTTATTCACATAATATGGCACCAAGGGCCTTCATTTCAGGGCACATTTCATAGCTTTGACATACAATTTCATTCCATTGGACTTGTTGGTGTCATGATTCTTAGGATGTGGCTGATGCCCTTTACTTTTGCCACAATCCCCCCACCTTTGGCATGACTATTTCTCATCTCCTTGACTTTCCCTTTATCATGCCTAAATCCCAGTAAAACTTCAGCTTGTATAATGGCTTCATCGATAGTACTAACCTGCCATATTCCAACTCCATCTTGGCATAATTTTGCAGCCCGTTCATGAAGCAAAATATCATATCTTCATCTATGAGGTTGGAAATTTGAAGCGTAAGAGTATTTAACTCCATCACGTATGCTCGTGATAAGTTGGTAATCTATCAACTTATTGAGCCTTGATTTATGAATTATTGCCATATTTTGATGAGAATCATAGGTACGTATTGCCTTTATTGATAAAAATATAGGTACTCTTGATCAAAATTAGAAAACAAAGGAATTGGACCCAAACAGCTCAACAAAAGTTGAAGTGTGAAGGTGACCGAAAATAAGGAAGAATCTACCAAGAGGTGCGACTGACATGCGATCCGTGTAATGCAGCATGCAATACGTACCTCCCTTCGCACATCACCACAAGATCAAGTGGAATCACTGGTTGGCGGACAAGGGACATGCAAAGCGCACAACTCATGGTGCAATCACATATCGTGTCGCACGTCCTGTCGCACCACGCCCGAAAGGCATTTTTGTCCAATGCCAACTGACATTTTGGGAAGGTTCTAAAACCTATTTTGGGTTGTGTACTAGAGATAGTTTTGTTAGAGAGTTGCTAGTTTGGAATAGAGAATAGTTTCCAAGGAAGCTATTAAGAGTACTCTTTCTCTTCATCTTCCATACTTAAAATTCACCATTTTTGTAATAAATTGAGCTTGGATTTGTATTTTGGCTTAAGTATGAATAGAAGTATGATTTACCCAATTGGTATACCTTCTTATTTTCTTTGTATGAGTAGCTAATTTCTTTGTCTAGGGGTATGTGTATGATGGGTTTGAATTTGGGTACGGGTCTTGTTTTGTGCTTATAATTGATGAATTGATATGGGTCTATTGAATTCCTCAAGTTTTAATAATAAAATTGATGGTTGCAAACATTAATTGAGTTTTCTTAATTGTGTTCTTGCTTGAAAGAGGAGTTCATAATTCAAATAGGAATTCAATAGTGGGAATTTGAGATTTCCACCTTAGATTGAGGCTAGAAATAGCTTAATCGATGGAAACTCTCATCTAAGAGTCTAAGCTAAAAATAGTATGACTTCCCCAAGAAATTGAATTGGTTGGTTCATATTAAAACTATGATTCTTGAATAAAAACCATAGGATATATATTTGGAGGATCGAGAGATTACCAAATATAACTAAAACAAATGCTACCCGTATCATTAATCAAGAATTTGCATAACTAATCAAGTAACCCTAACTCTTTGTAGAATCCCATCGGAAGCATACCCCTAGTCTCAATATCATTGATTACAAATCTCATGTTTACATTATGCTTTTGTGTTAAAATCAAAGTTGCTACGTAAATTTCCCTTTCCAATTTCCCTAATCTTTACTTTTAAGTTGTTTGAGTATTTACTCTCTTAGTGATTATTTCTCGACAATCTCTTAGAGTATCACTACTCCACTCTCCATTGATTTAACCTCAACACTTGTTGGGTTACTTTTATTTTGCTTGATGATTGCTACCACCTCCTTCGGGAGAGTGCTTTTGAGCATGATAAAAAATGGCGCCATTGCCGGGAGTAGTTTTTGAGTCGCCAACTGATTGTCATTTAAGTTTACTTTGTTGAGTGTTTGTTCATTTTAACATTTTTTTTGTTTGTGATTGTTTGGACAGGGTGCCCATGAGTGAAGCGGGTGACCAAGAAAGCGTAGACAGATATATGGATGCAGACCATGAACTCGTAGTCCACGGTGGCATCAGTGCAATCTGCCTACCCCCTATTATTGGAAACGATGTGTTTCATATTACAAGTACTATGCTCCACTTGATTAAAATGAAGGATCTATTCATAGGGTTGGCACATGAGGACGCCAACCGATATATTCGAAACTTCAATGAGATATGTCAACCCTTCAACATCAACCATATTTCTCAAGAGTCCATCTGACTCTGTTTGTTCCCATTCTCCTTTACGGGGGAAGCGACGGCTTGGCTTGAAGAGCTCCCTGAGGGCTTTATTACTTCATGGAACAGATTGGTGTTTACACCCAATTTTTATCCGCCACATTACGAATTAATCTTGAGCCTTTTTGAATTTTAAACAAATTTTGAAATAATTATTTTGTAAAAAAGGGATAAAATATTTTCCAAATCAGCTTTATAATAGTCTTGAGTAGCAATTTATTTCTTTCATATTTAATTATGTAAAATTTATATAAGTTTACTTAAAGAACTATTTTAAAGTTTAGTTTTATAAGAAATCCTTTTAAAAGATTAAACGTTTGGTTTTCCTCTAAATTAATTTCATAATTGTTAATAGAGGTAATTCTACATTAAGTACAATTATTATTTTGAATTGTTTTAATATTTTTAAGCTCAAGGTTATTCTTAATCAATTCTTCTTTATTCTTATTCTAGCATAAACACTTTAAAGTATTTAAATTCTAGCCGAATTTCATCAATTTGCTCTCAATTTGGCTATCTAATTGATTTAAAATGGTCACATTTTTGCAAATATAGCCCTATTTGCAATAAATCTTATAACACCCTCACACCTTATATCAGCCAAACGTTTGGGCTCAACAACACCCAATCCGCTCCAGCCCACTATTTTCTCTCCTAACCCGTCTCAGCCCAATCCCTCAATTGACCCGGCCGGCCCACCCTAACTCACCCTTATACTCTCCTCTTCTCTCACTCATCTCTCTAACACAAATAACTAAATGACCCCTTATCTCTCCTCTCTTCTCCAATGACAAACAAACTAAAACCCAGTACAACCCCAACGTTCTCAGTACCAACGATGCAATAACAGCTTCAACAACAGCTCTAACCTCATCAATTTTCCAAACGCCGTCCCCCTTCCGACAAGGTGACGAGATGGCGAGGTCCATAAAGTTCTAGAGAGTCCTAGGTGGCATACTATCTGCAAAATCAGTAAGAAATTGGTACAATTTTGTACAATTTCTTGCCCTCAAAGCTCATCCGTTGGAGAACTCAAATCTTCCCAAGTGAGATTCTCATTTTTACCCTTCGCCCCCCCCCCCCCCCCCCCCCAATTCCACCAGAAATTCTCTATATAAACCCTCCCCTTTAATTGTGTGAGGTAGCTGGCTTTGGGGAAAAATTTGAGGATTGTGGAGAAGCATTTCTCTAATCCTTCGTAACCAAGTCAGTTTGCAGAGATAAACCCTAAAAATTTGAGTTCTTCTGGCAACACAAGCTAAGATCCGGTGGTTAAGGGTTGTTTTCCGATGGAGCTCATAGTCCTAGACGCTGCTCCAAAAGAGGTAAAACCCTCATCCTTTTCTTCTCTTCTTCATTTTTTAGCATAATGTAAAGTTGTCTGTTTTTTTTAGAAATATTTTCTGTTGGTTTTAGGCTGGCTATGTTGTGATTATGAATTCTTTTAGAGATTTTTGGTTTTAGGCTATTTCTTCTTATTTAATTTGTTGTTAAGAAATTATGAGTGGTAGTCTAAAATCTGTTCAGTTGAAGTGGTTGTTAAGTCTCGAAGTTCTTAAGATTTTTCATTTTTTTTAATTCTCTGGTCTTCCTGTGTTTTTTCGAAAATGACTTTGTGTGTTCATAAATGGTCTTTGTTATGTGTGAACTGATTAATCCTAGTTTGGGTTTTGCTTTTATTTGCTTGAAAGAGATGTGAATCATTTGTCAATAGTGCTGGCTATGAAAAGATTTTAAATTGTTTTTTTTCTTTATGAGTTCCTGTGAAATTCATAACTAGAGACAAGATGTATCCCCTTTGTGATACTTTCTTCACCTCTGAAAGTTCCCAGTTTAATACCCTTAAACAAGTATCGATCTCACTGCCTCCCTTGTATGTGCGTTCAATATGAGAAGCCTCATAATATGGGCTAGAACTAGCTCTGAAAGTTCTAATTGCATCTCTGCGTTCATGTATTCAGCTCTAGTTGTTTGAAGAATCATGTCTAGCTATGTGACCCAAACGAGGATTAGATTTCCGTACCCTTCTTCTTCTTACCTTATACATCATGTTTCTTTAAAACATAACAGTCGTTGAGTTTTCTCATGTGGTCTAGTATGTTGAATTTGAATAATTTGCTTTGCTTCTCTCTATGAACCACATTCGATCACACAACCCCTTCCCTTAGCTTGAGAATATAACGTAATGTTAAAAGAGAAGCTTGGAGTAAGTTACATTGAATGCAGTGTTCCTGTCATTAGTTGTAAACATGACTCGTGAAAGGGTTCTTTGTTTTGACAATGTTTCTCTTCCCTTTAACACTTATTCGCGTCAACGGGATTTGAATACATGTATTCTCCAGATATGGAGTTGTTTTCAAAGTCATTTGAAGATTCCTTTCAAAACAAGTAGTTATTACCATTTGTGTCTTCTCCCTTTCAATATCTTATTTTGTTTTCCAGTAGCATAAAAGCTGGTCTTTGCATAAATCTAAATTTTATCTTGCTTAAATCTATGTTTGTTTCTAAAACATTTAAAAGAGTCACTTGTGCATATTTCACAACTCATTCTATTTCACCATGTTTGATCTTTTTATTCTTTTATGAGTGAGTCCTCAGAACATCAATTGATTGAGATAATATCTTCCTTCGTGTTTCTCTACTTTCTTTTGGTATCTTGCATTTTGAAATCTCGAATTTGATTAGTCATCAACCTATAATCCAAAGAACTCGAGATTTAAAATAGTTGGGTTGTGCTTGCAAGTTCAATGAAGATGAAAAGATTTTAATATGTGCATATGTGTGAATTTAGACCCCATTTATTGATTTAATCATATGAAAAAAAGGGTGTTTACATTCTAGATAGCATATTGTTTGTTTTCTTGCAAGATTTATTGAAGTTTTGAGCTTTGATCCATTTAGCTAGTATAATGCTTGCTTATCCTTTGATACACGGTCCTCTTCTTTGCTTTTGATGTTAGTTCAATTATATGTTTAGCCTTACTCAAATCTTTCTTTGAACTAAGTATTGAGCATATACTAATTCTTATTCTTTATTTGCTTACATGATTTGCCCGAGTCCTTTTGGACTCCCCTCCCTTGCATCATCGTTGGGCCAAGCCCAACATATTTTCCAGTCACATCTTTGAGTCCAAAATGGACCTACCAGCAGTAGATGAGCAATGAAGGAAGCAAAAAGAAAAATGGGCCAAGCCCCATAATAGTCAACATCAGCAATAACAGTCCAAACAGATTGAATTTGGAGAAAATGGGCCAAAGGTCCAATGCATAAAGAAGTAGCACCATCCAACCCAAAAAATGGGCAGAAATCTAAAAGAGTTAAACTCAAAGTTCAAATATTGCAAGTGGTGGGCCAAAAGCCCACACCTTAGACTAGGACAGGTTTCAATTAAGCTAAAAAAGCTTAATTATCTACTTCCCCTCTCTTTCATTTGTATAAATTTTATTATCTTGTATAATTTGAACACACTCTTAACTTAGTTGAACTCAAAGTCCAAATACTGCAAGTGGTGGGCCAAAAGCCCACACCTTAAACAAACTCTTTATATATATTTTCATTTCTAAAAAATAAGTGCCATCTTTCCTTTAATCCAGTCTCATTTACTATGTTTTCTCAAAACAAATCAAAACAAGATGTTTTAATACAAGATCTTTTTTCTTTCAAAAGTTAGTAAATAAGTTATTTTCAAACAAGTTTAGATAATCGCGAGTTAGCGGATACTCTTGGTGCCTTAACACCCTTCCAAGAGTATTAATTTGAACCCTTACCCAAAATATCGAATTTTTCAAGTCTTTATCTGTTTTATACTTTAGAAAAAAAAATTATAAGTTTTTCTTGGTTTTACTTTTATAAAACTAAGTGGCGACTCTTGCTTTCACTTGAAAAACATTTTGAAACTTTAACTAGATTTTCGAAATAATTTTCAATAAAACTATTTTTCCCAAAAACAATTGGTTGAGGCATTTTTGGTGAGATTCTCCCCTCCCTCTCGAATGATACAATTGAGAGATGATATTACCAACTTTTTCCAACTCCTGGATGAGCCATTTCATGAAGCATGGCTAAGGTTCAAAAAGAAACTCTTATTGTGTCTGATTCATGATTTGCCTGATAATGTCCTACTTCAAAACTTCTATCAAGCTTTGGACTCGATGAACAAATCTGTGGCGAACAACCTTGTGGGCAGAACATTTATGGACCAAAAATATGGTATAGTCTCAGCTCTTCTAGAGTGAATGACAAAGACAAATCATGTATGGCGTACTAGAGAGGCCAAAAAATCATGTATGACATACTAGAGAGGCTGTTGTTTCCTCGAAGGTGACTTCGTCCATTATGATGAGTGAAATTAGGCGAAAAGAAGAGGAGAGAAATGAAACAATGGCCAAGATGTTGATGCAAATTGATCTATTAGCTAAACATATGATGGGGGCTGGAAATAAAAGTGTGAATGTTGTAGGGACTTATGGTCGTAGAGCTCATGATGAAGGTTTGTACTCCCCTACAGATGAGGAGTTATTTTATCTTGTAGCGGGTTCTCAGCCCGAATACCAAGGTACCAACTAAGGTTCTTGTCGTTCAAGGGACGAGAACCAAGGTTGCAACAGGGACAAGGAAAATCAATGGAGAGAAAGAGAGCTGGGTAGAGATCGTGAAGGTCAATGGCATGATCATGAAAGAGATGGTGATCTCTACAATCATCATAATACCAACCCATATGTGCCTCCACCAAAGGCCGATGTGTCCCCCTACCAACCAACGGTGAGTAACCCCGAAAATTCCAAGATTGAGGACATGTTATCTCAAGTTTTAAAGAGAGTTGAATCGACCAATAGTGGGGTGACTGAATTAAAAATTGAGGTGTCCACTCTTCACCAAATGGTGAGCTCCTATTCAGCATCTATCAAGCATCTAGAAGCCTAAATGGACCACCTCTTTTTGCAAATAACTTCTCACCAAAAAGGTACCCTTCCAAGTGACACACTTGCAAACCCAAAGAATTATGGCCATATAATGGCAATAGTCACTCGGAGTGGAAGGATGCTTAGTGGGACAAGAAATCTAAATATTGAGGTTGTTGTGAAGCATGGGGACAAGATACAAGAAGATGTTGTGATTGAGAACAAATTTGATGAGAATCTGAATATTAGGGTGAAGCCTAGTGCACCCAATGTGATTGAAAATGATGAAGACCCACATGAAGAGAAGGATGAGACCGACTCTCCTTTTCAAATTGCTATTGATATTGAAGAGGATGCTCCAAGTGTGCCTAAAGGACCCTCTCCATATCCTCATATATTAGCCAACAAAAAGGAAGATGCCCAATTCAAAAAGTTTGTTGACATGTTCAGCAAACTAACTATTAACATTCCTTTGGTTGATGCTTTTACACAAATGTCGGGGTATGCAAAGTTTATGAAGGAGTTGTTGAAAAAGAAGTGAGTTGTTGAAGTGGGGATAATGGAAGGGTCCCATAGCTGTAGCATGGTGATGACAAGCCACATTACCCCTAAATGGAAAGACTCGAGAGCCTTCACTATCCCGTGCACTATTAGAGTGTTTTTGTTTCGAAAGGCATTATGTGATCTCGGGGCAAGTATAAACTTGATGCCCCTTGTAATTTTTAAGAAGATAGGATTAGGTACCCCTAGGCCTACATCAATGAGATTATTAATGGCCGATCATTCAACTAAATGCCCGGTGGGGATATTATTCAATGTGCTAGTTAAGGTAGACAAGTTCATCCTATTGGTTGACTTTGTTATATTAAATTATGACATCAATCTTGAGGTGCCCATCATATTAGGGTGACTATTGTTGGCAACCGAGAGAGCTCTTGTTGATGTTGAGTTAAGAGAGCTTAAGTTCCGTGAAGGGAGCGAAGAGAGGACATTTAATGTTTTCCAACCTACCAAACCACTGGATGAATTCAGAGTTGTGTTTGTGATCAACACTGAGGGAAAGTTGGTTGAAGCCCTTGGTGAGTGTGAGATGAAGGAGGTACCCGAATCTAGGGTATTGTCAACTTGGCAACAGGATGAGATGATAAAGGTTTTGATGAAGCACTTCCATCACTTTGGATGGGGCCACGCCAACCGGCTTGGCATGCTTTCGGGAAATGATTGAAGATTGAGGTACTATCGTCGAGCCGCGACGTAAAATCAAGCGCTTCTTGATAGGAAATCCAACTGTTTTTACTTTTTATTTTTGTTACCTTTTGTTGTTTTTGGCTTGTTTTAGGAATGCAAGGAGATGGAAAGAGGACTAAGTGGAAGAAAATCATCGTAGGGCATGCGTGATGTGCAATGCAGTTTGCACACCCTATTGTGTGGGTTGCACATAGCACCATACACCCAATCAGCGAACTAGAAGAAAAAGAAAAGTTCGGAGGTAACGTGCGACAAGTTGTGTGAATTGAACCTCCAGTTATGCACGTCGCACCTCTGTTTCACCTTGAATCAGAAAGTTGGGCAAAGTTGGGAGCAAAATCATCCTTTGCAAAGCAATGTGCGACCCACACATTGGCAGGTGCGAATTGCACATTGCTATGCACTCACGTAAGTTTAAATATTTTTGGTTGACCTACTCATTGACCGACCCGACCCAGAAACTGACCCGTGACCTTTCTTCTTCTTTTTCTCTATTTAAACTATCACCCCCATCTCTTTTCTCCATTATACTCCCATAAACTTCCATAACTCTCTCCTAAAATCCTCCTAATCCCTCAAACTTCTCCCAAGTCTTCTCCCTTCTCACCCAAACTCCATCACCATCGCTACCCACTGGTCGTCGCCGCCTTTATTTTTGGTCAAGAATTGGGTCACCATTGTTGGCACCCCAAAAGCTTCAAATTTTTTCTTTTTCCTCCCTCTTCTCTACTTGTGGTAAGTTTTTCAATGTTAAATCCATATTTTTAAGTAGATAAAGAATATTTATTGTGAAGCATGCTAATTTAATCTTCTATATTTGTTGTGAGTGAGATCCAAAAATTTTGGGTATATTGTTGATTTTACTTGTGATAAACTTGGTAGATCTAGTGTTTGTGATAATGCATGTGTTTTGTGATAATTTTTAGCCCTATAATTCATGTTTTGGGTGAAGTCTGAGTAATCCACTAGTGTTATGCATAGTTTGGCCCTACGATAGATTGGATGACATTATTCGTAAGGGAAAATCCTCATATCCACAAGGTTTTTATTGAATCATATTGATTGGGCTGAAATTATTGTTAACACTATGCCCCTGTGTTATTTCAATTGAATAATGATTATTTAGTGAGTGCTTTGGTTGAGTGGAATGAATTAGTATGCGAATGAATGTGCCTATGTGTTTTCATGAAGGCTTTATATTCCCAATGATAGATGGGGTAACGTCCTTCTTAAGGGAAATTATTTAGCTTGTTGTTTGATAATGATTGCGTTGAATTTTCTGGGGAAGTCTGAATACCCGGATAACTTGGGTTTTGGTCAAATCATGTTTAGGCCCTGTTAGAATTGGTGTTGTTGCTTGTTGTCCGCACATTCCATAGATATTGCTCTGCGAGTCACATACGTAACACATATGAAAACAAGGAATTGAAAAATTCCAACTGTTTCCTTGTGCATTTTGCATGCGGCACGCAGATCTTTATGTGAAAAATGCACAAGGAACTCATACTACTGTTATTGTTGCAGTTCACTGGGTTGAGAGGCGAAGGCCTGTGCGGCGTGCACTTTAGCTAGTGCGAACCGCACCTGCCTTCACACATTAAAGGAGGACTCAACCAGGTTTCTATTAGCATATGCGGTGCCACATGCAAAGCGCAAAATCCCATGTGCGATCCACATATGACTCGGGCATTCCATCAATTACCTGATGTGTTTTCCTTCTCTTCTGCATTCTATTTCTTTTTGGTTTGACAACTTCTTTTAGCTTTTCTTCTTTTCAATATTTCAAAAATACAAAAAGATTTTGCTTTTACTTTAAGTACTCACAATCTCCATCTGCAGACTATGTCTTCTGGCAGGGGAAACTCAGGGCGCAGTACAAGAAGGCCACCAGCTCCTCCTACTTCCACATTTACATCCAAGGGCAAGAAGAAAGCCCCAGCTACTCCCCCAACACCTCCTCTTGTTCATGTTTTGGAGGAGGATAGGGTTCGCATCAAGGTAAAAGGTATGAGAGCACTCTATGACAAAGACATGAAAAAAAACTTTAACCCGGAGTATCGCTTCAACTTGGCAGTGGTTGGGGATGATCAACCTAACATCCCCCAGCAGTTTGCTACTCGCCAATGGTTCCCATTTTAAGAGGTGCCCGAAGATTATTATAAGGAGATAGTTCGTGAATATTTTGCCTCTTATCAGGCTAAGCAGTATTCTATGAGGTACAAGGGAAATATGGAGGACTTGCCTTGCTTAAACTCAGTCACGGTGTGGGGTAAGGGAATCTGTATCACACCCGATGCTATCAATGCCATCTACTGGGGTAACAGAATTGAGCTTGCACCAACACTTCGGGCCAAGTTGTTTCCTGAGACAAAGCCACTTGACTGGGCTGCCACCATTATTACTCCTGGGACTCCCCTCTGGGCCACTATGGGAGAAAAATATCCCACATCAGAATCTGTACTTTGAGGCATGCCTATGGTACAAATTTGTCCGCTCTAGATTCTTGCCTTCTCAGAATGATCAAAAGGTTACCCACGAGGGAGCCATTCTGGTTGCCTATATCATGTCAAGAGAGCATATTATCTTCAGTGAGATAGTAGTTGTCACGATCAAATGAAAAGAACGTTGGTGGTGGTGATTCATTCCCCTTTTCGATACTTATTAGCAAGCTTTGTGCTAAGACTGGAATTCCATACATCCATTGTGATTCTCCTACCCAGGCCACTGGTATGCTTGACCTTGCAAAGAAGACATATATGGGTGCCCCTTAGAATGAAGAGGCACATAATTCAGCCTTTTGAAGATGTTGAGGTTAAGGATACAGATGTTGAGCCTACTGCTTCCTCTCCTTCTAGATCAACCTCGAAAGTGCCTACTCCCACAGAGTCGAGAAATCCTACAGCTATTGCACCTCCTGGACCTTCACTATCTTTATCAAGCTTGACCCAGGGTGGCCTCCAAAACCTGGTTAACTTGACCTATTCTCATGATAGGCAGTTGATCGATATAGCTACTAAGATGCCAGTATGATTTAGACGGCTGTAAAGAAGGCTATGAAGGAGGTAGTGAACAGTGTGAGCAACCTTTGCAAGAGGGTGGATGTGATTGAGGATGCTGTAGCAGAGATTCAAAAAGAGGGATAAGGCCAAAGGGAAGGCACCGATTAGTAATGCAGACTTGAGGGCTTTAGATGAGGCCATGACACAGCCCCATCACACTCCCGATCATATAGATGATCTATTCGCTGCCTATGCTAGCAATGATAAGGAGTTGGCTGATGATCAGGATCCAGTGCTCCAACGGGTGATCATAGAGTCACAGTATACCGCCCGTTCCTGCCAAGGAAGAGAAGGCACCAGTTCAGAAGCAGTGGAACAGGATGATGAGAAGGAGGAGTAGCCCATTCAGGGAGTTGTTTCACCCTTTCCTTACTTGTTTGAGCTTAAGAATTGAGGGCAATGCTTATTTTTTTTGGGAGGTGATGCATATTTGATTGTTGTTGTTGGTTGCCCGTGTTGGGCCTTGAGATATTATTTTTATTGCCTTTGTCGGGCCTTGATATTTTTATTTCCCTATTACACTATTTATTTGGCCCTTGTTAGCCATGTTTGGATGATTGTGAAATCGCCCTTGTCGGGACTTTTATTTCTTATTAGTGTTTAAACTGTGCCCTCGCCGGGCTTATTTTTATGTGATTGCTTGAGTTGTGATAATGCTGGGTTAGTCCTACACGATTCATTATTTCACTACCCGTGACTTGCAAATGCGCTTAGTGCCTACGCTGAGGCTTGATTTTAAATGATTCAGGAGCGCTTCAAAATTTTGATCACCTTGTTAATAGTAGATTAATGAATAAACTCCAAGGGTTTTTTTCATACCACGGTTCTTTTTCAAGGAGCAAATTGTTTCTTTTATATTCATTTTCTTTCATTTTCTTTGTTTATTTTTGTATCAAACCGGGTTGGTATTTCCCTATAATAGATCGAGAGGTGACTTTCTTAAGGAAAAATACCAAGTTTTAGTTAAAATTGAGTCCGTGTAATTCTTATCTCAAAATGGACCCACCAAAAAAAAATTGGCAAGAAATTTTTGACAAATTGAAGGAAAGAGGGAAAATGATTTTGAGTAAAGCATTCTCTTGTCATAACTTGCACACTCCTTGTTTGGCTTGATCGATTCACAAACAAGTGTGTAATAGAACTCGAAATAGCTTGTCAAAAGTCATTTGTCCAAATTGATTGTGATACTCATTGTGAAATTCTTGTGTTGTGATGCCTTATGTGGTAAGATTGTACTTAGTTCTTCTCTGCATGTGTTGTCTAGAACTTTCCTCGAATGTGATTCAAGGTAAAATCCTAGATATAATCGAGCTTGGAAGATGACCTTAGGCCCTTTTTGAATAAGTCACTTCACCTAAATTGACTTCCCTTTTACATTGACCCTAGTAATCCCCATTGAGCTTGTGACATTTATTTTGTACCTTGTTTGAAACCTTAACCCTTCTTGGAAACTCAATTTTCGCACCCATCCTCTCTAATGGCTCGAAAGTGAAAAGTAGGCTAAAAGCCTAAGTTTGGGAGGAATTGAAATGATAAAATATGCAAAAGCCTAAGTTTTGGGGTGTATGCACCAATGTGGAGAAGAAAGGGAGGTATTTCAACACAAGGTAGCACCATATGCCTAAATCAAAAATTGCTTCACATTGTCCAATGAAATGAACAAAATGAAAAGAAAGGAATGAAATGGTGCTACCAAGTAAAGGTGATAATATAAAGTAAATGATCAAGTTGAAGGGAAACCTTGGGGTGTGAGAGGGAGAAATAAGGTAAAGTTATTGTTAAAAAATGTGAGCGGTGTTTTGGATGATCAAAAAGAGCGTAAGGGAGGTTTAGTCACTTGAGCCAAATGCAATCCTCACCTTAACACTAGCAAATATCATAACCTGCAAGTCCTTAGTGATTTCGAGCTTGATAACTCTACATTAGTGGTGAACTACATAAAGGGAAAGCCTAAATTTCAATGCGTGTGCACTCGAACTTCCTTGAGAGAGTGAGAGTCTTCTTGATCCCTTTATATTCCCTTTTTATTATAAATTATATGATTGTGAGTGGGATTATCTCTTGTGGTGAGTGGCATCACACACTTTAAAGGAATGATGAAGTCTCTATTTTAATTGAGAGGAATGAATGAGGCAAATTGTATGGTGAATCTCGAGGCAAACCTTGAAGGTCCATGTCGATGACTTGAGAAGCTTGAATATCTTGTTTTGAATGAAAAATTCTTCTATTTTGAATGGGAAATGAAGTCCCTATGATAAACATTTTAAAATGATCAATTGCCTTGAGAAGAGGGTGGTCCAAATTTAGATGAGCATTGTAGTTGAGTCTTTTTGTTTGATATTTTCTTAGTTGTGGAGTTTAGATTAATCTTGTGTGCACCTTGTGTGTTTTAGAACATAATTCATTCCTTACTTCATGAGTATCTTCTTTGAGGACAAGCAATAGTTTAAGTTTGGAAGTTTGATAAGTTGGTAATCTACCAATTTATTGAGCCTTTATTCATGAATTATTGCCATATTTTGATGAGAATTAGAGGTACTTATTGCCTTTATTGATGAAAATGCAGGTACTCTTGTTCAAAAGTACAAAACAAAGGAATTGGACCCAAAGAGCTCAAAAAGAGTTGAAGTGTTAAGGTGACCGAAAACAAGGAAGAATTTATCGAGAGGTACGACCGACATGCGAGCCGCACAATGCAGCGTGCGGTCCTCACTTCCCTTTGCATATCACCATAAGATCAACTGGCATCACTAGTCAGCAGACTAGGAACATGCAAAGCGAATAACTCGTGGTGCGATCGCATGTCGTGTCGCACATCGCATTGCACCATGCCCAAAGGGTATTTTTATCCAATGCCAAGTGACATTTTGGGAAGGTTCTAAAACCAATTTTGGGTTGTGTACCAGAGATAGTTTTGATAGAGAGTTGCTAGTTTGGAATAGAGAATAGTTTCCAAGGAAGATATTGAGAGTACTCTTTCTCTTCATCTTCCATACTTAGAATTTACCATTTTTTTACTAAATTGAGCTTCGATTTGGATTTTAGCTTAAGTATGAATGGAAGTATGAGTTACCTAATTGGTATACCTTCTTATCTCCTTAGTATGAGTAGCTAATTTCCTTATCTAGGGGTATATGTATGATGGGTATTTGAATCTGGGTACGGGTCTTATTTAACTGTGCTTATAATTGATGAATTGATATGAGCCTATTGAATTCCTCAAGTTTTAATCATAATATTGATGGTTGCAAACATTAATTGAGTTTTCTTAATTGTGTTCTTGCTTGAAAGAGGGTTTCATAATTCAGATAGGAATTCAATAGTGGGAATTTGAGATTTCCACCTTAGATTGAGGCTAGAAATAGCTTAATCAACAGAAACTGTCATCTAAGAGTTTAAGATAGAAATAGTATGACTTCCCCAAGCAATTAAATTGGTTGGTTCATGTTAAAACTATGGTGATTGAATAAAGACCATAGGATATATATTTGAAGGATTGAGAGATTACCAAATATAACTAAAACCAATGCTACTCATATCATTAATCGAGTATTTGCATCATTAATCAAGTACCCTAACCCTTATAGAATTCCATCGGAAGCATACCCCTAGTCTCAATATCATTGATTATAAATCTCGTGTTTACAATACGCTTTTGTGTTAAAATCAAAGTTGCTATGTAAATTTCCCTTTCCAATTCCCCCAATCTTCACTTTTAAGTTGTTTTAGCATTTACTCTCTTAGTGATTATTTCTCGACGATCTCTTAACGAATCACTACTCCACTCTGTGTGGATTCAACCCCGACACTCGTTGGGTTACTTTTGTTTTGCTTGACAATCATTACAACCTCCTTCAAAAGAGTTCTTTTGAGCGTCATCATCTTGTATGCTACTCATCTGCTTCAACTCCTATAACTTACGCTTTGCCTCATAGATGAAGTTGTTGGGAAATAAAGCCAGCTTGAACTTGGCTTAAAATTACTCCCATGTGTTGATGGTGCAAAACTCCTTCTCCATCTTGGACTCTTTCCATTTCCACCATAGCATGGACATCTTCGAGAGGTATAACACAATGACATTGATCTTCTTCTTATCATTCTTCACCTTGTTGCACTTGAAATAATTCTTCAAATGTCAAAGAAATTTCTTTAGCTCTTGTGCATCACGATCTCCTTTGAACATTGGTGGATTGGGAGCCTCAACCTTGGTCTCCCTATCTTTGTTGGATGTCGCAGACACACCAGCTTTAATCTCCGCCTCGAGTGCCTCTATCTTATCCTTAATGGTCTCAATCGTTCTTAATTCTTTCATGAGCCTGAATTCCAAGAAAGTGATGGTTGCCCTCATCTCCAATTCTGCATATTTGCACCCCTCCACCTTTTTTGAATGTTTCCACTCTCGTCAAGGGTTAAGTATTCAAGAGTCTTGAACTTGTCGTTGACCTTGTTCAAACATTTTCCAAAAACCTCCATGGCCTACCTTACCCTCTCAACCCTCACGATCCACTCTATTCCATGCGTGATGTATGTTGGCAGCTCTTACTGTTTGTCATCACTTACCTCAATGGCCTAAAGTGAGTGGGATGTTGGCGTTTTTCTTAGTCTAGGGTCGGACAATAGTTTCTCATTCTTCTTATGATTCTTTCTCCACTTTCAGCGCTTTTGCCTAGAATCCTATTTGACGTTGGTGGTGCTAGGAGTGTTAATGTCTCACTCATTTTCCATTTTCCTATTACTAACCTTTAAACTGATATCACGTTGTCAAAGACTTAAACTTCTACTAAGCACACCGTGCGACACTTGAAAACTCGCTCATGAATCTTCCACAATCTTGCAAGCTTAAGTAAGTCTTTTTAACATTAGATTATTAAGGGAATGCTAAATTGAAGAAAGACACAAGAGAATTTCCAAAATAAGCTTTTATATTGCTCAAGACTTAGAAGATTTTCTTGATGCCTTTACAAATAAATGCCCCTTTCTTTATTCTAATCATCTAGGGGCTAGTGGACAAAAATAATAATTATTACACAAGTCCCTACATCTATCTATATCTATATCAATATCTATACTATATTAAAAGTGTGAAAGACCTTACAATGTGATTTGAACTTTTTACCCTTCATTAAAAAGTTCTCCAATAGACGAAATTGTCTTTTTCTATTTCCTCAAATAAAATTATGATTATACATAAATACTAATATATATTTAAATATAATAATATTATATTTCACAAAGTTCTAAAAAAAAAAGATTTTCCATATATTTTAGTTCGTAGCTTTATTTTTGGGGATTTTTCAATCTTTATTTGGTTATAAAGAGAAATCCCTAAAACAAAATATATAAAAGTTCCAAAATTAAATCGTTTTTGAAATATATATTATAAAATTAATAATATTATATTCTAAAAAATTTATTGTAACTTTTACTTTGTAGCTTTTCTTTGGAAAATTCTTCAGTCGTCTTTTAGTTATAAGAGAGGAATCCCCAAAACAAATCATATAGGAATCCCTAGAATTGTTGGGTATTTGACTCAATCTTCAATCTTCACGCACTCAATAGAATTTTGATGGTTTTTTTGTATACAAGTTTGGTTTAATCATATTGTTCTAATATCTCAATTATTGTATTATTTTATTATAATTTCTGTTCTGTTACTATTTATTATTTTTCTATTTAATACATATAGTAGATGAATGTTCGATCGGGTTTTGAGAAATTTTTGTGAAAAGATTAAGTTTAATCTCATTGTTATGATATTTTGATTATTGTATTGTTTTATTGTAGTTTTTGTTCTGTTGCTCTCCGCTACTTATTTTTGTTTAATACAGGTGATAGATGAATGTTCAGTTGGACTTTAAGGTTTTGGTATAAAGGTTAGGTTTAATCGTATTGTTCTGATATCTCGATTATAGTATTATTTTGTTGTAGTTTCTATTCTGTTGCTATCTTCTATTTTTACTATTTAATACACGTGGTAGATGAATGTTCGATCGGGCTTTAAGAAATTTTTGTGTAAAAGTTAGGTTTAATCGTATTGTTATGATATCTCAATTGTCATATTGTTTTAATATTATTATCTGCTATTTTTAATTTTATATATTTTATATTGATTGAAGCTTTGACATGATGTACATGTGCAACGCACATACACTAAACTAGTTATATTAAAAGTTTGAAGGACCTTATAATGTGATTTAAACTTTTGTCTTTCATTAAAAGACTCCACAATAGACAATATCAGTTTTTCATTTTTTTCTCCAATTATTAATTAATTATTTTTATAATATTAAAATTAAAAAGTCCTAAAATATATGGTAAAATGATAATATCGTAAGAGATATTAAGAGGCTTAATTATTGAGAATTTCTAATATATGGTAAGATAAAAATATTTAATGAAAAATATTAGGAGAATTTAATAAATTAAGGAGTCCTGAAGCAAATATATTTTTGAAAGTTTGTTGACTTTGAAACTTTATTTATATTTATTAGGAGTACTTAATTATTTAGGAGGAAAGTTTTGTTCATTTAAATTTATGGACGTTTTTCAAAAGTGGAGTAGTAATTATTATTTTTTGTTACTTTCATTCACTTTCAACTCTATTTGTATTTAATTATTTTTATAATATTTATTTAAATGTCATTAATACCTATTTTTATTATATAAGAAGTTCTAATATTTTATACTTCTAAATCAATTTAAAATTTTCTTATATAATTATTTATTTTAAGAATGTAGTAAATAAAAGTTTTTCACAATTCTATTTAACTAATTTTTTGCACACAATTTGTTTAGGTCTAGAACATGCCTGTGCCTGAGCTTTCTTTTCTACTTTTCTTTTGTCTCTTTTCTTCTTTTTCCTTTTGTCTTTTTAGTTAATTTTGATCTTGATACACATTATTTTCTTAGATGCGGTGTAGTTAATTTTTTACCATAGTTCTTTTTCTACTTTTTCCTCATATATCAATATGTTTATTATTTTTGTAAAGTTATTACATCTTTACCTTCTTTAACCAATATATGAATAAATCTATACAAGTCATTATTGATTGATTCTTCAATATTCTTGTGCAGGAGAAGGAAAATTCATGTTTCAAGAAAATGAAGATTCGTGTGGAGCGTGTGATTGAGACTTCATGCCGATTAAGAGTGAAGTTGAAGGAATATTTATACAAAAGTATTTATTCAATTTTTCCTCATTTTTTTTCTTCTAGAAGCCCTAGCTTTCCCTGCCGAACTCTTTATTGCTTTTAAATACAGATAATAAACAAATAAAATATATGCTCTGCAAAATTGCGCTTGCATTTTTTCGTCAGTTGTTGTTTCATTTTTCTGTGATTTAAGTATTGTTGTATTTGAAGTTTCAAACAAATTCTTATTTATCCGTGAACTATAATATTTTTTGGGGTTTTATATTAATCACGATTATTGTGTTGATGTATAATTGAACACAAAAATTATTTTTTATTTTGATTCCCCTGCTCCAAAATTAATGAATAGGGTAGCAACCAACTTGAGAAGAGATGGGGTTCGAATAATGAGTTATATCAATATGAATTGAAAATCAAAATCAATTATTGAGTTTATTTTATCAAAATGGTAATATTTTTTTTGTCACGACCCAACCCACCGGGCCATGCGAGCGCCTACTCTAACCACCTAGATAGACGAACCCTCATCACCCGTCCAACAGGTGACATGCGGAAAATAGAAAGTAGCAAAATAACCTTCCTTTTATCATTAAAAACCTTGTTATTACAGCATTTGAAAACAGAAAACAGTTCTGAGATATAAATTACCCTCCCTAGGACCTAGTCTAAACAGGTACAAGAGCTACTACAAGATTTATACAAGAAAGAAAAGACACAACTTCCGTCATGGAATCGAAGGACAGAAGCTGCTGGAGATCCTCATCACCGTGAACCTATGAAACATCACCAACCCTGCAACTAGACTATACCCCAAAAGGAATAGCAAGAGTAGAATAAGAACAAATACACGTTCTGGTAGGCATCACTGGTCGACCCGAATCTACTCCTACCATCATATAACAAAACAGGGAAAAACATGACTGCAAATAATGTAATTCAAATTCCGTCCACCAACCCCCTCCCCGTTCATTTTCAATGACATCCAGCCCTTCCTAGTCCTTACTTCTCAGACTACTCAAGCCATAGTAACCTTAGACTTCCCAAGTCTTACTACCAGTCTAACCCCTAAGTCTTGACCCGGACTACCACCCTGTTTACTCTACAAATCCCAAGGACTCCACATTCCAGAAACCATCCCAACTACTGTCAGTCCAGACCCATCACCCTCATAGTGCCCTCTATGATAATTCGGACCCCTCAAGAGTTCTCAAGAGTCTCTCTCCCGATAATACCTACTAGTGATGCAACGCCCGACTCTCAACCGTTTCCCCAGCCTAGTTCTCACGTGCAAGCCGACCAATCATATGATTATGAACAACTACAACCGATTAACCACACAAATATAGCCCGGACCCACCCGGGGATCCCCTATAAGAAACACCTAAGTGTTAAGCAGACAACCCGGCCTAGTCTAAGACCAACTCAGCAGATATAACAGAATTCCCGATCACTCAAGGACCACCAACAAATATCACAATTCAATAATAGCCCGGTCCACTCACGAAACCAATAACAGTCAATGCAATGCAATAATATCAATGCAATGCAAGTATATCAATGCAATGATGTAGTAAAATAACCCGTACCAGGCGTGGTTCCCGAGCCAACCGTTAGTATTTTGTAACAGGCGTGGTACCCGAGCCAACCATTTATTATACCCGTACGAGGCGTGAAACCCAAGCCAAATGTTAGTATTCCCATACCAGGCGTGGTACTCGAGCCAACCTAATGTCAATTAACCCACAGTCAAATAATGAACAAACAACTTGTAAAACCAACAAGCAACACACCGTTCAATCCACAGACTATAAAACAGGACCCTTAGACATTCTAAACAATTCCTCTAAGCAATGTAATTCATACAAACACTTAGATAAGAGTACAAAAATAACCAACATTCACAGGAATCGTAAGCCATCACCTACTCTCTCTCCCCGGTATATAACTTAATCTCGACCTCCGTTCGAGGACTAAACACACTCACCCTTTCTTTACATATCAAGCATGGTTTCCCCTTTTTAGCATAATTTAATAATCCCATTGATTTTGGAACTTACCTAGATAAAACAACACGAGTTACCACCCCTTAGCCCTTAGCAAACAACGACTACTTATCATGCCTTCAGCATTCCCGAAACTTCGCCTAGGAGTTTCCCACCTTCATACCCTTTTAGTTGTCCTTAAAATTCCCGGTTCCCCGATACTTTCCGATATCTCAGTCCCTGAGTCCTATCATTTTAGCATGCCAAGACAACATAACCAGCCCCAAATGACTACAATCAAGTCACAGTTCAATCCAACCAATCCTTAGCTCACTCATAACTAATACCCAATCCATCAGACTCCGTGCCCGGAGGCCTAAAACATGAAATCTATATTCCGATATATGATGAATAGAAAAATGTAAACAGGTCTAACTAATCATGATAACCTAGCCTACCTAGGCACCAAGCAGCTACAATCGTGCATTTTTGGCTCCGTGAAGGCATTCCCGGCTGAACGATGGTCCTGGAATCCGCTGTTATGCGTCGCTCCAACCATGACCCCTCCTTCTCATGATTCCCTAGTCTTGGAGCAGCATGGAAGGTTTTTTTTGGAGAAACCCTCGTATGTTTTCTAATTGAGGAGGAGAAGCTTTTTAATAAAATCCCATTTTGAGGCTACTGCCCCCGTCATTCTGCTATGGCGGTTACTCTTCCGCTATGGTAGTCCCGCTATAAAGGAATAATTACCGCTATAGCAGGGTGATGTCAGCCTAAATTATTTCTAAAAATCACAAATTTTCCACTATGTCACCCTACTTAAACAAACTTACTTTAAATTAGTTCCCCAATTAATTTGACTTTGAGATACTTAGAGTAACGACGGATCTGGTCGTTACTCGAACAATCCTAGAATAATGACAAGACGAGGGAGACTAGCCCGGGACTTTTACTACCCTAATCGACCGCGTAACTTATGGACCTACGCGAATTACCAGCCCTTTCTCGATTAGTCGCATCGATTTGAAAGAAATTAGATGATCCCGCCCCCTCGGAGAAAATTTCCTTCAAGAAAGTTACACGCGACCTTCCCGAGCACCCAAGAAAATCTGGGGTCTCGGATAATGTTGGAGAAAACGAATTTGAAACCTCTGAGAGAACTTCTCCTTACCAAAAACTGATTTTTTTCCCACCCGCTATAGCGTACAATATACCACTATAGAAATTTTGCTATAGCGGTTTGTCGACCGCTATAGCGGTTGACAACAGAATGAAATAGGGGAGAAAATGGACTTCACCCCCATTCTCCCCATATTCCCTTCGAGCATACCACTTTCTCTTTTGATCACTCCACTTTTGACATCAAAATTTTCAGGTAAGACTCGTTTCTACTTGTTTCCCTTCTTCCTTGAACGATTTTTCTCATGAATATGGTAGAAAACGAGGAACTTGTAGTATATTTAAAGTGGGTTTTCGCACTTAGAAGTTTTTGTTGGATTTTGTTGAATTCCCAAAGCATGGATACTTCCGTTACGTTTACAATGCCTACAAAGCGTTCTGGGTGTTAGAATTACCCTAGTATTATCCAAAAATGGGCCAAAATGGGGTGGAATGTAAAGGGTTGTTCTTGAACAAGAGTTGTGATTTGGACGATTTATAGGGGTTATAATGCCCAAATTTTCCTAGAAAATAGTAATGGGGGACTTTGGGTAAGTAGATCTGAATTTGGGGTGTCAAAAACAGAATTTTAGACCAAGGGGCGCCATTGTTGCACCCCTTGAAGCTTCGCAGATGATGAATACCGCTATAGCAATTGGGCTCTGCTATGGCGGTTTTGCTACAGTGGATAGTTTTCCGCTATGGCGGACGATCGTCTGCTATAGCGGAAGGCCGTGAACAAGTAGCTTCCCAAGCTGACACTTAGAAAACTTTTCCCCATTTTTCTAAATCCCTTATGCCTTATCGAGTTCTAATTCTGTTTTTCCTTGCTACACTACAGGTTATACTTCAAATGGCTGGAGGAGGACAATTACCCGTGTATGATTATGACCATTTTCCCAATGAAGCTAGTCAGGAGCGGCTCCTGGATTACCGGAGACTGGGCATTTGTTAGGAGAGAGGTTGCAAGATGACTGGAGTGGATGGAAAAGCAGCCGCCTTCCATCGTAAGATTAGAGAGTTTAGCTGGGAGTCCTTGCTAGTAGCTCCTCCTCCCGCATAGACAGGCTGGGTATGGGAGTTCTATGCTATACTCCCTACAGTTCATTGGGATGAGCCCAACCCCACTCTCCGTATCCGAGGAATGGACGTCCCAGTGGATGCTCAGACTATCAATGAGGTGCTTGGAGTGCCTCACATCTCCAATGAGGCCTGCGAGGCTAAGTTCCGGCTCTGGGACATGACTTGGTTGAGGGACACTCTGGTGGATGAGACGTGCAGGGATAAGGTCTACTGGGTCAGCCCCGAAGGAGTCACCAGTACTTACTTTTCTATAGAGGCTAGGATGTGGCTCAACTTGGTGTCTTAGAGGATTTGCCCGTAGGGTAACAAGACCGACGTGACCTATGCCTGGGCTCTGGTGATTGCTTGTGCCATGCAAGGCATTATCATAAATGTGGGGGAGAAAATCATTTCCGAGTGGAAGGAATTCTACCGGGATCACAGGAAGGGCCCCTATCTTTCGGGTTTTGTATCCGAGTTATGCAAGCGAGTTGGAGTGCCTGAGGACCATAGTGACTTAGAAGTGGCTATGGACGACCTCTTTGACCCTGTCCGGGTGAAGGTGGTCTCCAAGAAGAAGAGAAAAATGGATGAAGCCGGGTGCAGTCAACCGGTTGAGGAGGTCAACGACGACGATGATGATGATGGCACCCCTGCCCCTTCCCAGCCCCAGCCCCAGCCCCCGATCTCTAGAGCCCAGCAGGAGGAGAATTTGGCAGCTGTCCAGAGGTTTATGGAGGATACTAACGCCATAGGTACAGCCCCACACCCATCTTCTCAGGAACTTGTAGCACTCTTTAGGGAGTTAGAGGAAGAGAAGAAGAAGAGATGCTCCCAGGATCGCATGTTTGCCCGGATGTGGAAGACCATCAAGGTCATGTTCTCATGTGTTGCCCCAGGTCAGGAGCTGCCCACACTCGAGCCTGAGGATAGGCATGAGTTTCCCTTCCTGAGCGATGATAAGGTTTAGGACCTCCCCCTCCCCCTTTTACTAGATACTGCTTATTGCTTTCGGTTGCCCCCGTTTGGGGCTTTTTAAGACAATATTTCTCTTTCCCCCTTTTCCTTTCGTTTTAGCATGTGGATGCTAGTTTTAGACACTATTTTCCTTTTTATGCATATTATATTAGATGTAAACATGCTTTTCCTTGGTTTATGCAGTGAATTCGTAGCCTATTACTTGCTTTTATATTGCCCCCGGGAAGGAATGAAAACAGGGGAAAACAGAGCAGGCTTTCTGCCTCACGTATTTCTGCTATGGCGATGCCACTCCACTATAGCGGATCCACTATAGCAGAGAAAAATCCTCTATCTCGGGAGCGCTGTAGCGGTGTCGTCCGCTATGGCGGTCCATATGGTAAACAGTACAAAAATTTGATTTTTTAGCCAATTGCACGCATCCCCCTTCCCGGTTACCACCGTATAAACCTGTAAATCCCGCCATGGTTTTAAATCACCCTTAAGATCATTCCAGACATCAAACATATCACAATTAGGCATAACACACTATTAACACAAAGAAATCACAACAACAATCGTTTCCCGACAATATCTTTCCGTCATTACACTAGTGACTCCTTTGTTCCCATGGTTTCCAACCAAGTCCCGACTGTCCTGAAACCGAAGCTTCTCTACAGTCACAGTTCCTAATCCCTTATCATCTTAACCAATTATAAGCCCCTTTACATGCAGTACCACTCTTTAAATCAAAACAATTTACAGCTTATCACAACCTAAGGTACACAAAATTTTCAACTCAATGACCCTCTGCAGACTCTACATGCACGTCAGATAACAATTCACATCAAGGTAACCAATACATAAAAATTCAAGTAGGTTTTACAACTCATCAATACACAACATTTCACTTCAGGTCATAGCAAGAATCAAGTCACACAAATTCACCTCCTATTCGTCCTATGGATGGCCATTAGCCGATCATCCATGTCTTATTGCAGCCTCTCAGGCCAGATACCAATTGGAACCTTCCCGATTCCAATTTCTCTTGCTTGTCTTATCGCAACTGTAGTACAAAGTCCTCCTTCACTTCATCGAGATACCAATTGGAATTAATCCATACAAGAAAGTAAACAACCGTACGAAAGAATGAAAGAAGGGGGACGTTTCCTAGAGTGCTTCATAGCTTCCCAAAGATTTAATGTGGACGTCAACACACGAATTCGTAGGACTCTATTTGACACTTTGCTCGTGTACTGGGAGACCAATAACCTAGGCTCTGATACCATCTGTCATGACCCAACCAACCGGGCCATGCGAGCGCCTACTCTAACCACCTAGATAGATGAATCCTCACCACCCGTCCAACAGGTGACATGCGGAAAATAAAAAGTAGCAAAATAACCTTCCTTTTATCATTAAAAACCTTGTTATTACGGCATTTGAAAATAGAAAATAGTTCTGAGATATAAATTACCCTCCCTAGGACCTAGTCTAAAAAGGTACAAGAGCTACTACATGATTTATACAAGAAAGAAAAGACACAACTTCCGTCATGAAATCGAAGGATAGAAGCTGTTGGAGATCCTCATCGTCGTGAACCTATGAAACATCACCAATCCTGCAACAAGACTATACCCCAAAAGGTATAGCAAGAGTAGAATCAGTACAAACACACGTACTGGTAGGCATCATCGGTCGACCCGAATCCACTCCTACCATCATATAACAAAACAGGGAAAAACATGACTGCAAATAATGTAATTCAAATTTCTTCCTCCAACCCCCTCCCCATTTATTTTCAATGCCATCCAGCCCTTCCTACTTCTCACTTCTCAGACTACTCAAGCCATACTAACCTTAGACTTCCCAAGTCTTACTGCCAGTCTAACCCCTAAGTCTTGACCTGGACTACCACCCTGTTTACTCTACAAATCCCCAGGACTGCACATTCTGAAACCCATCCCAACGACTGTTAGTCCAGACCCATCACCCTCATAGTGCTCTGTATGACAATTCTTACCCCCAAGAGTTCTCAAGAATCTCTCTCACGATAATACCCACTAGTGATGCAACACCCGACTCTCAACCATCTCCCCAGTCTAGTTCTCACGTGCAACCCGACCAATCATATGATTATGAACAACTACAACCGATTAACCACACAACTATAGCCCAGACCCACCCAGGGATCCCTTCTAAGAAACACCTAAGTGTTAAGAAGACAACCCGGCCTAGTCCAAGACCAACTCAGCAGATATAAAAGAATTCCTGGTCACTCAAGGACCACCAACGAATATCATAATTCAATAAACAACCCAGTCCACTCATGGAACCAATAACAGTCAATGCAATGAAACAATATCAATGCAATGCAACAATATCAATGTAATGATGGAGTAAAATAAACCCGTACCAGGCGTGGTACCCAAGCCAATTGTTAGTATTTCGTACCAGGTGTGGTACCTGAGCCAACCATTTGTTATACCCATACCAGGCGTGGTACCCGAGAGCCAACCATTAGTATTCCCATACCAGGTGTGGTACTCGAGCCAACCGAATGTCAATTAACCCACAGTCAAATAATGAATAAACAACTTGTAAAACCAACGAGCAACACACCGTTCAATCCACAGACTGTAAAACAGGACCCTTAGACATTTTAAACAATTCCTCTAAGCAATGTAATTCATACAAATACTTAGATAAGAGTACAAAAATATACAACATTCAGAAGAATCGTAATCCATTACCTACCCTCTCTCCCAGGTATATAACTTAATCTCGATCTCTGTTCGAGAACTAAACACACTCACCTTTTATTTACATATCAAGCATGGTTTCCCCTTTTTAGCATAATTTAACAATCCCATTGATTTCGGAACTTACCTAGATAAAACAACACGAGTTACCACCCCTTAGCCCTTAGCAAACAACGACTACTTATCCTGCCTTCAGCATTCTCGAAACCTTGCCTAGGAGTTTCCTACCTTCATACCCTTTTAGTTGTCCTTGAAATTATTGGTTCCCCGATCCTTCCCGACAACCCAGTACCTGAGTCCTATCATTTTAGCATGCAAAGACAATATAACCAGCCCCAAATGACTACAATCAAGTCACAGTTCAATCCAACCAATCCTTAGCTCACTCATAACTAATACCCAATCCATCAGACTCCGTGCCCAGAGTCCTAAAACATGAAATCTTCATTCCTCTATACGATGAATAGAAAAATGTAAACAAGTTTAACTACTCATGAAAACCTAGCCTACCTTGGCGCCAAGCAGCTGCAACCATGCGTTTCTGGCTCCGTGAAGGCGTTCCCGGCTGAACGATGGTCCTGGAATCTGCTGTTCCGCGTCCCTCTAGCCATGACCCCTCCTCCTCATGATTCCCTAGCCTTGGAGCAGCATGAGAGGATTTTTTTTTGGAGAAACCCTCGTATGTTTTCTAACTGAGGAGGAGAAACTTTTTAATAAAATCTCATTTTGAGGCTACTGCCTCCCGTCGTTCCGCTATGGTGGTTACCCTTCCGCTATGGCGGTCCCGCTATAGCAGGGTGACGTCAGCCCAGAATATTTCAAAAAATCAGAAATTTTCCACTACGTCACCCTACTTAAACAAACGTACTTTAAATTAGTTCCCTAATTAATTCGACTTCGCAATACTTAAAGTAACGACAGACCCGATCGTTACATTTTTAGCCGTATATCTATTTTACTTATAATTGTTTAAGTGACATAAAAAAGCTAAAGTATACTAAAAATTCACTAATTACAAAAAGTTAAAACATGTTATACATGAATTTTGATGGTATTTAATAAATGAATTGAAAGTGATTTGTGATTTCATATCGTCCGAAAAATAAATATGAATTGTTATATTAGGTTAGATAGATATTATTCATAATTATACCACTTTTATTTTGAAAGGTGGATAAACATTATTCGGTTCTCATCAATTTTAATAGTTCACCTATATTAAGTTAGATTTTACTAGAATTATGGTAAAAAAAAATATAAATAAAAGAAAGAGAAGGTATGACGGAAAAAATTAGTAAAAATATCTTACTTAAATTATAAATAGCAAAATAATAGGTACAACCAAAAAAATAATTAAAAAGTTATTTTGATAAATTCTTACTTTTATGTTGATTTGTAAAAGTCTTAAGTGAGGTTTGTTACGTGTCTCTTTTGATTATGCTACTAATTTATTTACATTTGATTTAGAAAAGTCTTTTAGGTATAGGTTTGATTTGTCTACTGCATGTATGTTTATTTCTGATTTGTTTTATAGTAATTTATTTAGGTTTAGTTTAAAATAAATATCAATTTAATTGTAGACTCCATTATTAATAGTGTGATGGTAAGTTATCATGTTCCTTTTAAGTAGACTTTTAATTTTAAAATTTAATGTTAATTTTTTTAAAGTTATGTACTTAATAATATAATGTAAATATAATAATTTATATATATATATATATATATATATATATATATATATATATAATTTATGTGGCACACACGTGCAACACACTTATACTAAACTAGTCTATATTATTATAAAAGCATGAATATAAATGTTGGTTAACCAAACTAGCCTTAAAATATTGAACGTCTTTTATACCCCTAATTATTTACATTACTTTTCACAAGAAGTCATAAGAAAAGGATAAAACTGGAGCTACAACACTAACAGAAAGAATTATGATGGAATAGGGATTTAAAAAATATAGTTAATGAATGAAATACAAATTGATTTTTAGAAGTATTCTAAAATTAGTAGAGGAGTATTGTAATTATAAATTCTTTGTCCAAGTGGCTCCAGGAGTCTTTTATGCCCTTTGATAGGTAAAACATTCGTTAGTAAAGCTATTTCATGTTTGAACAAAAATTTAATTAATATTTTTTGTCACAACTCGATTTCTCGGTCATGATGACACCTACAACTTTTCAGTAGGCGAACCAATCCCCGTAGCCCAGAACAATGAGTAATGAGCTACTATCAACCAATTAAGCGAGACAACAGTATAAATATGCAGAAGCAAGGGAAAATAAGTAAAGAAAAAGGGATAACAGGAATATAAATGTACATATATGGAAGCTAAACCAAACCCCAAAACCTGGTATCATAGTATAGAGCCAAAACTACATATAAGGAGTACAAACGATCCAAAATAATATATACAGTCTCTGAATGGTGATAACGCCCAAACTACACCTCAAATTAACGAGGCGTAAGCGGTCGTAGTCAAGTAAAGAACCCAACAAGGTTGGGGTCGAATCCCACAGAGAATATGGTGAAGATTAAGCCTTTAGTGAAGTACGTGACTGATGGTCAATAGTTTCCGGTAAATAAGGGGGGGGGGGGTTTGTGTGAACAAATCGTAAACAAAACAAGTAATAAACGTGTGAGTTTTAATCAATATGATAGAACGCGAACTAGGGACGTGTTCACCATGGCGTTGTAACAATCGATTCTAGGCGTTACATGGTTCTTTCTATATGCGTGTCATGATGTGATTGCGTCAATGGTATCGTCTAAACGTCTCTCGACCAAATAAATAAATTTCCTTTTCTATTCTCTCGACCTCGAAAAGATGTGCTTTTTAGCTTTCAATCCTAAACATCAAGTAGATTAATCCAGTTACGGCATTAATCATTAAGACGAGAGTTGGTAGTCTCGAATCCTTGTCGTTAATCAAGTTTCCCGGTTTTAATCTCTTTACTCAAGCAAATTAAACCTAGGCATGTTCTAATGTTTGCAACCACTAGAAAACGTGACATAAAGTATGATTAACAACGTGACTATATGTAAATTGAACCCGTCGCTACCCGGAATCTATATCGCTACTTTAGCCATGGCTCCCACAACCCTAGTTGCGGGAGTTTTAGTTACTCATGCTCGAAGAAGAAAAGAAGAAATTCATAATAAAGGAAAGAAGATTCTTACAATATGATGAAAATAATCTTCAATAATCCAAGAACAAGAAAATAACAAGATCCCCAAGAACGATCAAGAACACGAATTCAAGAATACAAAAATGTGTTGTTGCTCTCAAAAACGACTAAAAACTATGCTAAAACTATTGGGTGAACGATATGTAAAATAAACCTATCATAGGGTATTTATAGGAGTCAAAGAAACCAAATCCAAAACGGGTTAGGAGTCCTAAACGCGGACAGCCGCTGACGCGCGTCTGCCTTAACTTGACGGCCAGGCTGACGGACCGTCAAGCCAGTGACGGACCGTCGCCTGGACCGTCACTGCTAACCAGTGATGCCGCCTGAAGTTGTTGCCTTGGTGTGACGGTCACTGTGACGGACCGTCACATGTGTGACGGGCCGTCACTCAGGCCGTCACTCTTAGGCAGAATGTTGTTTTTCGCGTATTTCCTTCCGTTTCCGTGTTTGTTTCCATTTCCTACAAATACAACATAAAAACATCAAAAACAACAACGGTTGCTTGAAAACGTACGATTGTTCTTAGTTAAAAGGAGTCGAAAGTGACGTAAATTGGCGGCACATCAACACCCTCAACTTAAAACGTTCGCTTGTCCTCAAGCAACATGACATAAAACAATACTACGACTCAACTAAGAAACAAACTCGTGTCTATAGCAACTCATGGTCATTCAAAACTTATTCCATTAAATCAAGCTCCCTCGTAGCACACGAATGTATGAAACACTAACTTGCAAGGATCCAAACATGTCATTCCGATATGATAGAACATTCTACATACACACGCGCAGCTATCCTAACAATCAATAGACAATACAGAGATCTTGGTGCCCTCACCACAAAGAAATCCCACACACACGATTTGGGACTAGGTAAGCGCTCACACTCACAAACGATTTCAAATAATGCACATGCGATACCATAGGCTTGCCCTTACTATTCTATTTCAGTTCTTCAGAAAGCCACTCAGGATCACTACAGGACTTGTTTTGGTTTGTAATGAGGCTTCAGGTGCAGGTAGGATACATTTAGGGGTTAGTGACTAAGCCCTCCTTGGAACTACCGACGTCTTATTACCACATAACTTACTTTGTCCATCCTTATTCACCTTTATATTTCCTTCTTTCTAGCTACAGGTGCGGCCTCTTTATTTTGACAATTCTTTTTATTTCTTTTTCGATCTTTTTCATCTCTTTTTTTTATTCTTTCTTTTTTTTTTTAGGCACACACCCGACTTTTCATTCTATTCACAACCAATCTTCACTATCCTCTTTTTCTTATCATTCACCTCTCTAGTAGCCACCCTCAACTTAGGCTGATTGCCTAAGTTGAGGTGCACAATGTCCAAGGGAGGACCAGGGCCAAAACAGGGTTTACCTCTATAGTAGCCACCCTCAACTTAGGCTGATTGCCTGAGTTGAGGTGCACGATGTCCAAGGAAGGACCAGGGCCAAAATAGGGTTTCAAAGTTAAACAGAAACGGTGACAGGTTATTGAAAGAATAAGATCAATTATGGCTCAAACAGGGATCAAAGGGATTATTTATATTTGGACGGTCTTTTAGGTTAAGTGGACTGCATACAAAAAGGGCCTGTGATCCTTTCCTAAGCAACCCAACTTCGAACTTAACAAAATAGACCGGGCAAGTTCTAGATGCATGCACAGAGTAAGAATTTATAGCAATAATCTCACACACTCTTGGCACCAAGAAACTATATCGCTACCAACTATCAACCAACCGCTCGGCTTAAGCATACTCATTCTAATCATAATCAAACAATGACATTCAAGGATCCAGACAGTCAATCGTTTCAACATAAGTACAAAACCAGAAAATTTTTAAAGGGGCCTCGTTTTAGTCAACAAAAACGTCATGCTCATCACTATAGACACTAAAAAATTTAAAATAACAACCTAAACATGCCGGTTCTACTAGATAGCACACCGGAGGGAAAAGAAACACGGCAACAAAAACCCTCGGTGGTGACTCACAGGTTTCCCCACGAATTAATTAGACTATAATACAACAATAATTTATGGGTTGCCTCCCATACAACGCCTGATTTAACGTCGCGGCACGACGCGGGTGTCTTGATTACTCAGACTTCATCAAGACACCCCAGACTTAATAAACAACCGTATGCACAACTATATACCCTATAATAAACAAAAATAACAAATAAAAGTAAAAGCAGGAAAGTATGACTAAGAGTCAAATAAACACACCAGACTTAATTAACAACCGTATTCCCCGGCAACGGCGCCACTTTTTGATAACGCCCAAACTACACCTCAAATTAACGAGGCGTAAGTGGTCGTAGTCAAGTAAAGAACCCAACAAGGTTGGGGTCGAATCCCACAGAGAATATGGTGAAGATTAAGCCTTTAGTGAAGTACGTGACTGATGGTCAATAGTTTCCGGTAAATAAGGGGGGGGTTTGTGTGAACAAATCGTAAACAAAACAAGTAATAAACGTGTGAGTTTTAATCAATATGATAGAAGGGGAACTAGGGACGTGTTCACCATGGCGTTGTACCAATCGATTCTAGGCGTTACAGGGTTCTTTCTATATGCGTGTCACGATGTGATTGCGTCAATGGTATCGTCTAAACGTCTCTCGACCAAATAAACAAATTTCCTTTTCTATTCTCTCGACCTTGAAAAGATGTGCTTTTTAGCTTTCAATCCTAAACATCAAGTAGATTAATCCAGTTACGGCATTAATCATTAAGACGAGAGTTGGTAGTCTCGAATCCTTGTCGTTAATCAAGTTTTCCGGTTTTAATCTCTTTACTCAAGTAAATTAAACCTAGGCCTGTTCTAATGTTTGCAACCACTAGAAAACGTGACATAAAGTATGATTAACAACGTGAATACATGTAAATTGAACCCGTCGCTACCCGGAATCTATATCGCTACTTTAGCCATGGCTCCCACAACCCTAGTTGCGGGAGTTTTAGTTACTCATGCTCGAAGAAGAAAAGAAGAAATTCATAATAAAGGAAAGAAGATTCTTACAATATGATGAAAATAATCTTCAATAATCCAAGAACAAGAAAATAACAAGATCCCCAAGAACGAATCAAGAACACGAATTCAAGAATACGAAAACGTGTTGTTGCTCTCAAAAACGACTAAAAACTATGCTAAAACTATTGGGTGAACGATATGTAAAATAAACCTATCATAGGGTATTTATAGGAGTCAAAGAAACCAAATCCAAAACGGGTTAGGAGTCCTAAACACGGACAGCCGCTGACGCGCGTCTGCCTTAACTTGACGGCCAGGCTGACGGACCGTCAAGCCAGTGACGGACCGTCGCCTGGACCGTCACTGCTAACCAGTGATGCCGCCTGAAGTTGCTGCCTTGGTGTGACGGTCACTGTGACGGACCGTCACATGTGTGACGGGACGTCACTCAGGCCGTCACTCTTAGGCAGAATGTTGTTTTTCGCGTATTTCCTTCCGTTTCCGTGTTTGTTTCCATTTCCTACAAATACAACATAAAAACATCAAAAACAACAACGGTTGCTTGAAAACGTACGATTGTTCTTAGTTAAAAGGAGTCGAAAGTGACGTAAATTGGCGGCACATCAAATGGTAATAGAGTACATAATGCAAAAGATAAACTAAAGCTAAGCTCCGGTCGCCAAGAGCTGACCCTCAGTCTGGGTAGTCCAAAAGATCACCAAGCACGACTCTCCAAAAAGCTAGCGGCGATGGTCCACTCTGGGATCTGCACCAGAAGATGCAGAGTGTAGGGTGAGCACCAACTGGGAAGCATAAGGTACCCAGTAGGTATCATAGGCCGACTGGGCACATATAAAGTAAAAGAACAATAGCAGGCATAGTAGAAACAAAGTACTCACAGAAATCTATGAAAAGTACACAGGAAGTAGCCTAGAGGGAAGACAACATAAAACAACATAAAGCTAGCATGTAGAACATATACACACAACAGGCGCAGGTAAAAGTAAGAAAGACGCACCTGGGATCCTCGCAAAAATAGTATATATATATATGAAAGTTCTAGAAAGAGACGGTATACCGATAACCTCAAGTGTAAGAGTGGGAGAGAACAATAAAAGTAGACATTCTCAGGAAGCAAAAAAAAAAAATAACCATGTTGATCACGACAATCTCATTCCAGAAACCAACAGCCTCACTGTAACCAATTTCATAATTAAGACCAAGGCAATGTAATAAGAGTCTACCTACAGTCCCTCGGTCGTCCATACAACCGAGGAATGCAAACAAGTGAAAACAAACCCTCCGACATCCCATACTACTGGAGCGTACAATCAACAAGCAGCAGACAAGGGTTGTATCTCACGCACATGAATGATATGGTGCCATGCTAAGTAAAAGTGATAGTAGTACCATATGTTACCCGCTTCCGGCGACCGGTAAGGCCCAGAAGATAGGATCCATGGAAGGTCACACCCGTATACCACTACTACACCTTATACCCCCATCCGACACCCGCAACTCGTAGCCTCGGGTCCAGAACGGTAAGGTCCATGGAGGTCCCCGACCAACATACTAGATGCCTCGCATCTCAAAAATCCCCACGTAAAGCTGCCCGGAGGGTGTCCGGGTATAAATTGGTAAATCAAATAGTTTTAGTGCACGGCCCCACCGAGTTTAGTACTATCTCGAAAGCTGTAGTAAAATGAGTCTAGCCCTCGGTCCCACTGAGCCTAGTATTATCACAAAAGCTGTAGAATATAAGCATGACACTCAACCCCGTCGAGACCAGAAAAAGTGGAACTATTGATAAAACATCTTTTAGAACTTTGCTTATCCCAAGAAGATTCACAAAATAAGTCAAACCATTTTCAAATCATTTCCGTTGAAAACAGGCCCCTCGGGCCATGCAAGGTTTAGAAAATAGTTCCAGTAGGCCCGAAGCCAAAATAGTAGTAAACACATGGAAGGAACCTCTTTATATGCATAGAAATGGTATGATCATACACAGAATAGCCGCCCCGCAGCTCACAATCAACCTAACGGCCCTGCACAGGCTCCGAAGCTACGAGCATAGAAGGATAATTCTATGTCCGGGATTCGTGGACATTCCCAATGATCCCACCGTCTATGTTCCAGAGTCAACAAGGCCCCCGCGGTACCACAAGGGTAATAATATCAACAAATCGGAATACTACACACAACAGAGAAAAGAAATGGGATGAATCACGGAAGAGCGGTCAAGGTCTGTGGTACCAGCCTAACAACCCAACCCAAAGATGCCAACTAGTACAATTTTACCCGATATATATAAAGTCTAGGGAGTTAAGCCGTAACCTACCTGCCATCCGATGACAAGCTCGAACCTCTCCGAAAAAGCTCTGAAATAAAAATACCTTCCAACGAATATGCGAATGCCCGTAGTTGCTTCACGGAAATTGTTCCTTATGTCCTAAGCTTCGCAAACACTATATATACACAGCTTAACTCACCTATAAACAGTTCATAATTAAGCTTAAATTGACGAATTTCCCAAAAGAATCATAACTTGATGAAACGTCCGTAGAACTTCATAAAAATGATCATAAAAGAGCCCCGAGATGGTTACCTTAGCAAACCAAGTTTAAAGCATGAAGAACCACCAAGAAATACCAAGTCCTATCTTCTGAAACCAGCTCCAAACATGGTTTATCAAAGGGGAAAATGGCTTCCACGCGTAGAGGTCGCGTAACTAGGCATGTGGGCAAACTTTAGCGATAGAAATCACCAGAAACACACCTTGATCACTCAAGAACTCTCTTGGAACCCTCCCTTATGTTTTCTCTCTGTTTCAGAACTGTTATGGCGTTTTAAAATGTGAATTGAATCTTTAAATCAATTTTGACCCGACCCAGTTCACGACTCGGTTTCTGCGAGACAGTCCGCGGTAAAATAGTCATAACGTTTTACTCCAAGATCGGTTGGATGTGAGGTTTTATGCGTTGGAAACTAGACTCGTAGACCTTAGATTTGGTAGGTCGAGAGACTTATAATTCTTTATATATTGAGAGAAAAGCTCTGAGACATTTGACCCAAAGTTCAAAAAATTTATTAAAGAAACTTGCGATAACTTTTGCCGACTTGTTAGACTTCAAAACTTATCATACGACCATAGAGACCAAAGAAGCGGCCCAGGCACCAAACTACCGGTCCCGACAAGCCTTAAATGACTTGGGGATGCTACATGCAAGCTCTAACAGTACAAGAAAGGCGAAAATGCGTAAGTGACCGGAAGGGTTATTACATCATCCACTACTAAAAAAGGACTTTCGTCCTCAAAAGTCAAGGGCAAGGAAGTACCTGAAAGCTCAAACAGCTATAGGTATTGGGCCCGCATATATCTCTCGGTCTCCCAGGTAGACTCCTCAACTGGATGGTGCCTCTACTGAACTTTAACAACCAGAATCTCCCTAGATCTCAATCTCCTGACATCTCTGGCCAAAATAGCTACCTGCTCCTTAAAAAAGGCTAAACTCTCATCCAACTGAACCGTCTCCCACTGTAACACATGAGACTCATCTGGAACATACCGCCGCAACATCGATACATAGAAAATTGGGTGCATAGCTAAAAACATCGGAGGCAAAGGTAACTGATAGGCAACACTACCAACCCTCTGGAGAATCTCGAATGGCCCAATGTACCTGGGGCTAAGCTTGCCCCGCCTACCAAATCTCATCACACCCTTCATGGGAGAAACACCAAGTCACAAACACTAAACTCTAAGGACTGAAGCCTACGATCATCATAACTCTTATGCCTACTCTGAGCTGCCCGAAGTCTATCCTGAATCACTCTGACTAGGTCTAAGGAATCTCGAAACAAATCTATACACTGTGGCCTATACTCTAACCCATCGAACCAACCAACCGGCAATCTGCAATGCCTACCATACAATGCCTCGAAAGGTGCCATGCCAATGCTCGAATGGAAGCTATTATTATAAGCAAACTCTGCCAAAGGCACAAATTGATCCTAAGAACCTCCAAAGTCAAGAACACAGGCCCGAAGCATGTCCTCCAGGACCTGAATGGTCCTCTCGGACTGGACATCTGTTTGAGGGTGGAAAGAAGTACTAAGATGAACCTCTGTACCCAAATCTCGCTGAATAGCCCTCTAGAACTGAGATGTGAACTGAGTGCCACAGTCTGAAATGATAGAAGTTGGGACCCCGTGCAACCGAAAAATCTCACGAAGGTAGATCTGGGCAAACCTCTATGTACTGTACTTAGTATGAACTGGCAAGAAGTGCGCTGATTTAGTCAGCCGATCAACAATCACCCAAATAGAGTCAAAACCTCTGGAAGTGCATGGCAAACCAACTATGAAATCTATAGTGATCCCTTCCCACTTCCACTCAGGAATTGGAAGTCGCTGCATCAAACCACCCGGTCTCATGTGCTCGAACTTAACCTACTGATAGTTCAAACATCGAGATACAAACTCTGCCACATCCTATTTTATACCACTCCACCAGTAAAGCTGCCTCAAATCTCTATACATCTTTGCTGCGCCATGATGAATGGAGTATCTAGTACAATGTGCCTCACAAAGTATCAACTGAATCAAATCACTAACTCTCGAAACACAAAGGCGGCTATCAAACCTCAGAACCCCATCTGACTCTAGAGTAACCCGACTGGTATTACCCAGAACAACCTGATCACGAAGGTCACACAACTGTTGATCCTCAAACTGACAGCTCTAAATCTGATCAATCAAAGTAGAACAAACCTCAACACTGGCGAGAACTCTGCTAGGATCCGACAAGTCAGGCCTAACCAAACAGTTAGCCAACGACTGGATGTCCAAGGCCAACGGTCGCTCTGAAACTGAAAGAGAAGCTAGGCTACCCATACTCACCGCCTTCCGGCTCAAGGCATCCGCTACCACGTTTTTCTTGCCCGGATGATACAGAATAGTAAAGTCATAGTCCTTCAGTAGCTCGACCTATATCCTCTGCCTTGAGTTCAGCTCTCGCTGACTCGTGATATACTGAATACTATAGTGATCAGTGAAGATCTTGTAGTGAACTCCATACAGGTAATGCCTTCAGATCTTGAGCGCGAAAACTATCGCCGCCAACTCTAAGTCATGGGTGGGGTAATTGCGCTCGTGAACCTTCAGCTGCCTCAATGCATATGCTATCACTCGACCCTGCTACATCAATACGCAACCAAGACCAACCCCGGAAGCATCACAATACACAGAGAAGCTCTGACCCTCAACCGGCAAAGTCAAAACTGGAGCTGAAGTCTATAAGGCCTTAAGTCTCTGAAAGCTATCCTCGCACTGATCCGACCATTGAAATGGGACATCCTTCCTAGTCAGCATAGTCAAGGGTGCTGCTATGGAAGAAAATCCCTGAATGAAGCGTCTGTAGTAACCTGCTAACCCAATAAAGCTGCGGACCTCAGTAACGGTAGTAGGTCTAGGCCACTCATAAACCGCTGAAATATTTCCCGGATCAACCCTAATCCCATCCTTAGACACCACGTTCCCTAGGAATGCAACTGACTTAAGCCAAAACTCGCACTTTGAGACCTTTGCATAAAGCCGATGATCTCTCAAAGTCTGGAGTATAACCCTCAAGTGTTGCTCATTCTCATCTCTACTCTGCGAGTATATCAAGATGTCATCTATGAAAACTATCACAAATGCGTCCAAATACGGGCCAAGAACCTTGTGCATCAAGTTCATAAAGGCTGTGGGGGCATTAGTCAACCCAAAGACATCACCAGGAACTCATAATGGCCATAACGTGTCCTGAATGTTGTCTTAGGGATGTCCTCCGCCCTAATCCTCAACTGATGGTAGCCGGACCTCAAATCAATCTTCAAAAACATGACTGAACCCTGAAGCTTGTCAAATAAGTCATCAATCCTCGGCATAGGATACCTATTCTTCACTGTTACCCTATTCAGCTGCCGATAATGAATACGCATGCGCATCGACCCATCCTTCTTCTTCACGAAGAGAACAGGAGCACCCCAAGGTGACACACTCAGTCTAATAAACCCCTTAGTTAACAGGTCCTAGAGCTGCTCCTTAAGCTCCCTCAACTCAAAAGGAGCCATACGGTAAGGAGAAATAGAAATGGGCCTGGTGCCCGGCTCTAACTCAATAGCAAAATCAATATCTCTCTCAGGTGGAAGGCCTGGCAGGTCGGTAGGAAACACATCTAGGAATTCTCTAACCACAAGAACAGACTCAGGAGACGTAGGGTCAGCACTAGCATATCGGACATATGCTAGATAAGCTAAACACCCACGGGAAATCAACTCCTTAGATCGAAGACAAAAGATGATCCCAGACGGTGCGCAGCCAACAGAACCCTGCCACACGATCGGGGATACACCGGGCACGGCTATGGTAATTGTCTTGGCATAATAGTCTAAAACTGTATGGTGAGGGGATAACCAGTCCATGCCTAGTATCACATCAAAATCTAGCATATCAAGGATCATCAAATCACCCCAAGTCTCTGAATCACCAACAGATATCATACAAGATCTAACAATCCGATCCACTACTAAAAAATCTCCTAATGGGGTCGAAACAGAAACAACAACAAATAATGGCTCACTAGCCAACCCCAAACAAGGCAGAAAGTAGGCAAACACATATGAACAAGTGGATCCAGGATCAAATAAAGCCATAGCAGAGTGATGGCACACAGAAATCATACCTGTGATCACAGAATCTGAGGCCTCTGCCTCCGGTATCCCAGGGACCGTGGAAAACTGACGACAACCCCCACCTACCCGACTGTTATCCCTACCACTTCCTCTACCATGCGAGGCACCACCTCTAGACTGACCACCACCCCCTCTAATCGGTGGTTGAACTGCTCGCATGGGCTGAGCTGCAGGCTGAATTGCACCCCTCAGGGGGCAATCTCTAGCAAAATGGCCAACGACACCACAATCATTGCAAGATGAACCCTGCTGGGGGCAATCTCTAGCGTAGTGACTGCTAACACCACAATAATAGCAGGGCCCTGATGGCCCACCCTATTGAGATGAACTAGCTGAACCCGTGCGGCCACCCCGACCTGATGCCCCAGAAGTAGTACCTCTCAAAGACTCCCCCTGCTCAAACTGAGAACTACCCGAAGTCTGAAGTGAAGCCTGAACTGGTCGGCTGGACTGGCCCTGGTGCTGCTATGGTTGATAACCCCGACCCCACTGGCCTGAACCTCTACCACCATATCTGGAACCACTGTAGCCACCCTGATGTTGAGGCCTCTTATCTCTAGCCCCCTGATCATGTCGCTGTAAGTCCTCCATAGTACGGGAATAGTCTGCGATAGCCTGAAATGACTGACCACCGGCAACTAATATCTCAGCTGGCTGCCTAATCTCTGGCCTCAAACCCCACACAAATCTGCGAATCCTATCTGCCTTTGTAGGAATGATCATAGCTCCTAATAGTGCTAGCTGATGAAAACGAGTCTCATACTCTGAGATAGTCGTAGAATCCTGCATAAGGTGAGTAAACTGCTCCCTGCGATGCTCACGATCAATATGAGGCAAGAACTTGTCCATAAAGGCCTCATAAAACTCAGACCAGGTCAAAGAAGGTGATGTAGAAGATTTGCAAGTAACCTGTGCCCTCCACCATAACTTAGCTGGACCCTCCAGCTGAAATGTAGTATAATCAACCTCGTGAGTCTCCAACAAACACAAATGATGCAATATCTCCTCACAGGTAGTAATAAAGTCATGTGGGTCCTGCCCAGAAGTACCAGCAAACCTCGGAGGTGCTAACCTCGAAAACCTACCCAACGCCTTCTGCTCTGACTCTGTCATAGCTGGGCTAGAAGAAGCAAGAGGCTGTGCAAGAGATGGGATTGGAATGACCTCCGTATAGGGAGCCACAGTAGCAGGCTGCGCTCCTAAACTCTGTGCACCTAGGGTTGCCCCCAGAGCGGATGTCTGTGCTACCTTAGAAGGCCGCTCTCCAATCACACTCAAAAGCTGTAATAGTAAATCCTGAATATCTGAGACTAAGCTGGGGCCGAAGCTGGCACAGAAGTGGGTGCTGGAGCTGGTACTGGAGCTAGTGGTACCTGGGCTACCCCCTAATCCATATGATGATCGGGCTCTATCTCAACTTTAGCAGCTCTAGAAGGTGCCCCTACTCGGGGGCGTCCTCGACCCCTAGCTGGAGTTGGAGGCTCATCACTGCCTAACACCAACGCTCTCATACAAACCATCTGCGGAAGAATGAAGTAGGACAAATGAGATTTCAAGAAAGTTCAAGGGTACTATGCGTGATACAAAAGCAATGAAAGAGCTGTATTTCCTAAGATATCACTATAGCCTCCCGAAGATTGAGAACGGACGTCTTTTCCCCGATCTGCAGGACTCTACTAGATATTGGCTCTTATATCGATGACACCGGTGAACCTAGAGCTCTAATACCAAGCTGTCACGACCTAATTTCTCGGTCATGATGGAACGTACAACCCCCCAGTAGGCGAACCAATCCCCATAGCTCAGAACAATGAGTAATGGGTTACTATCAACCAATTAAGCGAGACAACAGTATAAATATGCGAAAGAAAGGAAAATTAAGTAAAGAAAAAGGGATAACAGGAATTTAAATGTACATATATGGAAGCTAAACCAAACCCCAAAACCTAATATCATAGTATAGAGCCAGAACTACATATAAAGAGTACAAATGATCCAAAATAATATATATAGATGCCTCTTAATGGTAATAGAGTACATAATGCAAAAGATAAACTAAAGCTAAGCTCCGGTCGCCAAGAGCTCACCCTCAGTCTGGGTAGTCCAAAAGATCACCAAGCACGACTCTCCAACAAGCTAGCGGCGATGGTCCACTCTGGGATCTGCACCAGAAGATGCAGAGTGTAGGGTGAGCACCAAATGCGAAGCATAAGGTACCTTGTAGGTATCATAGGCTGACTGGGCACATATAAAGTAAAAGAACAATAGCAGGCATAGTCGAAATAAAGTAGTCACAGAAATCAACAAAAAGTACACAGGAACTAGCCCAGAGGGAAGACAACAGAAAGTAACATAAGGCTACCATGTAGAACATATACACACAACATGCGTAGGTGAAAGTAAGAAAGACGCACCTGGGATCCTCGCAAAAACAATATATATATATAAGAAAGTTCTAGAAAGGGACGGTATACCGGTAACCTCAAGTGTAAGAGTGGGAGAGAACAATAAAGGTAGACATGCTCGAGAAGCAAAAAAAAAAAATAACCATGTTGATCACGACAATCTCATTCCAGAAACCAACAGCCTCGCTGTAACCAATTTCATAATTAAGACCAAGGCAATATAATAAGAGTCTACCTACAGTCCCTCGGCCGCCCATACAACTGAGGAATGCAAACAAGTGAAAACAAACCCTCCAGCATCCCATACTACCGGAGCGTACAATCAACAAGCAGCAGACAAGGGTGGTATCTCACGTAGATGAATGATATGATGCCATGCTAAGTAAAAGTGAGGATCCATGGAAGGTCTCACCCGTATACCACTACTACACCGTATACCCCCCCTCCGGCACCCGCAGCTCGCAGCCTCTGGTCCGGAATGACAAGGTCCATGGAGGTCCCTGACCAACATACTAGATGGCCCGCATCTCAAAAATCCCCAAGTAAAGCTGCCCAGAGGGTGTCCGGGTCTAAATTGGTAAATCAAATAGTTCTAGCGCACGGCCCCACCGAGTCTAGTATTATCACGAAAGCTGTAGTAAAATGAGTCTAGCCCTCAGCCCTACCGAGCCTAGTATTATCACGAAAGTTGTAGTATATAAGCATGGCACCTGACCCCGTCAAGCCTAAAAAAAGTGGAACTATTGATAAAACATCTTTTAGAAATTTTCTTACCCCAAGAAGTTTCACAAAATAAGTCAAACCATTTCCAAATTAGTTTCATTGAAAATGGGCCACTCGGGCCATGCAAGGTTTAGAAAATAGTTCCAGTAGGCCCGAAGCCAAAACAATAGTAAAACATGGAAGAAACCTCTTTATATGCATAGAAATGGTATGATCAAACACACAATAGCCGTCCCGCAGCTCACAATCAACCTAACGGCCCTACACAGGCTCCAAAGCTACCAGCAAGCATAACCAGCCTAGAAGGATAATTCTATGTCTGGGACTCGCAGACATTCCAAATGATCCCACCGTCTATGTTCTAGAGTCAACAAGGCCCCCGCGGGACCACAAGGGTAATAATATAAACAATTCGAAATACTACACACAACGGAGGAAAGAAACGGGATGAATCACGGAAGAGCGATCATGGTCTGTGGTACCAGCCTTACAACCCAACCCAAGGATGCCAACTAGTACAATTTTACCTGATATATGCGAAGTCTAGGGAGTTAATCCGTAACCTACCTGCCGTCTGATAACAAGCTCGAACCTCTCCAAAAAAGATCTGAAACAAAAATACCTTACAGCTAACGTCTGAATGCCCGTAGTTCCTTTACAGAAATTATTCCTTACGTCCTAAGCTTCGCAAACACTATATACACGCAACTTATACTCACCTTAAATAGTTCATAATTAAGCTTAAATCAACAGATTTTCCAAAAGAATCATAACTTGACGAAACGTCCGTAGAACTTCATAAAAACTATCATAAAAGATCCCCGAGATGGTTACCTTAGCAAACCAAGTTTAAAGCATGAAGAACCACCAAGAAATACCAAGTCCTATCTACTGAAAATAGCTCCAAACGTGGTTTATCGATGGGGAAAATGGTTGCCACGCGTAGAGGTCGCGTTTCTAGGCACGGGGGAAAACTTTAGAAATAGAAATCACAAAAAATACACCTTGATCACTCAAGAACTCTCTTGGAACCCTCCCTTATGTTTTCTCTTTGTTTCAGAACAATTATGGAGTTTTAAAATGTGAATTGAAGCTTTAAATCAATTTTGGCTCGACCCAGTTCGCGACCCAATTTCTGCCAGACAGTCCGCGGTAAAACAGTCATAACGTTTACTCCGAGATCGGTTGGACGTGAGGTTTTTTGTGTTGGAAACTAGACTTGTATACCTTAGATTTGGTATGTAGGGAGACTTCTAACTCTTTATATATTGAGAGAAAAGCTCTGAGACATTTGACCCAAAGTTCAGAAAATTTATTAAAGAAACTTACGATAACTTTTGCCGACTTGCTAGACTTCAAAACTTATCATACGATCATAAAGACCAAAGAAATGATGCGGGCACCAACCTACTGGTCCCGACAAGCCTTAAATTACTTGGGGCCACTACAGGCAAGCTCTAAAGGTACAAAAAAGGCGAAAACGCGTAAATGACCGGAAGAGTTATTACATTTTTTCACACATCTAGGACTTTATTCTAAATTAGAATCCCAAAACTAATATACTATTAGTTTACATCTTTCTTCACTATTGTTTTTTTTGTTCAATATTAGATTACTTTGCCTGCGAATATTGCAGGAGTAACTAAATACTACTTATCTATGAATTTTGATGTCCAAGTAAGATCTACTGCTATAATTCTTTGCGCTGAACAATTGTTATTTCAATTAAAGGCTTAATTACATTAAACATAAGAAACCTATTATTACATATTAACATTTTAAGTCTTCGCCGTTCTTCAAATTCATGAGTTAGCAAGGGAAGTTATATATAAGAGTAGTGGGGAATCACTATGTGGATTATAGTATATGAGTCAAAGTATAATAAAATTGAGGGATTAGAGATTAACTAATAATAGAATATTACTACATTAAGCTACATAATAAATTTGGAAAGGTCAGGCTATTTATAGGTTGAATCTAATATTTATCAGGACCAATAAATCAATATCGCATATTTAATTAAAAAGTCATACATATATGTCATTTCATAACTCCATTAAAAGGAAGAACATTTTTAATCATAAAAGAAAATTAGGGTCCGATAGGTGTAAGGATGAACATTTTTAACCCAAAACTAACTTTACGGGCATAGGGGTCCATGAAAGAATGACAAATTTAAATCATTTTCAACACGTTAGGGCATTTTTCACCATTTTTCATATGTAAACAAAGTGTGAGTGTTATTCGATAATATTGGTTGATTTTTGCGACCTTCAAAATTATATTATTTTTATAATAAAATTATTCCATATTATATAAGTTGAAAGTTTATAATTTTACGTACACATTTTATAGTATTTGACACAAGATATATTCGTGCGAAGCACGAACATAGAGACTAGTTATATTAAAAGTGTGAAGGACCTTATAATGTGATTAGATCTTTTTGCCTTTCATTAAAAGACTATATAATATACAAATTTATCTTTTACTATTTTTCTAAAATTATTATTTAATTATTTTTCATAAAAATAAAATTGAAAAAGAAAAACAAGTAAGTTAATAATAAAAAAAGATTTAATAAAAACGGAAAAAGAAGAAAAAAGAAGGTTAATAGTAAAAATTTAAACAAGGAAAAAGAATTAATAAAAAAGGAAAATGAAGAACATGTTGTAAAACTGAGGAAAATATATAAAATCTAAACAAGAAAATGAGATAAAAGATATAGGAGAGTATAATTCTTATTACTTTCTTCAGTAATTTTTGATTGTCTATTTCATAGGATAATGATCGCATATTTATAGTACAAAATGTCTTCTCAAGTTACAAGACTTAAATGATGTTCAATTCATTTAGTACATGAATTTGCAAAAGTGTTACGGAAGAGTCATCCACATTGAGCGAATTTATAACACTCCTCCTTGGATGTCCATAAATAATGTGCCTCGTTAAAATCTTACTAGAAAAATCCCAGTGAAAAAAGTCTAGTGAAGGAAAAAGAGTACACACATCTTCTAATACGCCTTGAGTGTTGCCTCATTAAAAACCTTACCAGGAAAACTCAATGGGACAAAATCTTGGTTAAGGAAAAAAGAGTGCAGCGCGTATTTTACTCCCCTGATGAAAACTTTACTGGATGTTTTGAAGATGACACATTCCAACCTTGTATCTCAGCTTCTCAAATGTTCATGTTGGCAATACCTTAGTGAATAAATCTTCAAGATTATCACTCGAACATATCTGTTGAACATGTATCTCACCATTTTATTAAAGATCATGTGTGAAAAAGAACTTTGGTGAAATATGCTTTGTTCTGTCTCCTTTGACGTATCCTCCCTTCAATTGAACTATGCAAGCAATATTATCTTCATACAATATTGTTGGAGTCCTTATTTTTAAAGAAAGACCACATAATTATAACATATGTTGAGTCATTGACCTCAACCATACGCATTCCCGACTGGATTCATGAATGACAATTATCTCTGCATGATTTCAAGAAGCGACAACTATTTTTTGCTTCATGGAACGCCATGATATAGATGTACCTCCATATGTGAATAAATAGCCTATTTGATATCAAACTTTATGTGGATCAGATAAATATCCTGCATCTGCATAACCGATCATCTCTGACTTGGATGCATTAGAATAAAACAATCCCATATCAATTATTCCTCGAAGATATCTGAATATATGCTTAACACCTTTCTAGTGTCTTCTGTTGGAGAGGATCTGAATCTCGCCAATAAACTCACTCCAAAACAAATATCTGGTCGGGTATTATTGACAAAGTACATTAGTGCCCCAATAGCACTGAGATATGGAGTTTCATCACTAAGAAGCTCTTCATCCTTTTCTTGAGGTCGAAATGGATCTTTATTTATATCAAGTGATCACACAATCATTAGAGTTCTCAATGGATGTGCCATATTCATATAAAACCTCTGTAGTATCTTTTTGGTATATGTAGACTGGTGGATAAATATTCAGCTATTTAAATGCTTAATCTGTAGGCCAAGAATTTTTTTTATCTTCCCGAGATCTTTCGTTTCAAATTCTTTCTTCAAATATTTTATTGCCTTTGAAAGATCTTCAGGAGTTCAGATGATATTCAAATCATCAACATAAACAGCTATGATGACAAATTCGGTTTCAGACCTTCTAACAAAAACATAACAGCAAATAGGATCATTTTTGTATCCTTCTTTTAGCAAATACTCGCTAAAACGATTGTACCACATTCTTCCTGATTGTTTTAATCCGTATAAGAATTTCTGAAGCTTTATTGAACAAGTCTCTCGAGGTCCTTTTCATGCTTCAGGGATTTTGAGTCCTTCAGAAATCTTCATAAAAATTTCATTGTCTAGTGAGCCATACAAATAGGTTGTGACAACATCCATCAAGCGCATATCAAGTTTTTCATGAACTGCCATACTTATCAGGTATCTGAAAGTGATTGCATCCACTATAGGAGAATATGTCTCCATATAATCAACACCAGGTCTTTGCGAAAATCCTTGTGCCACAAGTCGTGCTTTGTATCTAACGACTTTATTTTTTCATTAAGTTTTCGTATAAAGACCCATTTATACCCCACTGGCTTGACACCTTCAGGTGTTTAGACTATTGATCCGAAAACTTCACGTTTTTCAAGTGAAGCCAATTCTATTTGAATTACTTTCTTCCATTTTGGTCAATTTCTGTCTACATTTATCGATATATTTTGGCTCAAAATTATCATCTTGTTGCATTATTTCAACAACAATGTTATAGGAAAAAATATTGTCAATCACAATATTATTTCAGTTTCACTATTTTTTCATCGAGACATAACTTATTGAGATTTTTTTTTCTCATTATGGACCTCCTCAATGGTCTCATCATCTGTTATGAATCGGAGCTCTTCTTGAGCAATTTTCCCCACATTATGATCATCGTAATAATTTATTTCTTTCCTTTTTCGAGAATTTTATCTTTGGAACCAATTGGTCTACCACGTTGTAGATGTAGTCTGAACTCATTTGCCTTAACAGTTTGTCCTATTGGGATATCAACTCGAACTGAAGCATTTGCAGCTTGGATATGTGATTTAGTAACCCTTGAAAAGTTAATAAATACATCTGGCAGTTGATTTGCAATATTCTGCATATAAATCATCTTTTCTCTAGCCTATCCTTTGTGTAAAGCCTCTTGTGGATTGCAAGAAATAGAATAAAACACCATTTAGGATTACCCTGATTGTTGCAAATCAGTCTTCTCCACCCCACCTTAGGAAATTGATCCCTGAGTTGGTTGTAGAAGGTTTTGATGGAGTAAGAGCCTGATCCCATGACATCTTCAACATGTAATCCTGCTCCTGGCAACTTGTTTCCTGCATGTAGAATTTTCCAGATTATCCAGGAGGCCTGCTTTACTACTATGTCCCATGGTTTCCTACCCTTCAGATAATAAATATGTACCTATTGGATCCAAAGTTTATCCTTCTCCGACTGGAGGTTCCATAAGTGCTTAAGGATAGCAACCTTGTTCCAAAGATAAAGATCAGTAATGTTAAGCCCACCAGCTGTCTTGGGCAAGCACAAATTATCTCAGGCTATGAGTGCCTTACCTTTATGCTGTATGTCACCATTCCACAGAAATCTTCGACACAGTGTTTCAACCTGTTCAAGTACCTTCTTTGGCAAAGGAAAGACTTGCGACCAGAAAGCTTGGATGCCAGCCAACACACTAGTGACTAGTTGCAGCCTACCTGCATAGGAGAGGAATTTAACTGTCCAACTAGTTATCTTCCCAACCATCTTGTCTAGTAAAGGTTGGTATTGAGCAACTGACAGCTTCTTTGTGCTCAAAGGCACACCTAGATACCTAAATGGCAATTGACCTAAAGTGAACCCCAAGTCCTGTAGGATGGTCTGCTGTGTAGCCTCAGGGACTCCACCAAAGTAGATGCTACTCTTTGGTTGATTTGCAACCAGGCCAGAAGCTACAGAGAATTGTTTAAAGCACTCAAATAATAGCCTAGCAGATAGGAAATCTCCTTGACAGAACAACAACAGGTCATCAACAAAGCTCAGCTGAATAATATGCAGTTTCTGGCACCTTGGGTGGAAATTAAAGTTTGGATTATTTCTCAGTGTCTTCAGCAACCTATTCAGATAATCCATGCTCAACACGAACAAATAAGGTGATAGGGGATCTCCCTGCCTCACACCTCTCTTAGCATCAAATATTGGGGATGGATAGCCATTTATAACTATGGAATAAGACACTGTCTTTACACAACACATTATCCACCTTACAAATGTACCTGGAAAGTTCATTCCTAGCAATACTTCTTCAAGGAAAGGCCATTCCAAAGAATCATATGCCTTTTGCATATCTATTTTAATCATACATCTTAGTGAGATGCCTTTCCTCCCATATCCCTTTACTAGTTCATATCCAAGTAATACATTGTCATTTAGCAATCGACCAGGTACAAAAGCAGCTTGGCTATTATCCACAAGGTGCTCAATAATTGGCTGTAACCTATGAGTGAGCATCTTAGACACTATTTTGTATATGGTGGAACAACAAAATATGGTCTAAATTGCTTAACTGAATTGGGATGTTTCACTTTAGGGATTAGAGTAACAGAGGTACTATTAATTGGTTTGTACATTTCACAAGTATCAAATAAATGCAGGACTGCATTAGTTACCTCTACTCCTACAACTGACCAAGCTTGTTTGAAGAAATGGGAGTTAAAACCATCTCCTCCTAGAGCTTTGGTGTCCTCTGTCTCTTTGAGAGCCTCAAGAACATCATTGGGAGTCAAAGGTTGGATGAGATGGATTTGTTGACTTCTAGTCAGAGTTGGTCCATTTCTGATCACACTAGGATGGATAGATGGAAAGTGAGTTGATGTTGTCCCTAGCATATTCTTAAAAAAACCCACAACTTCATTTATTATAGCATCTGTACCTCTGATTATTGTCCCATCTGATGAGGTTAATAGCTTGATTTGATCTGAGCTCTTCTCCCCTTCATGTTAGCAAAAAAATAAGTTGTATTAGAGTCTCCTAGCTTGAGCCATTGCACCCTAGATTTCTATTTGTATATGCCCTCTTCAATCAAGCTCCATTTATCCAAGTCTTGCCTAAGTTCCTTTTCTTCTGCTATGATGTCTGGATGCACAGGTGCAGTTCTCATAAGACTTTGTTTATTATGTAAAAACAAAAATTAATAATTTAAAATAATTGACTCTCAAATTTTCATTTATATCACATACATTAGGACAAAAGGAGTAACATATGTTATCTGAATATTACGTAAAAAATACTATACATCACAATAATTAAAAGCTTTGATATCTAAAAACCTTATAACAAATTTGATTAACTCTCAAAATTCTATTTGTAGCACATACATTGGAACAAAGTGAAAATTACATGCAAAGTACTATAAAATATAATAATTAATAATTTAAAATATATATATAGAAAAATTAATGACTCTCAAAAAAAGAAATAACCATGTGAAAATTAAGTTAAAAACACTATAAATATAATAATTAACAACTTAAAATATTTAAAAATATACAAAATATTTGATTGACTTTAAATTCCAAATATGTCACATAAATTAAAACAACAAAGGTAACATATATTGGGCTCGTGCTGGCACGGGACTTGATATATATATATATATATATATATATATATATATATATATATATATATATATATATATATATTTGCATCCTAGAAAATATAAGTGGACTTGGTGCACTAGTTGAAGTTGTTGCTTCCCTTAGTTGTGACTTGTGACCTTGGATCGAGTTCCTGATGTCACTTTTCAATAGGTTTTTCATTTTAATTCGAATGGCATCATCCGTTTTACATCTTTTGTTAAGAAAAATAGGAAGGGCAAAATGATGTAATTTGGGAATCGAACCTAAAAAAATTCATGCATTTTGCACATCCTTGACCACTAAGCTATCACTTTCAGTTGTTTTAATGATAGTAAAGTCTATATATTAGACTAAAACAAAACCCATATTTCACCTATATATTTGTATTTTCGCAACTGCTCACGCCACTAGTGACTAGTCGAACACGACATTATCTCTTAGTCATCATTAAAATTTTTGTTAGTATCTATGTTAAAATAATGGTACTTCAGCTATCTTCCAATCCTTAGCTCGCCTCTGGCTGAGATTATTTCTTATCAAATTTTTTGGTTTAGTCTATTCGATTACAATTCTATTTTTAACCATTTTTATCAGTGTATTACTAACCTTGGTATTACTAATATCATGGATTGCTATGTATTAGTTACACACCTTATAATACTGAATATGATGTATAACTTGTAATCACCCTCCAGGTTATTTTCTGTTTTTCAGGCTTTTTTTGCATTTCGAGCTTTCCCTTAGCAATTACAGGTCATTTATGACTTTTCGAGACTGACAGTTTGGTGCCCGGATAATTCGTTAGGTTGTTATGGTCATTTTTCTATTTTAGAACTTGAACTTAGGAAATTCTTAATTTTGGTCAATTTTCTTGGTAAACGTGCTTAGAATTAGATTTTGAAAGTTTCATTGGCTTTGAGATGGGGATTTTGGTCTAGTGGGACCCTAGGTCAGGGTCTGGGTGCTTTTGGTTTGGTTTTGTGTTATTTTCTGTATTTTCAGGCTACTTTAGCTTGTGGGGTTGACTTTGGTCAACATTTGAAGAAAGTGATCTCGGATGGAAATTTTGTCAGTGTTGTTAGCTCTGGAATGTCGACATGGGGCTAAAGGGACCTTTGGTTTGGGTCTCGATACTTCTAGACTTGTTTTTGGCCTTTGGGTTTCGTGTTGGTAAAGGTTGGCCAATAGTTGGTTCTGGGCATAGGGCTCACTTTTCATTAAATCGACCCCCATTGAAATTTTCGTCAATCCTGTTGAGTCCAAAATGGTATTTTTAGTTGAATATCTCAGCTCATTTTTGTTCGCGGGACCCTGAATTTATTCTCGAGGGTCCATCCATTTCAAAGTTTGCCAAATACTTGGCATTGCAACAACTGGTTTCTGGTATGGCGCCATGACGGCGCCTGGCCGAACCTGCACTGGTGCTCCTCCGCTGGCCTGTGCGCGCCTACGTACCTTCCTGGGCTGGCAAGGCAGCACGCCTGTGATGCTTTGGGCATTGTGGCCGGGCCACTCCTACGACACCTGGGCGTTGTGGCGTGCCTGCGCCTGCACGTGCATGGGCGCTGGCAGCATATAAACTGGCCACCCCTCTAATTTCTATCCCACTTCCCTCTCTTCACCAACTCATTTTTTCTATTAAAGCTAGAGCTCCAACCTCCAAATTCAACTCCAACTTTTCTCTAGGCATGGTGGTGATTGTAGTTTCGGTCCGTGGTGGTTTTTTGCCTCCAAATTGGTACATTTCCGCTCTTAAAAATCCTTAATTCTCCATTTTTAACTCTCTATTGATCAAGAGGACTTCAAGGCTGTTTTGAGCCTCGAAACGAGTTTCGTTCGTGCTCAACTTTTGGGTATGGGTTCTTCAACCCGTTGTGAACATAATTGTGATTTTTGTTTTTTGTTTTATTATGCGGGCCTCGAGGATCATTTTCCGACCTTCGTATAGTAATATGGATGTCATTCTTCTAGTCTTGACACCTGGATTATGTTCTTGATAGCGTGGCAACCTTCTAAGGTTGTTCAAAAGAGGAAGGCTTACGAGTGACGATTCAAATTTGTGGTTCAGCCCTAAGGTAGGTTATGGTTTACTTTTCTAGACTGAGTTGGTTAGATTTTATATCATATATGTTACTAGAATGTTAGGTTGGACTGTAGATAGAAATAGGCTTAAATCTTGTAACTTGTAATAAACTGACAATTTCGGATCATAAATTAGGATTATCCCTGTTATCCTTAGTCTAGAATCTTGTAGTGTTGTTATAGCTTATTTGGAATCCTTAGTATGCTCTTAGGAAGTTTTAGAGGTAGAGTAGAAGCTTGTAGTTGTTTTCATAGTTATGTTCCATTATTTTTGCTTTATTGTCGGTTTTATGTGTAACTGTAGGCCTGAGGCCATAACTTGAATTTGGACGGAGTTTTAAGGTCAATTCTCTTGATTGGAGGATGTTTTGCTCGGTTTTGCGTAGTTATGTGCTACATTCTCTGAACGTGGAAATTTACATGGTTATACTATATTCTCATGCCTATCCGTACCGAAAAAGGATGATTTTAAAGGTTTTGGTTCCAAACTTAAGATTTACTATGGTTACTGTGATTTTTATACTTTAAAGGAATTATTTTGGGTTTTTACTTTTGGTTTTGGAAAGGAAAGGAAAAATACTACTTTATGCCGGTCTGAGAGGTTCTCCCAATCCGTTTTCTCCTATTTCACTTATATATATATATTTATAGTCCATAGCAGTATTCCAGACCCTTGTTGTGTTATTCTGGGTTTTTACTTCCTATTTTCATACATACATATATATATATGCATAGTTGATGGGGTATTTTGGATGCCTGATGCGGTATTTTGGACGCCCGATGTGGTATTCCAGGTATATACTATAATGCACTCATATATCGCAACATCTTCCATCGCATTACATTGGCTTGAGTGTATTTGGATTAGTGGTTGTTTGGTTTGACTTGTTATTATTCCCTTGTTGGTTCAATTAGCCCTTTTTCGGTTTTATAACTAGATTTAGGTGGATCCTGGTATTTAGCTTACTTTTCTGTAATTTATATTATATATTATCTTTCTGCGCTCGATCGGCCTATGATGCTTACTGGGTACCCATTGTTTTAGTACTCATACTACACTCTGCATCTTTTTATGATGCAACACCTAGTATGAGCCACCCCCGTTGATCCTCATATCATTCGAGACCTGTTGTAGTTTCGATCGCGGTGAGCTCTCGGCATTTTGGAGACTTTACATGCTTTCCATCTATCATTTCTGTCTATATTTTGTATTTTGAATAGACAAAATCTGTTGTATAGCTACTCCATACTTTTGATGCTCTTATACCAGTGACACCAGGTCCGGGTTGGTTCTCTTGTATGTTTTGTCTTTTTGGTCACATTAGGGCCGTTTTTGTATATTTAGTACAATTGGTATGTCTATATGCTATTGACCCTATTTCCCTTATATTTATATCTTTTGCTTCCTTTATATAAATTTATTTATTCATCTTCCACGTGATTTGGGTTGGCTTGCATACTGGGGGTTACATAGACACCATCATCACCTAGTTTTGGGTCATGACAGAATAGTATCAGAGATCTAGGATCACCAGTCTCGCTAGTACAAGAGAAAAGTGTCTAGTAGTGTCTCCTAGATTAGTACGATGACGTCCGTCTTCAATCTATGAGAGGCTATAGGAAATTCCTCGGAAAGATTCCATCTATTTTGATTCCTTATCGTGCTTTCTTGACTTGATCAACTTCTAAGTATCTTTGTTTCACTCTTTCTTAGATGGTTCGGATGAGATCAGCAGCGGGTAAGGACGAAGCCCCTGCACCTGCAGTTAGAGTCCCAGCTAGGGGATGGGGTAGAGGTCAACCCAAAGATTGAGATAGGGGTCACGCTATGGTGCCAGCTCAAGCCCAGGATAGGGTACTATCACCGGAGCATGAGGTTAGGGTTGAGGAGGTACAGTATGAGCCAGAGGGCATGGGGCTAGCCAAGCATTCAATATATTTCGTGGCTACTCCAGTGCTAAAGGACACTTTGGTTTGGTTGCTTAGGTTTCTTGAGGGTATGACTCCACCAGAAGCTTCACCAAGTACTTTGATTGGTTCTCAAGTTAGAGATGAGGCTCAGACATCAGCCTAGGTAGCGACACAGGGTTTAGGAGTGCAGCCTGCTGCTGCTGCTCTTAGATTGGAGGTATTGCCAATCCCTACAGTTATTCCACCTATTCTAGCTGGGGCCATTATGTCTTTTGAGGAGAAGAAGATGCTTGGTAGGTTTCTGAGATTGGGTCCTCTGAGGTTTTCAGTTGCTTCTAAGGAGGATGCGCATGAGTTTCTAATTAGCTGCTAGGAGAGATTGCATAATTTGGGGTTAGTTGAGTTGCGTGGAGCAGATTACATTATGTTTTAGCTGGATGGTCCAGCAAAACAGTGATGGAGGTTATATGTACCTTGCAGGCCAGCCGATTCACCTCCGCTTACTTGGGCCCAGTTCTCCGCAGCTTTTCTAGAGAAGTATGTACCGCGTAGAATGAAAGAGCAGTTGATGGATCAATTCTCCAGGTTGGAGCAGGGATCCATGACTATTTTTGAGTATGAGGTTCACTTCCATCACTTGGCTAGGCATGCCATTATTATTATGCCTACCGAGCATGAGAGGGTGTATCACTTTGTTTGAGGTTTGACACTACAACTCATATTGGCCCTAAAGAGTATGGTGACATTAGGTCAGTTCTTCTTGGAGGTAGTAGACCATGCCAGCACTATTGAGGGCATACTTTGTGAGGCCCAAGAGGGAAGAAATAAGAGGCCCCACCATTAAGGCAGTTTCAACGGTTCACAGGCCTGTGGTAGAGGTTACTTTGGTAAGGGTTGGTATCAGCAACATTTCCAGCCAAGCCGGCCTATTCAGGCAGAATTACAAATTCCTGAGGGTTAGAGTATCCAGAGTATTGTTCCTGCTCCATAAGGTGCTCATTCAGGGTCCACAGGTCATTGTAGTTGTTCTGATTCATCCAAGTCTTCATAGTGGAGTATGTTTGGTCGGGGTTGTTATGAGTGTGGCAAGATAGGCCACTTTGCTAAGGAGTGTCCGTTAGCACAACACAGTAGGCAACACGATCAGATGGTTCAGGCCCCCAAGGCTTCAACACCTCCCAATAGAGATGGTGCATATGGTAGTAGGGGTGGTCCCCATGGAACTAAAGGTTGTCCTCACTCTGGTAGATTAGGTGGTCATGGTGGTTGAGGCCACATGTATGCAGTTTTGGGATGGACAGTGGCCGAGGCTTCAGATGCTATCATCATAGGTACGATCTTTATTTGTCATCAGTATGCTTTTGATTTGTTTGATCCATGGTCTACCTTCTCCTATGTGTCTGCTTATTATGCTACTCGTCTAAAGTCTTCTTGTGAGTCATTGCCTACGCCCTTGCATGTATCTACCCCAATAGGAGATTCTTTAGTAGTGGATTAGGTGTATAGGGCTTGTGTGGTGACTATCCCAGGGTACGACACATGGCTAGACTTGGTTGTACTTGATATGGTTGATTTAAATATGATCTTAGGCATAGATTGACTATCTCCTTATCATGCCATCTTGGATTTCTTCGCCAAGACTATTACTCTATGGATGTCTGGTATCCCTCCTATTGTATAAAATGGTGCCGATAGCCACATGCCGAGGGGAGTTGTATCCTTCCTAAGCACCCAGTGGTTGGTTAGAAAGGGGTGCTTAGCCTATCTTTCCTATGTCCGTGATACTAGTTCAACCACACCTTCTATTGAGTCAGTTCTTGTGGTTTGCAAGTATTCAGATGTGCTTTTTTCTGATCTTCCGAGTTTTTCTCCTAATCATGACATTGACTTTGGTGTTGATGTTGAGTCGGGCACTCAACCCATTTCTATTCTTCCATATCGGATGGCACCAACTGAGTTAAGGGAGCTTAAGGATCAGCTCCATGATCTGTTGAGTAGAGGGTTCATTAGGCCTAGTGTGTGTCTGTGGGGTGCTCCAGTTCTATTTGTAAAGAAGAAGGATTGGTCCATGCGTATGTGTATTGTATACAGACAGTTGAATAAGGTGACAATGAAGAATAGATATCCAATGTCGCATATTAATGATTTGTCTGACCAGCTATAGGGGGCAATGGTATTCTCTAAGATTGACTTGAGATCCTGCTATCATCAGTTGAGGATCAAGGCTGCGGACATCCCAAAGACTGCATTTAGGACTCGATACATCCATTATGAGTTCCTAGTCATGCCTTTTATGCTGAATAATGCCCAGTAGCATTTATGGAGTTGATGAACCGTGTGTTCAGTGCATACTTGGACTCGTTTGTAATTGTGTTTATCGATGACATTATGATATATTAAAAGAGTAGGAAAGAGCATGAGCAATATCTTAGAGTTGTTTAGGCCTTGCGAGACCATCAGTAATATGCCAAATTCACTAAGTGTGAGGTTTGGCTTAAGTCTGTGGCATTCCTATGGCACATGGTGTCCAAGGATGGGATTATGGTGGATCCAACAAAGATTGTGGAAGTTCCTGATGGGTCTAGGCCTACTTCTCCTACTAAGGTTCACAGTTTTATCGGGTTGGCAGGTTACTACAAACGATTTGTGGAGGGTTTTTCTTCTATAGCAGCTTCATTGACTAGATTGACTCAGAAGAATGTTCCCTTTCAATGGTCAGATGAGTGCGAGGCGAGCTTTCTGAAGCTCAAGGCCTTGTTGACTTCAGCTCTAATTCTTACTCTTCTGGTCAAGGGTCAGAGGTTCACCATGAATTATGATGCGTTAGGTATTAGTTTGGGTTGTGTATTGATGCAGTAGGGCCGAGTTATTGCTTACGCTTCCAGATAGTTGAAGGTTCACGAGAGGAACTACCCTATACATGACTTGGAGTTGGCGGTGATAGTCTTCGCGTTGAAAATTTGGAGGCATTATCTGTATAGCATGCATTGCGAGATCTTTATTGACTATCGTAGTCTTCAGTACATTTTCAGCCAGAAGGATCTAAATTTGAGGTCGCATAGGTGGTTGGAGCTACTGATGGACTATGACATTTCTATTCTTTATCATCCAAGCAAGGCAAACATGGTAGCGTATTCCTTGAGCTAGAAGACACTGAGTATAGGTATCTTGGCTTTCTTAGTGACAGAGGAGTGACCTTTAGCTTGGGACATCTAGTCTTTGGCTAACAAATTGGTTAGACTTAATATTTCTGAGCTAGGCCAAATTCTTGCTTATGTTGAGGTTAGATCTTCCTTGTTAGAGTAGACAGTTTGATGATGCAAGGTCGAGGATCATTCATGAAAAGGTGTTGAGAGGTGAGGCTAGGAAGGCGACCTTAGATTCAGAGAGGGTTCTGAGGGTCGAGGATTGTATCTGCATTCCTAGATTTTTGTGACTTGGTTAGATTGATCTTGGAGAAGGTTCTTTATTCTAGATATTCCATTCATCCCGAGGCTGCTAAGTTGTATCGTGACTTGAGGCAGCACTACTGGTGGTGTGGGATGAAGAGGGATATAGTAGCTTTCGTGTCTAGGTGCTTGAACTGTCAGCAGGTGAAGTTTGAGCACTAGAGGCCAGGTAGTTTGACTCAGAGGCTACCCATTACGGAGTGGAAATCGGAGCGAATAGTTATGGACTATGTAGTTGGTTTGCCATGTACTTTGTGGAGATTTGATGTTATTATGGTCATTATGGATAGGTTGACAAAGTCTGCTCACTTTCTGCTGGTTTAGACATCCTACAGTTCCGAGAGGTTGGCTCAGATCTACATTCGTGAGATTGTCCATTTGCATGGTGTGCCAGTTTCCATCATTTCTGACCATGGTACTTAGTTCACTTTGCATTTCTAGAGGTCTATTCAGAAAGAGTTGGGCACTAGAGTTGAGCTTAGCACCACTTTTCATCCGCAGACTGACGGTCAGTCAAAGCATATTATCTAGGTTTTGGAGGATATGTTGCGAGCCAGTGTTATTGATTTTAGAGGTCAGTGGGACCAGTCCTTATCTTTGGCAGAGTTTGCATATAATAATATTTACAATTCTAGCATTCAGATGGCTCCATTTGAGGCTTTGTATGGTAGGTGATGCAGATCTTTAGTGGGTTGGTTTGATGTTTTTGAGATAGGTCGTGGGGTACCGACTTGCTTCGTGATTCTATGGATAGAGTTTGGGTCATTCAGGAGAGACTTCGCACTATCCATAGTAAGAAGAAGAGTTATGTCGATCGGAGAGTTTGAGATCTAGAGTTCATGGTTGGTGATAGTTTATTCCTTCGAATGTCGCCCATGAAGGGCGTGATGAGGTTCGAGAGGAAGGGTAAGCTCAGTCCTAGGTTTATTGGGCCATTTGAGATCCTTCATCACATTTGGGAGGTTGCTTATGAGTTGGCCTTGCCTCCTGCTCTTTCCAGTGTTCACATGGTTTTTCATGTCTCTATGCTGCGTCGATATATTTCGGATAAGTCACATGTGCTTCAGTGGGATTCAGTTCAGTTGGATGAGTCTTTAGCTTTTGAGGAGGATCCTGTGACTATTTTGGACAGGCAGGTTAGAAAGTTGAGATCCAAGGAGATTCTATCAGTTAAGGTTCAGTGGCGGCAACGTCCTGTCAAAGAGGTTCCTTGGGAGATTGAGACCGATATGTGGACCTGCTATCCTTGCCTTTTTGAGTCTTTAGGTACCATACTTTCTCTAACTTTCGAGGACGAAAGTCCTTTTAGTAGTGGATGTTGTAATGACTCTCCAGGTCATTTTCTATTTTTCGTGCTTTTTTCGCATTTTGAGCTTTCCCTCAGCGGCTACAAGTTATTTATAACTTGCCAAGACTGATGATTTAGTGCCCGGGCCATTTGTTAGTTCGTTATATCCATTTCCCTGTTTTACAACTTGAACTTTGGAAAACCTTGACTTCAATAAACTTTCTTGGTAAATGTGCTTATAATTGAATTCTGATAGTTCCATTAGCTCTAGGATGGGGATTTTGGTGTAGTGGGACACTAGGTATGGATATGGGTGCTTTCAGTTTGGTTTTGTGTTATTTTTGTGTTTTCAGGCCAGTTTGGCTTGTGGGTTTGACTTTGGTCACCATTTGGAGAAGACGGGCTCGGATGGAAATTCTGTTAGTGCTGTTAGCTCAGAAATATTGACTTTGGGCTGAGGGACCTTTGGTTCAGGTCTTGAGGGTTCTAGAATTGTTTTTAGCCTTTGGGTTTCGTGTTGGTAAAGGTTGGCCAATAGTTGATTTTGAGCGTGGGGCCCACTTTTCATTAAATTAATCTCTGTTGAGATTTTCATCAATTTCGTCGAGTCCGGAATGCCATATTTAGTTGAATAGCTCAACTCTTTTTGTTTGTGGGACCTTGGATGTATTCCCGAGGGTCCATCCATTTCAAAGTTTGCCAAAGACTTGGCATTGCAGCAACTGGTGGCTGGTATGGCGCCATGGTTACTGTAATTTTTTGACTTTAAAGGAATTATTTTGGGATTTTACTACTGGTTTTGGAAAGAAAAGAACAAATACTACTTTATGCCGGTCCGAGGGGTGTTCCCGGGCCCTTTTCTCCCTTTTCACTTATATAGTCCGATATGGTATTTCGGACCCCCGATGCGTTATTTTAGGTTTTTACTTCCCATTTACATACATACATATATATACATAGTCCGATGCAGTATTCTGGGCTCCTGATGCGGTATTCTGGGTTTATACTATTATGCACTTATGCATCGCAACGTCTTCCATCACATTACATTGGCTTGATTGTATTTGGATTGTTGGTTGTCTGGTTTGACTAGTTATTATTTCCTCTTTATTGGTTCGGTTAGCCCTTTTTCGGTTTTATAACTAGATTTAGGTGGATTCTGGTATTTAGCTTACTTTTCTGTAATTTATATTATATATTATCTTTCTGCGCTAGGTCGGCCTATGATGCTTATTGGGTACCCGTTATTTTGGTACTCGTTCTACACTCTGCATCTTTTTCTGATGCAACACCTAGTACGAGCCACCCCCGTTGATCTTTTTGTCGTTCGAGGCCTATTGCAGTTCGGATCGCGGTGAGTTCTCGGCATTTTAGAGACTTTACATGCTTTTTCCATCTATCATTTCTGTCCATATTTTGTATTTTTGAAAAATAGAGTCTGTTGTATAGCTACTCCGTACTTTAGACGCTCTTTTATCGGTGACACCAGGTCCGGGTTGGTTCTTTTGTATGTTTTATCTTCTTGGTCACTTTAGGACCATTTTTGTATATTTAGTACAGTTGGTATGTATATATGCTACTGGCCCTATCTCCCTCATATTTATATCTTCCGCTTCCTTTATATAAACTGCTTTATTCATCTTCCAGGTGGTTTGGGTTGGCTAGCCTACTAGGGAGTTATGTAAGCTCCATCATGGTCCAGTTTCAGATCGTGACATAACTAATACATGTATTAGTTATACATATATTAAAAACCCTACCAAATAAAATAATAAATAATACTAAGGCTAATACATATATATTTTTTCTCTAATACATCCTACCAAGCGACTCCTTAATGTTCCATAATGTACTACATGTAGTAGATATTATAACCAACATACATCTTATTATTACATAATAAGTAATTACTCCATCCATCCTAATTTATGCAAAGGATTTTGAATGACATAGAGTTCAAGGGTAAAAATTTCATGGGGAATCCAACTTGTTTGCTCCCTGTACCCCGTATTAAGTTGTTGTTTTCTTGTGTCAAAGCAATAAATCAGAAAATAGATGAAGCAGAAATTTATTCCAAGCCCACAATTTGCTCGTGTGTCCTTCAAAAATTTAATTCTCTTATTGTTGTCTAAAGTTTACGAATTACTTTCTTCTTGCAAGGAACAAAAAACTATTATGTAAAAGCAGCTTTTCAATTTACAGAACTTCAATAACTCAAGTGGCGAAGAAAATCACACACGGAATACTTACCGTTTTTCCTTTGAAAATGATGCAAAATGTATTAGAGAGGGGGAGTGTTTTTTGAGAATTGAATGCAAAAAATTTATATTCAAGAGTTTGGGATTTAATAGGTATGAAAATACCTTTTCATGAAAGAGGTAATGTTTGTTCAGAACAAACACAAATATTGAAAAGTTTTCATGCAAATTTAAATTTAAATTTTGAGCGGAAAAAAATGGAAAATTGGAAAAGAAAAATAACAAAAATGAAAAATAAATTTTGTCCAAACAGTTTATCTCTCAATCAGATCATTTGATCAAATACAAATCTAAATCTGAAGTCAAAACTGAGTGACAACGATGACACAATATGAGACTCTCTTCTGAACTCTTTAGAATTAGAAGAAGTGCTTCTATATATAAGGAAAAAAAATCTTCACTTTTTATCCAACGAGGGACAAATGAACTTTGTTTAAATTTAATTTTTCTCCATTTTCCAAATCACACCTTTTACTAAAAACTCAACAATCCCAACTTGAATGGTAAATAGATATTTGATGCATGAAAAGACTTTGTGATTCGCAAGTAAGAATTTATTATATTTAGATAAATAAATTTTCTTTTGAAATCTCCACAGTAAATACATATTGAATATTTTTGATCAGTCGGTAGATTCGATATCTTTAAACTATTATGCTTTGGTGTATACCTAGATAATAATAAATCACATAATCAACCTTTAACTATCTTTTATTATGTAACACCCCAAAAGTTCTAAGCTAAGAACCAGACCAAAAATTCTAAGTGTTAAGTTGTCAAAGTGATAGCAGGTCCCACGAGCCAGACCCACAGACTGTGGAACAGTCCACGAATCATGGACTGGGGTCTTGGAACTCATACAGAGGCCTAAAAAATTTGGGTCAGGTCCACGAAGTGAATCCACGAAACATGGAACAGTCCATGATCCGTGGACTCCACCCGTGAAAATCAGTTAGAGGATTGGCAAGGAGCCCGAGAACCACAGAAAGTTTCCACAAACCATGGAGTTGTCCACGGGCCGTGGTTTTCCCTTGTGGAATTTAATCCTACAGCCTAAAAAAATCCCAAGGAACCACGAGTTGGTTCCACGGCTCGTGGAACCATCCATGGACCGTGGTTCCCAACTGTAGAACCCAGTTCGTGAATTTTTTAGTTGTTTTTAATTTAATTTTTCCAAGGGTATTTTAGACCTTTCCCATACTTTATAATCCAATACCCATTTTTTTAGGCTAAGTATAGGGGTTTTTATTCAGACTTAGTCAATTCTCTCCTTATTCTTATGACTAAAACTTCAAGAAAGAAAAGAAAGCGATTCTCTCCCAAAGCTTCAGACCTAGACTTTTCTCCAAGGCTTCACACCTCATTTCAAGTTCAAGATTCTTCTACATTCAGGTATGTGGGTGATAAGTTGGTAATCCACCAACTTATTTAGCTTCTATTCATAAATTATTACCTTGATTTGATATGATTTAGAAGGATTTATTGCCTTTATTGTCTTATATGAAGGCACTTTTGGTCAATGAAGAAAGAAAAAGATTTCAACCCAAATGAGCTAAAAGTGGAAGCCAAGCCAAAAGATGACCAAAAGAACAAAAATCTGTCCATAATAGGTTAGCTGGAATGCAAGCTGCATGAGGGCACCTGCAAAACATGGAAGCTGAAATACTGCCTAAGAAGTCATGCACATGCGCTCCACAAATCATCAAGGGCGATCACCCATACCTTCGCACATGGGGTCGCAAGTGAACAGAAACTCACTACCTCAATAACTTAGAACCTGCAAGCCACAAGTTGCCTTGGGCAACCGCAGGTGCCTTCGCACATGAATTTGCAAGCGTCCCAAATTGAAAAATGATTCAGATTGGTTATGGCATAATTAGAAAGCTTCTAAAACCCTTTTTGGGATCTATGCAAGGAATATATTGTTGTTTTCAATTTTCAATTAGCATATTGGAGTAGAGTATACTTTAGAGTACAATTTTCCTTTCTTCTTTAGTGAAAAACACTATTGTTGATATTGACCTAGTAATTTAAAGCTGGTTATTGCATAATGAATGGAATTATTGAAAATTCAACTAGTATATTCTCTTGTTCCTTTATCATAAGTAGCTAAATTCAATTCTAGGGGTGTGTGTATGATGGTTGTTTGAATTTAAGAATGGGTGTTGATTATTTAGATTTATAATTGATTATTATATGTGGGTCTATTGAATCCTTCATGATTTCGTTATAAAATTGATGGTTACAAACACTAATTTAGCTTACTAATTGTGTGCTTGCTTGAATAAAAAGTTCATTAATTGGGTAAGGATTCAATAGTGGGGATTTGGGATTTTCACTATAAATTTTGGCTAGAATTAGCTTGATTTAGAAAATGTCCACCTAAGAGTTAAGACTAGAAATATCTTGACTCACCTAAGCCAATTGGTTGGTTTGTTATCTAACTATGGAGTTTGAAAGAGACCATAGTATACATGCTCAGTGGGTTGAATAAACTACTAAGTATAATTTAAACACCAAGGCTACTCGTACTTGTAATTGAGAATTTGCTTAAATAATCAACTCCTATCCCATTGCATGACCCCATCAAAAGCACACCCCTAGCTTCCCAATCTTGATTGAAACAAATCGTGTTTACATTGTTATTTTGTTATAATTCGAATTCTAGTTCCCAAACTATTTCTCTGTTCCCAAACTATTTCCCCCACTTTTGTACTTTCTTGAATACCTTGCTTGCTCTTGTGAATCAATTTGACCATTAGTTGTGAATCATCATACCAATCTTTGTGGATTCGACCTCAACTCCCATTGGGTTACTTATTATTTTGCTTGGCGATCATTGCCACCTTCTTCAGGAGAGTTGTTTTGAACATCATCAATAATGGCACTGTTACTAGGGAATGGCTTTTGATTTGCCATTTATTGTCTATTGATTCACTTTAGTTGAGCATTTATTCTCTTTTACATTTTTGTTGTTGTGATTAGGTGATTTATGAGTCATGCTAGCTTTCACAATAGCGTTGATGGCTTTTTGGATATGAAGGACAAACCGATTGTGCATGGTGCCGGGGGTACTATCTGACTACCTCCAACTATTGAAAATGCAGTCTTCCACGTGATGAGCATGATGATGCATTTAATACAAATGAAAGGATTGTTTGGCAGGCTGGCCAATGAGGATGCATCAGGTGTCACCTCCTCTATCATGACCAATGAGATAAGGAGGAAAGAGGAAGAGCAATATGAGGCCATGGCTAACATGATGACCCAAATTGAGTTATTAGCTAAGCACTTGATAGGTGCCAGAACTATGAGCGTGAACACCATTGGGGCTTATGGTGTTAAGAGACATGATGAGGGTGGTATTTATTCATCAATGGTAAAGAAGCTTGATATTTGATGGCGGGTTATGGTTCGAGGTACCAAGGTGCAAATCAGGGCCCTTGTCAACCTCGAGATGAGAATTAAGGTTGGAATCGTAAGAGAGGTAATCAATGGCGAGATCGGGAGCAAGATAGAGGCAGTGATGGTCCTTGGAGAGATTGTAAAAGAGATGGTGATCATTAAAATCACCAAAGTGCTAACCTATATGTGTCTTTACCCAAGGGAGATGTTTCTCTATTCCAACCAAGTGTTAGTAATCTCGCGAGCTCCAAAATTGAAGATATGTATCACTTGTGCTGAAAAAGGTTGAGTCCACGAAGAATGGGGTGAGAGACTTAAAGAGCGATGTGTCTACCCTACACCAAACTGTGAGTTCACATTTTGTATCAATCAAGCACTTGGAGGCTCATATAAATAACTTATTAGCCTAAATGAACCCTCGGTTGAATGGCACTCTTCCTAGTGATACTCTTGAAAACTCAAAAAATAATGGCCATGTGATGGAAATTAACATACGAAATGGAAGGATGCTCAATGGAGTAGACAAACCAACAAAATAAGTTGTGTTTGAAAAGAATGAGAATTTAGCAAAAGAGGTCGAGATCGAAAAGAGTCTTGATGCAAATCTAAAGATTAGGGTGAAGTTTAGTGAACGTAATGTGATTATTGGTGATGAAATCCCGAATGAGGAGAGGGAAAAGATTGAAATGCCTCCTCAAGTTGCAATTGATTTAGAGGAGGAGAAAGAGAAAGAAATTCCTAGTGAGCCAAAGTCGTTTCCTAAAGGTCCTCCTCCGTATCCTCAAAGGTTAATAAAGAAAAAGGAAGATAACAAATTCAAGAAATTAGTGGACTTGTTCAGTAAATTATCTATAAACATTTCTTTAGTTGACGCTTTCATGCAAATGTCGAGCTTTGCAAAATTCATGAATAAGTTGTTGAAAAACAAGAGGGTAATTGATGTGGGGATAATGGATGTGTCCCATAATTGTAGTGCAGTCATGACAAGTAGTTTGGCCCCTAAATGAGAAGATTCAGAAGCTTTCACCATCCCTTATACGATTGACATTTACTTATTCAAAAAGTCCTTGTGTGACCTTAGGGCAAGTATCAACTTGATGGCCCTCGTCATCTTCAAGAAGTTAGGTTTGGGATCTCCTAAGACAACACTGATGAGGTCGCTAATGGATGATCGCTCGATAAAGAACCCGATAGGCATCTTGTTTGACGTGTTGGTAAAAGTGAACAAGTTTATCTTGCCGGCTGATTTCATGGTACTAGATTATGATGTTGATCTCGAGGTGCCCATCATTTTAAGGTGCCCATTTTTGGCCAGCGAAAGGACTCTGATTTATGTGGATCTAGGAGAACTTAAATTTCGGGTGGGAAGCAAGGAGGTAACATTCAGTATGTGTCAACCTATGAAGCCCCCGAATGAATATCACGTTGTGTCAGTGATTTCGACCAAGGACAAGTTGGTTGAATGTCCTTGTGAAGATGAGATTAGAGGTGAACCACCGAGTGACAAGCTTATTTTTTACAATGGTCGAAGGAAGAGGGATCTCGAAAGATTTGTCATGCCTAAGCCACCAAATTTGGTGGATATGCACATGGGTTCTAATGACACTCTCCCATTATCCACATCTACAGTGTTCCTAGCTTGGCAAAGAGAGGAGATGATGAAAATCTTGAGAAAGTAATTTTGGAGTTTTAGATGGGATTATGCCAATCGTATTGGCATGACCTCAGGAAATGATTGATGCTAGAAGTACTATCGTCGTGCCACGACATAAAATCAAGCGCTTCTTGGGAGGCAACCCAAGTGTTTTTGATTTTTTAGTTCAATTGTTTATTATTTTTGGTGTGTTTTAGGAATGCATAAAGATAGGAAAAATGGCTAAATGTGAAAATTTCTCGGAGAGGATGTGTGCCCCCACCTGTAGTTTGTATATGCTAACTCGTGGACATAGGTGGCATCGCACCTCTTAGGCAGCGAACTGAAGAAAAAAAATTAAAATCCAAAGCACATGCAAAGAAAAGGGTGAGTCACACATGCAAACCCCTGGCTCGAACGTGTTCTCACAGGTCTAAACTAGTGCACTGACATGAATTAGTTGTTAAATGTCACCTGTGAAGCCATATGTAAAGCACAAGTCTCCAGGGGCAAAATTCATGTGGCGCCGCAGCTGCAGGTATGGATTTTAAATTATGTTGACCTACCTATTAACTGGACCTGATCTGAAAATGACCCACATTGTTTCTTTTTCTTTCTCATCCCTTAAATCTCCCTTCACTCTTTTTTTCCACCATAACTCTTCTAAAATCCCTCAAACTCTCTCCCAAAACTCCCTTAACTCTCTAAACTCTTCCCCCCATCCTACACTTTCTTCTCCACCACTCTGCCACCAGTTCACTGCCGCTTAACACTTGTTTTTCTGGTGTGAATTTCATGGGTCACAATTGTAGGCCTTCAAAGCTCCATTTTTTCACTCCTCCATCTATCATCTTCACTTGTCGTATGCTCCCGTATGTTAAATCATTATTTTGACATGTTTTGGGAGTATTATTTGTGAATCATGCTATTTGAATTCTACCATAGTGTATTTGTCTTTGAGATTTGATTTTTGAACAAAAAGTTTGGGTCTTATTATTGTTATGGGTTGTGAAAAACTTGGTAGATCTTATTTTTAGGATTATGCATGTTTTACAATGGTCGAGGGAAGAGGGATCTCGAAAGATTTGTCATGCCTAAGCCACCAAATTTGGTGGATATGCACATGGGTTCTAATGACACTCTCCCATTATCCACATCTACAGTGTTGCTAGCTTGGCAAAGAGAAGAGATGATGAAAATCTTGAGAAAGTAATTTTGGAGTTTTAGATGGGATTATGCCAATCGTATTGGCATGACCTCAGGAAATGATTGATGCTAGAAGTACTATCGTCGTGCCACGACATAAAATCAAGCGCTTCTTGGGAGGCAACCCAAGTGTTTTTGATTTTTTAGTTCAATTGTTTATTATTTTTGGTGTGTTTTAGGAATGCATAAAGATAGGAAAAATGGCTAAATGTGAAAATTTCTCGGAGAGGATGTGTGCCCCCACCTGCAGTTTGTATATGCTAACTCGTGGACATAGGTGGCATCGCACCTCTTAGGCAGCGAACTGAAGAAAAAAAATTAAAATCCAAAGCACATGCAAAGCAAAGGGTGAGTCACACATGCAAACCCCTGGCTCGAACGTGTTGTCACAGGTCTAAACTAGTGCACTGACATGGATTAGCCGTTAAATGTCACCTGTGAAGCCATATGCAAAGCACAAGTCTCCAGGGGCAAAATGCATGTGGCGCCGCAGCTGCAGGTATGGATTTTAAATTATGTTGACCTACCTATTAACTGGACCTGATTTGAAAATGACCCACATTGTTTCTTTTTCTTTCTCATCCCTTAAATCTCCCTTCACTCTTTTTTTCCACCATAACTCTTCTAAAATCCCTCAAACTCTCTCCCAAAACTCCCTCAACTCTCTAAACTCTTCCCCCCATCCTACACTTTCTTCTCCACCACTCTGCCACCAGTTCACTGCCGCTCAACACTTGTTTTTCTGGTGTGAATTTCATGGGTCACAATTGTAGGCCTTCAAAGCTCCAATTTTTCACTCCTCCATCTATCATCTTCACTTGACGTATGCTCCCGTATGTTAAATCATTATTTTTACATGTTTTGGGAGTATTATTTGTGAATCATGCTATTTGAATTCTACCATAGTGTATTTGTCTTTGAGATTTGATTTTTGAACAAAAAGTTTGGGTCTTATTATTGTTATGGGTTGTGAAAAACTTGGTAGATCTTATTTTTAGGATTATGCATGTTGTTTGTGATGAATTTTAGCCTATAATTTTTAGTTTGGGGTAAAGTCTGAGTAACTCACTCATTAGTAATGCATGATTTGGTCATATGATAGATTGGGTGACGTCTTTCTTAAGGGTAAATCTCCATTGCTATGGGATTGTTTGAAATAGTGTTGTGATTCGGCTGAAATTGTGAATCATTGTGATCTTATCTAGTTTATTCGATTATTAATTGCTCGGAGAGCACTTTGGTTGAGTGAGAGTGAATATTGTTATGTTTAGATGTGCTTTTATGCTAGTCGTATCACTTGATATTCCCTATAATATATGCAGTAACATCCTTCTTAAGGGAAGTCGTTGAGCATACGTAACTTGTTAATGTCTTGGTCTTGAATGATTGTGAAGTTTTTCAGGGAAGTCTGAGTACCCAAATATTTCAAAAATTGGTCAACTATTGCTTTTCTATGCCTTAGTGTTATTATAGATTATTTCTGTCCTATAGGCACTTGCGTGCTTTAGTTGTTGCCTTGCAAAACGCCTGTGCAATGCAAGTGAAAATGGAGAATTGCAAAATTCCCACTTCTTCCCACATGCATTCCACATGCGTATCACAAGTGTTCACATGTGAAATGTAGCTGGCAACACAGATGGAAGTATAGCCTTCTAGTTCACTGTCAACAGGGGTGAACGCTCATGCGTGCCACATGTTGACACATGCAAAACACATGTGCCATCGTATATGATTTTCCCTTTTTTCAGGTATTCTGTCTAGCATAGGCAAAACCACATGCAAGCCGCGAGTCTTCACTTGTAAATCACATGCGAAATAGACATGCCAGCAGTTTACCTGGTGCCATTTTCTTCTTTGTGTATTCAATTTCTTTTTCTTTCATTAACTTCTTATAGTATTTCTTCCTTTCTTATTTGAAAATACAAAAAGATTTTTGTTTTCTTTTTCCTTGGCACTCACATTCCTGTTCCAGGCGATGTCTTCTAGCTGAGGAAACTCTGGTAGAAGCACAAGATGACCCCCAACTCAATCCAGCTCGACAAGAAAAACCAAAGGGAAAAAGAAAACTCCCATTGCTTTTCCAGAAGCTTCCCAAGTGCCAATCAATGTGGAGAAGCATATTAAGTTTTGTATGGAGGGCATGAGGCCCTTGTACATCACATGCAAGGCCAATTGGTATTTCACACTAGAGAAGAGGTTCAACTTAGAAATCCTTGGGGGTGAGTTCCCCAACATCACCAATCAATTTTCACAATGAAATTTGTCGCTATTCACAGATGTACTGAGAGAATATTACCCGAAGGTGGTCCTTGTATCTTATGCGACTTACCAAGCCACGCAAAATGTGATGAAATATCCAGATAATATGAGGATTTTCCCTGTTTGGACTCTGTCATGGTTAGAGGGAAGAAGATTGATATCACTCCCCCAGCCATCATCTCCATCTATTTAGGAAAACCAATCGCCTCGGGAACTGACTATGCAGTAAAAATTAAATCAAAGAATATACCACTTAAATGGGCCATAAAGATCATTACCCCAGATAAACCTTTATGGGCTAGATTTGGTGGTGTAATTTCATGTAAGGACCTTGATAAATGCTCAAATCTTACTCCCCAAAGATGGAGGCACGACGATCTTCAAGCAAACCACATTTATAAGTACCCAACAGCTGTTGGGGTCGTACCCACGGAGACTTGGCAATAGAAATATGAAGATTGTAGTGAAATGACTTCACTAGGAGAGTAATTGTTTAAAAACACGAAACTAAAAGGTTGGGGGAATTGGGATTCTTTCACAACAATCACAATTCAAATTAAAGGAAGGAAGTAAAATGGGTGTACCAAATTGAGTAGGAGACTAGGGATGTGTATCCAATGGGGCTTTAATGTGGGATAAGGTGTTTGCCTTTTCACACTTATTTTCACTCACTGACATAGGTAGCCTTTGTCATGGGCGTGGTTGTTTATCTGTTGATCAACAACCACATATCCAATAATCCCGGTTAGAGCACTATCGGTTAAATCAACAAACAACCAAGATCAAGCTTGGGGAGGTCACACTATCTCTAGCTTAGACCCTTAAATGGGTGATTCCGTCGATATAAGCTATTTCTAGCCTCAAATCTGAATGGAGTCCCAAGTTCCCACTAGTAATCTCACATCCAAAACCATGGCATTCTCTTTGAAGCAACAACATAGTTAAGTAATGAAAATTAATATTTGCAACCACCAATTTTAGGATTAAAACTTGGTGAAACTACTAGACCCATATCAAAAAAGCAATTATAAGCAATAATCAGCAACACCCACACCTATTTGTCAAGCACCCATTATCAACACATCCCTAGACAAATGAAATTAGCCACTCATGCTAAAGGAAAGAGATATAACAAGTGGGTAAGTCAAATTCCTCTCCATTCAAGTGTAACTTCAAGTTCTAAGCTCAGTTTTTGTATACAAATGGTTAACCAAGATTTGGAAGAGAGAATAGATTGAAACCCTCTTCTTTTTGGAGAGTAAAACTTGTTATCAAAGGTAAAAGCTCTTCAGAATATTCAGGATTGAATAATGTTATTTACAATTGTGCCTAAATTGGCCTTTTATACTTTCCCAAAACATCTATAATTTTTTGGACAAAACTGCCCTTCGGGTGGTGTGCGGTGCAACGTGTGATGTGCTCGTCGCACACCTTCTTCATTTGAGTGCGCTTCTCACCATGGGTTATGTGCATCGCACAACGACCGCACCTCGTGAAAGATCCTTTAGGCAATCCAAAACTTCATGAGGTGGGAGGTGGGGAACGCACCTCGGCTTGTGCATATCGCACAAGCGCCGCATCTCAGGGCAAATTCTTCGTATTTTTGGATCACTTCACACTTCAGTCCTTTTAAGCTCTTTTTGGGTCCATTTTCTTGTTTTCTATATTTGATCACAAGTACCTGTATAGACATTAATAAAGGCCATAAGAACCTCTAAATCTATTCAAAACATATCAATAATTCATGGATAAAGTCTCAATAAGTTGGTAGATTACCGACTTATCAAACCCCCAAACTTGAACTATTACTTGTCTTCAAGCAAGATACTCACAAGTCAAGGAATGAATTATGCTCTAGACTCAATTGAGGCAAAAAGGACTAATCTATACTAGAATTTAAGAAAAAGAATAAATAAAAAGACTCAACTACAATGCTCATCATAATTTGAATCACCCCAATGTCAAGGCAATTGATCATTTCAAAATCTTTTCCAAAAGGACTTCATTTTTCACTCAAAATCAAGGGAATTTTGTCATTCAAAACAAGATATTTAAGCTTCTCAAGTCATTGGCATGGACCGTCAAGGTTTTCCTAGATTCGCCACAAAACTTGTCTCATTCATTCCTCTCAATTGAAATAGAGATTTCATGATTCAATTCGAGTGCATGATGCCACTCACCACAAGAGAGAATCCCACTTACAATAATTCAATTCACAATAACGGGATTATAAGAGAACTAAGAAGACTCTCACTCTCTCAAGGAAAAGTGCACACATGTTGAACCATAGGTTTGCCCTTCATGTAAATCGCCACTAATGTAGGGTAGCCAAGCTCAGAATCACCAAGGACTTGTGGATTACGATATTGGCTAGGTCTAAGGTAAGAATTTCATTTGGTTCAAGTGACTACACCTCCCTAACACTCTTTGTTATCATTTCAAACACCGCTCATATATTTTCAAATTTCAACTTCACCTTATTTCTCCTTCACACAACCCAATCATCTCCTTTCCAATCATGATCCTTCAAACTCCTTGTATCACCTTCATTTGGTAGCACCTAATTTTTGCTTTTCATTTTGCACTCATTGGATTGACTTTTGGAGCACTTTTCAACTCAAAACTAAGGTGCTACCTTGCACTTGAATTGCATTCCTTTTCTTCTCCTCATTTGATCGCGTACACCCCCAAACTTAGGCATTTGCCTATGTTGTCTTTTCATTCCCCCCTAAACTTAGGCTTTTAGCCTACTTATCACTTTCAAGCAATTAGGGAGGTCTGGTGCCAATATATAGATTCAAAAAGGTCAAGGTGTTAACAAGGTGCCAAAGAACAGTTACAAGCTCAATAGGGTTCACTAGGTTTGATGTCATGGGAAGTCATTTGGGTGAAGTGGCCATCAAAGAGGGCCTAAGGTTATCTTCCAAGCTCGGTCACACCTAGAATTTTGCCTTGAATCACATTTGGGGCAAGTTCTAGATGACACGCATACACTAGAATCAAGGTAAAGCCTCACCACACAAGGCATCATACCACGAGACTTCTTTCATTAGTCTCAAAATCAATTGGGACAAATGAATTTTGACAAGCTATTCCGAGTTCGTTACACACTCATTTGTGAATCAATCAAGCCAAAGCGAGAGTGTGCAAGTCATGACAAGAGAATGATTTTCCTTAAAAATTTATTTCCCTTCTTCTTTTTATTTTCAAAAACAACTTGCCAAGAGAAAAATTTTCAGTGGGCCCATTTTGAGACAAGCAACTACAAACTCAATTTTAAACTAAAACTTGGCATTTTCCCTTAAGAAAGTCGCCTCTCAATCTTTCATAAGGAAACACCAACCCGGTTCGACACAAAACTAAATTAAAGATAAAGAAAACTTTTTCTCCTTGGGAAAGAACCGTGGTATTAAGAAAACCCTCAGAGTTAATTACTAAACTACTATTAACAAGGCGATATCCAAATTGTGCGCTTGTGATTCATTAAGAACAAGCCTCAGCGTAGGCCTTTAGCACATTTGCAAAGCACGGGTGGTAAGACAATGGGGAATGTAAGACCAACCCGACAACATAATTTCAATAAAAAAATCAAGCCCGGCGAGAGCGCAAATAAGCTAAAAAAAAGCATAAACAAAATTCCCGGCAAGGGCAATAAGCATCACAGTCATCCAAAATATGCCCAACAAGGACCAAATCAAATCTAGCGGGAATGTCAACAAGGACCAATAAGGGCAATAAAAATAATATCTCAAGCTTAATCACAAGCACCAATAAAAAGCAAGTAAAGCCACCCCTTCCCATAAAATAAGAATTACCCTCAATGCTAATAGCTGAAGGGAAAGAAGGGTGAACTCCCTGGAGGACTATGCCTAATCAGCTTCATCATCATCTGCTCCTTTATCATTTGTAGTCCTTCTACTTGGGCCAGCACCACCCTTTTGGGAGTGCATAGAAAGTGTCGAGTCATGAAGCGCTTTCTGGAACTCAGGGTCCTCATCATTAGTATGGGGAAACTCATCCCCCTCATCCTCATACGCTGTAAACAGCTTATCCAAGGGCCCGGAAATGGAACAAGATGGAGTGAAGGTGGTCAAATCTGCTTCTACCACTGGAGCTTTACCTTTTGATTTGCCAACATCTTCCCGAAGTGTTGTGATTGCCCCTTCAATGAAATCTACCCTCTTGCACAGTGTGTTCAAGATATCCACTACCCCTTGCACTGCATTCTTGATAGCTCTGTTTATCATACTGGGTAATTTAGTATCTAGGTTAGCTAGCTGCAGCTCATGGCTATGAGTTATGTCCACCATGTCTTGAATACCACTTTTGGTCATCGAGGGAGCGAGGGCATGTGTACATTCCTCTGAAGTAGCCCGGGAGGGAGATGAAGCAGTTACTCCAGCATCAAGCTCATCACTGTCAACTTCCCCCGACTGCTCAGTCCTTTGCCTCTTAAACCTGAGGGTGTCCCTATCTATTTTCTTATCAAGGTCGATAGTCCCAATAGCATGAGTGAACTTATCACAATTGAGGATGGGCACATCAGCCTTAGAACAAAGCTTAGTAATCATCACCGGGAAGGGGAAAGAATCACTTTCTCAATGAGCTTTTCTCCTTATCACCATAGCTTTCAACTCCCCAAAATTAATAGGCTCCCCCATCATAATAGTCGCATTCATAATGGCCCCATCTTGAGTTATTTTCTGATCATTTTGGGAAGGCAAGAAGCGATTGCAAACAAGATCATACCAAAGATGAGCTTCAAAGATCAGGGACTTCCTTGGAATGTCTCCCCCTATAGTGGACCAAATAGGGACACCCTGAGCAATGACATGGGTTGTTTCACGATAAGGCTTTGGTTTTGTAGCCAACCTAGCTAAGAGTGCTGGGGCAGGTGTAATTGGGTGACCCCAGTAGACGACATTAATAGCAGCGGGAGTGACAAAAACTTTGTTGCCCCGCGACAACTGAATACAAGTTAGGGAACTTATCCTTGTTACCTTTGTAGCCCTTGGAATCCTGTGTGGCTTGATAGGCCGCAAAGAATTCTCTAACTATATCCTCATCATACCCACCAGACACATCTTAGAAGGGATGCCACTCTCGGTCAGTATATTGACGGTGCAAGTTGGGCAGCTCATCCCCAACTTCCCCCAGGTTAAAACTCTGCTCCACGTTGAAGGTTCTATTCTTGTCCCACTTATAATAGGCTTTCATGCCTTCTACACCAAATCAAAGCCTAGATTCTTCAGCGGCATACAATTGCCTTGGTTGGCCTCCCATGTTTCTCCTACTAGAAGACATGTTCTTTTGTGCGCCATGACGTGCGATTCGCATAAGCTCTTGTGAAGACCGCATGTCATTTTGTATATCACCTTTTTCTCCTCTGGATTTGCCCAGGTTTCTGGTTTTCCATGTGATGGAGGTGCGGTTCATACTTGGGCTTATGCGAACCGCACGACCCAGCGCACGACACCTCTAATTTTTCAACTTCCTTCCAGGCACTTCATTTTGGCATGCAGTGAGCTTTGTGACACACACAATTGCTTGTGCGGTCCGCACAGTCCCCCGGACAGGCCATGTTTTCACTTGTACATGTTTATACTCCATGCATTCCCTACAAACACACCAAAAATGACAAAAGATAACCAAAAAAAAAGTAAAGAAACTTGGGTTGCCTCCCAAGCAGTGCTTTATTTAATGCCGCGGCTCAACGATGCTACCTCTATCTCAGTCGTTATCGGATAGCATGCTAATCCAGTTGGCATGGCCCCATCCTAAGAAAGGGAATTACTCTATCAACAACTTAGAGAAGTCATTATGTTGCTTAAGCATGGGCTTTTTGTCCACTTCACACTCCTCATGAGCATCATCAAGCTTTCCCTCTGAGTCTATCATTGATATCACTCTCAAATCATCAGAAGACTTTGTCGATTGGCATACATTGAAAGTCACTACTTCATCCCCTACTCTGAATTTGAGTTCACCGAGTTCGACATCAACAAGGGCCCCTCCCATGGCAAATAGTGGTCGCCCTAAAATAATGGGTACCTCAATATCCACCTCACAATCAAGAATGAAAAAATCCGCCGGGAGAATAAGTTTATCCACTTTTACCAATACATCATATAGGATCCCTACTGGATGTTTGATAGACCAATCATCCATGAGCAACCGCATAGATGTAGGCTTTGGTGAGCCCAATCCTAGCTTCTTAAAGATTATTAGGGGCATCAAGTTGATGCTTGCCCCCAAGTCACATAAGGCTTTTCGGAATACAAACATCCTTATAGTACAAGGTATGGTAAATGCACCTGGATCTTCTCTTTTTGTAGCCATATTGATAGTCATTACGGCACTACAACTATGTGAGATCTCATTGGTGACCACGTCAATAACCTTCTTCTTTTTAAGAAATTTCTTCATAAATTTTGAGTACCCCAACGTCTGCATCAATACTTCTACTAAAGGAATGTTTATTGAGAGTTTACTAAACATTAAAACAAACTTGCTAAACTTGTGCCCCTCTTTATTCTTGTTAAGTCTTTGTGGATATGGGGGAGGTCCCTTGGGAAGTGTGGTCGGCACACTTTGCACAAGAGGGGGACTCTCCTCAACCTTGATGGTTACCCGAGGAGGAGCTTCAGCTTCCTCCTCCTCCTTATCAATCTCAACATTCACCGGGATGTTAGGTGTACCTAGTGTCACCTCTTTACCCGAGTGTTCAATGACATTTTCATGTGCAATCTCTTCATCTTTGGTACTTGGCTCCCTGACAATTTTAACAATAGGCTCATTGGGTTTTAGAACTGGTTTTACAACAAGTTCTCTTATTTCTCCGGTTGTTCGTCCACTCCTAGTAATAATAGCCAGAATGGGCTCGTCACTTCTATGATTGGTAGTGGCATTAGTAAAATGTGGAACCTTCCTTCCCGAGTTCATTTGAATGGAGAGATGATCCATCTGGGCCTCAAGATGCTTGATTGAGGTCAAATGAGAGCTTACGGTTTGGTCAAGTGTTGAGACTTCACTTTTAAGCTTATTTACCCCGGAATTAGTTGTATCCACCTTTTTTAACACCAATGACAACATGTCCTATACCTTAGAGTGACCGAGGTTGCTTATAGTCGGTTGGTAGAGGGAATCTGCTTTATTAGGGGGAACATAAAGGCTTCGGTGATTGTATTGATCACCATACTTGTCTCGGTCATCTCTTTTCCAAACTTGATTCTTTTCCCTTGGGCGATAGTACCCAGGACGAGAACCCTAAGACACAAAGCACAATTTACCATCTACAACTGTCATCAACTCATCATCGCTAGATTTTATTTCTAGTGTATTCACAACATTTACCCCCTTAGTACCCATCATATGTTTTGCCAAGATATCAATTTGGGTCATTATTTTAGCCATGGTCTCATCTTCCATTTCCTCCCCTTTTCTGACTTCATTTGCCAAGATGGATGAGGTTGCTCCCAAGATTGGCACATCCGCTTCTCTTTTATACCAAGCTTGGTTGGTTTTTGTCATTCTCTCTAAAGAAAGCCAAAGCAATGGGGAATTGCATATCCATGAAGGTGCCACCTCCAAAGTTGTTAGCCAATAACTTATTCATAAAATTCAACGCCCGATAGAAACTTTGGAGTAATACATTGTCCGACAACCCATGGTTTGGACATAAGACAAGCTTCTTTTTAAACCTCAACCAAGCTTCATGTAAAAGCTTATCTGGGAGTTGCCTAAAGTTGGTAATCTCATCTCTTAGCTGCCTCATGAGAGACGGAGAAAAGAGTATTGAAGTGAATACCTTAACCAATTGGGCCCAAGATATTATAGACTCATCCAAAAATTCTTCCAACCACGCCGTGGCTTCCCCCGTCAAAGAAAAGGGGAATAAACGCAATCAGATGGATTTATTAAGAGATGTTTTGAATAATGCATGGTTGGAAAATCTCCACAAAATCCCGAATATGTCGGTTGGCATCTTCATGTGCTTCTCTACCAAATAGGCCCTTCATTTGGATTAAGTGGAGCATGGTGATAGTCACATGAAAGATAACATTTCCCACCATGGGGGGTAGGCAGATTTTACCCACACCCTCTTGCATCACAGGCTCAGCAACATTGGCATCCATGAAGCCGCCAACGCTCTCGTTGTCGTTGGCTTCGCTCATAGGCTATCCTGCTCAATTACAGCACAAACAACAAACAAAAGTAAAAGAAACAAGCACTCCCAAAGTGACTTCAAATCAACAATCAAAAATAGCTATCAACTCAAGTCCCCCGCAATGGTGCTATTTTTGATAAACGCTCAAATCATACTCCCCAAAGATGGAGGCATGGTGATCGTCAAGAAAAACACATTTATAAGTACGCAACATGTGTCGGGGTCGTGCTCACAGAGACTTGGCAATAGCAATATGAAGATTGTAGTGAAATGACTTCACTAGGAGATTAATTGTTTAAAAATATAAAACTAAAAGGTTGGGGGAATTGGGATTCTGTCACAACAATCACAATTCCAATTAAAGCAAGGAAGTAAAATGGGTGTACCAAATTGAGTAGGAGACTAGGGATGTGTATCCAATGGGGATTTAATGTGGGATAGGGTGTTTGCCTTTTCACACTTATTTTCACTCACTAACATAGGTAGCCTTGGTCATGGGAATGGTTGTTTATCTGTCGATCAACAACCATATATCCAATAATACCGGTTGGAACACTATTGGTTAAATCAACAAACAACTATGATTAAGCTTGAGGAGGTCACACTATCTCTAGCTTAGACCCTTAAATGGGTGATTCCATCAATATGAGCTATTTCTAGCCTCAAATCTGAATGGAGTCTCAAGTTCCCACTAGTAATCTCACATCTGAAAGCATGCCATTCTCTTTCAAGCAACAACATAGTCAAGTAATGAAAATTAATGTTTGCAACCACCAATTTTAGGATTAGAACTTGGTAAAACTACTAGACCCATATCAAATAAGTAATTATAAGCAAGAATCAACGACACCCACACTTATTTGTCAAGCACCCATTATCAACACATCCCTAGATAAATGAAATTAACCACTCATGCTAAAATAAAGAGATATACCAAGTGGGTAAGTCAAATTCCTCTCCATTAAAGTGTAACTTCAAGTTCTAAGCTCAGTTTTTGTACACAAATGGCTAACCAAGATTTGGAAGAGAGAATAGATTGAAACCCTCTTATTTTTGGAAAGGAAAACTTGTTCTCAAAGGTAAAAGCTCTTCAGAATATTCAGGACTGAAGAATGCTATTTACAATTATGCCTAAATATGCCTTTTATACCTTCCTAAACTGTCACCAATTTTCTAGACAAAATTGCCCTTCAGGTGGTTTGTGGCACGACGTGCAGTTTGCATGTCGTGATGTGCACACTGCACACCTTTTTTATTTGAACCAGTGACTCAGTCGACTTTGGAGGCGTCATGCAAAGGGGGTGCGATTCACACCATGGGTTGTGCGCGTCGCACAACGACCGTACCCCATGACAGATCCTTTAGGCAATCTAAAGCTTCATATGGTGAGAGGTGCAAAATGCACCTCGGCTTGTGTGTGTCACACAAGCATTGCATCTCAGGGCAGATTCTTTAATTTTTTTTGATCACTTCACAATTCACTCTTTTTATGCTCTTTTTGGGTCCATTTTCTTGTTTTCTATCTTTGATCACAAGTACCTACATAGAAATCAATTTAGGAAATAAGAACCTCTAAATCTATTCAAAACATAGCAATAATTAATGCATAAACGTTCAATAAGTTGGTAAATTACTGACTTATCATACATCCACTTTGAGGCAAAGCTTTGGTATGATTTCATTTGCTTTCGCTTCCTTCCAGCCAAAATTAATCAAATAGTCAGTTATGAAGGGCCCATTCTAATTGCTTGCATAATGTTGGAGGTGCACATGAACTTTTGAGTGATAGTAGCGGTTGTGATTAAAAGGAAAGCACGTCAACATGCTACCTCTATACAATGTCCTCATTAGCAAGTTGTGTGCCAAAGCTGCCATCCCTTACTTTGACTCTGATGTTTCTGTTGCTGCAACTTGGGTAGTGACATTGAAAAAAAAGACAAACATAGATGCTCCCAAGATTAAAAAGAGGAAGTTACAGGGCTTTGTTGATGTAGGGAACTCTGAGGTGGATTTGGGCATGGGTACCTCCTCCTGCAGGAGGTTTGTTTTTTGTACCCCTACTCCTATGGCATCATAAAACCCTCCAAAAGATGGACCTTTAGTCCTTTACCATCTCTTTCACCCTCAGCCCCGACTGGCTATCAAAAGCTAGTCAATATGATATACTCTCCTGAGTCCCATTTGGACTCATTGGCTAAGAGAATGCTAGGACTGATTCAGAAAGAGGTTAAAAATGCCATGAAAGATGTCATGGAAAGTGTGGGCAAGATTTGCAAGAAGGTTAAGGTTGTGTAGCACACAATTAATGTTATTCGGGCTGATGTCGGCAAAGCAAAGGGAAAGGCACCTATGTTAGCCATAGACTTGAGTGAACTTGATGATGTTATGGTTGCACCCCATCGGACTCCTAGCCTTGTAGTTGATTTGTTTTCTTCTTTTAGTGATGAGGATAAGGAGCAGTATAAGGGGCTCCAACAGGTGCTATTTGAGTCTCAACAGATATCACACTCCCATATGGGAGGGGTAGGCCCTAGTTCTGACGCATCTCAGGAGGAGGACGATGACGAGTAGAATATTCAAGGAGTCTTTGCACCTTACATATTTCATTCTTGATTGTGCATTAAGGTCAATGCTAGATTTAAGTTTTGGGGGTGTATTTATTTGTGTGTTGGTTGATTGTTTCCCTTGTCAGGCTATAGATATTGTTTTGATTTGTTTTTATGCCCTTGTCGTGCCTTTACTTTCTAGTTTAGACAATTTGGCCCTTGTAGGGCATGCTTTGGATTATGTTGGTTGGTTTATTTCCCTCACCGAGCCTTAATTTTTCATATGCTTTATATTGTGCTTTTGTCGGGATTGATTTTTATATGCTTCATATTGTGCCCTTGTCGAGCTTGATCTTTTTTTTGATATTCTTGGGAATGTGAGTTGCTTTATCGCCAGGTTAGTCCTACACGCCAAATATTTCACTATGCGTGCTTTACATACGAACTTAGTGCCTACACCGGTCCTAGTTCTCTAATGATTCATGAGCTCATAACTCAAATATCACCTTTGTGAATAGTAGATAGTTTAGAATAAACTCTGAGAGTTTTTTTCATACTACAGTTCTTTCCAAAGGAGCAAAATTTTTTCTTTTCTTTATTTTTGTGTCGAACCAGGTGAAATTTACCTATAATAGATTGAAAGGTGACTTTCTTAAGAGAAAATGCCAAGTTTTAGAGTTTAGATTAAGTCAGTGTTTTGCTTGTCTCATATGAGCCCACCAAAAAAATTTCTTGGTAAAGAATTTGAAAAAAAAAAATGAGAAAAGAGGGAAAAATGATTTTTGCTAAGGCATTCTCTTGTCATGGCTTACACATTATCTGTTTGCCTTGATTGATTCACAAATGAGTGTGTGAAACTTGGAATAGCTTATCAAAAGTCATTTGTCCCAATTGATTGTGAGACACATTGTGAACTTTTTATGTTGTGATGCCTTGTGTGGTATGTTTTACTTCATTCTTGTGCATGCGTGTTGTCTAGAACCTACCCCAAATGTGATTCAAGGTGAAATCCTAAACATTTCTTAGCTTGGAAGATGATCTTAGTCCCTCTTTAGAATAGTCAGTTTACCCAAAAGTTCCTTCTCTCAACATTGATCCTAGTTAACTCCTTTGAGCCTTAACCGTTCCTTGGAATCCATGTTATGTACCTTAACCTTCTTGAATCATATTTGTTGGCACCTCTTCCTCCTTAATGTCTAGTAATGAAAGTATAGTCTAAAAGCCTAAGTTTGGGGGGAATATGAATGAAAAATGAAATGTGATGTAGTCAAAAGCCTAAGTTTGGGAGTGTATGCATTGTTGATGATAGAAGGAGAAATTGAGCTTAGATAGTGAGGTAACACCCTATGCTTATATTGAGAATTAATTGATCTAAAGAAAGAAATATTGAAAGAAAGAATGAATTGTGCGGTGTTACATCATAAGCAAAAGAAATAGTGCTTGGAATAATGGTTTGTAGGAGAAAAAAATTAGGATTGTGAGAGGGAGAAGTAAGGTGAAGTGAATCAAAGATGTGAGCGAATGCACTTGAATTCTTATGATAGTATTAGAAGGTTTAGTCACTTGAGCCAAATGAAATTCTCACCTTAACCCTAGCCTACATCATTGATCACAAGTCCTTAGTGATTTCGAGCTTTGCAACTCTACATTAGTGGCAAATTACATGAAGGGCACGCCTACGATTCAATGTGCATGTACTTGAAATTCTTTGAGAGAGTGAGAGTCTTTGTGTTCTCTTCTAATCCCTATATTGTGACTTGCATGATTGTGAGTGGGATTCTCTGTTATGGTGAGTATCATTACATCCTTGAAGTGAATAATAAAGTCTTCATTTCAATTGAGAGGAATGAATGAGACAAGTTATGTGGAGAATCTTGAGGCAAACCTTGAAGGTCCATGTCAATGACTTGAGAAGTTCAATAATCCTGTTTTTAATGACAAATCCCCTGATTTTGAATGAAAATTGAAGTCTCTTGATGAGAGTTTTGAAATACGTATCTGCCTTGAGATTATGGTGGTACCAAATGAGTGAGTGTCTTTTGTTTTGAGTCCGTTATTTTTTATTTTCATGAGTCTTTGAGTCAGTATAATCCTTTGTGCAACCCTTGTATCTTGAGAAGTTTTTTTCAATCCTTTACCTTATGAGTTCTTTGCTTGAGAACAAGCAATAGTTCAAGTTTGGGGGTTTGATAAGTTGATAATCCACTAACTTATTTATCTTTTATTCATGGATTATTGCCTTGATTAGATATGATTTAGAAGGATTTATTGCCTTTATTGTCTTATATGCAGGAACTTTTGGTCGAAGAAGAAACAAGAGGATTTGAACTCAAATGATCTAAGAGTGAAATCCAAGTCAAAATATGACCAAAAGAACAAAAATTTGTCCACAACAGGCAAGCTGGCATGCGAGCCGCATGAGGGCACCTGCATTTCGCAGGTTCAAAAGCACAAAGAAGCTGAAACACTGCCTAAGCGTTCATGCACATGCACTTCAAAAATCATCAAAGGTGATCACCCATACCTTCGCACATGGGGTGGCAAGTGAAGAGAAACTCACTACCTCAACAACTTGGCACCTACGACCCACAAGTCGCCAAGGGCGACCATAGGTGCCTTCGCACATGACTTCACAAGTGTACCGTAGGGAAAAATGGTCCAAATTGATTGTGGCATAATTGTGAAGCTTCCAAAACTCTTTTGGGATCTGTGCATGAAATATATTATTATTTTCAATTTCCAGTTAGCATATTTGAGTAGAGTACACTTTAGAGTATAATTTTTCCTTTCTTCTTTAGTGAAAAACATCATTGTTGAAATTTACCTTGGAATTTAAAGTTGGTTATTGCATAATGAACAGAATTATTGAAAAACCAATTGGTATATTCTCTTATTCCTTCATCATGAGTAGCTAAATTCAATTCTAGAGGTGTGTGTATGATGGGTGTTTGAATTTGGAAATGGGTGTTAATTATTTGGGTTTATAATTGATTATTATGTGTGGGTCTATTGAGTCCTTCATGTTTTCATTATAAAATTGATGGTTACAAACATTAATTTAGCTTACTAATTGTGTGATTGCTTGAATAAGAAGATCATTAATTATGTAAGGATACAATAGTGGGGATTTGGGATTTTCACCATAAATTGAGGTTAGAAATAGCTTGATTTAGGAAATTCCCACCTAAGAGTTAAGACTAGAAATAGCTTGACTCACCTAAGCCAATTGGTTGGTTTGTTGTCCAACTATGGGGTTCAACGAGACCATAGTATACATGCTTAGTGGGTTGAATAAAATACTAAGTATAATTTAAACACCAAGGTTACCCGCACTTGTAATTGAAAATTTACTTGAATAATCAACCTTTATCCCATTGCATGACCTCATCTGAAGCACATCCCTAGCTTCCCAATCTTAATTAAAACAAATCGTGTTTACATTGTTATTTTGTTACAATTCAAATTCTAGTTCCCAAACCATTTCCCCCCATTTTTATTTACTTACTTGAACACCTTTCTTGCTCTCGTGAATCAATTTGACCATTAGTTATGAATCACCGTACCAATCTCTATGGATTTGACACCAACTCCTGTTGGGTTATTTGTTATTTTTCTTGACGATCGTTGCCACCTCCTTCGGGAGAATTTCTTTGAACATCATCAGTGGGTATCCAGTAAGAGTCTTATTCACCCTTATGCCCAAAACCTTAGTCTTCTATTTCAATTTTCATGATTTTGAAACTAAGATTCTTACTCTATCATGTATATTACTATGAAATTCAGCCCTTATTCTTATTACATGATTTATACCTTGTTTTAATGAATTATTTCTTTAGTTTTAATAACTTGCATGGAATTTTACAATGATTGGAGAAGACCAGAACGTAGCCTAAAATTGTAGTATTTTTCATATGAACTAGCTTTCTTCAGAATTCAACCTAGTCTACTAGCATTTAGTTTTAAGTATGAAATTAGTCAATTTTAAGTCTACAATTTTTTGGAAGAATAAATGTTTTCAGACTAGTTAAGTTCTAACGTAGCATTCCAGAACTCCAATTTTAAATGAGCTATCACAAACCAGTTTTGGAAGTAGTGCTTAGCACCGAGTTGGACTAGGACCCAGTTTACCCAGAGTCCCAGAACTACATGCCATCATAGGTATACTTAGCCCCGCAGTTGGGCATCTTAATGAGTGATCACGCCAGTCATGCCTCTATACCGTGGTAAGGTATATTAGGTCCTTTCAATGGGGTGTATACATCAGACTCCATATTTAGCTCATATGGTTTATGTCAATTAACAGACTCTCCCACAAAATTAGACTCAGTTGATATGTACTTGGCCCCAGATCAGTTTTGTTATTTTCATTTGTATTTTTAGAATATTTCTGCATTACAAATGTTATGCATGATTATGTTTGGACCTTTGTACTACAACTTTAGAGTGCAATTTAACAGCTTGTCAGTATTTTAGCATATTCAAGTTATATATTTAGCTTTTCATATCCCGCATGCTCAGTATATTCAAAGTATTGACCACATACTCTATGTGATGCATCTTATTATGATGCAGGTTTATTCAGACTCAGCATCACGTCTAATTCGATTCAATTCCATCTGAACGAATACTAGCAGTGAGTCCTCATCATCCGAAGATGGGATTTTATGACCCAAAAATATTTATGTCACGACCCAATTTCTCGGTCATGATGGCACCTACAACCCCCGGTAGGTGAACCAATCCCCGTAGCCCAGAACAGTTAGTAATGGGCTACTATCTAGCAAATAAGGGAACAAGACGAGTAAAATAGATAATATAGATATAAACATATACATATGCGGAAACTAAACCAAACCCCAAAACCTGGTATCATAGTACAAAGCCAAACTACATACATGGAGTGCAAATAAACCAAAGCTATATATACAGATGTCTCTGAATGGTAATAGAGTACATGAAACAAAAGATAAACTAAAGCTAAGCTCCGATCGCCAAGAGCTCACCCTCAGCCTGAAGTAGTCCTCAACAGATCTCCACGCACGAATCTCAACGATCTACCGGCGATGGCCCACACTAGGATCTGCACCCAAAGATGCAGGGGGTAGGGGTGAGCACCAAATGCGAAGCATAAGGTACCCAGTAGGTATCATAGGCCGACTGGGCACATATAAGATAAAAGCGCAGTAATAGACAGAATAGAAGCAAGTAGTCACAGAAATCAACGAAAGGTACACAAGAACTAGCCCAGAGGGAAATCAACAGAACCACATATAAGGCTAGTAAGCAGAATATACACACCAAAGGCACAGGTGAAAGTAAGAAACAACGCACCTGGGGTCCTTGCAGCAACAGTGTATACAAAATAAGTTTACGAAATGGACGGTATACCGGTAACCTCAAGTGTAAGAAGAAGAGAGGAAGAGTAATAATAGGCATGCTCAGAGACATGGATCAAACTCAACTAATCATACCAATCTCATACTTATCCATAATAGAGAACAAGTCTATAAGTAAAAAGCAAAAGTCTACCTACAGTCCCCCGGCCGCCCATACAACCGAGGAACACAAACAAGTGAAAACAAACCCTCCGGCATCCCATACTACCAGAGCGTACAATCAGCAAACAACAAACAAGGGTGGAGCCTCAACCATGAATGATATGATGCATGAAGATCTCAAGTGCCATAGTATCTCTGTATGTACCTCCTCCGGCGCCGATCCGGTCCAGCAGGTAGGTTCCATGGAAGGACTCTGCCCGTATACCTCTACTCCACCGTATACCCCTCTTCCGGCACACGCAGCCCGTAGCCCCTGGCCCGGATAGCAAGGTCCATGGAGGTCCCAGACCCCATACTCAAACTCAGTATCAGAACATATATCAAGATAGAGACCCAGTCTCGAATATGCATGCCCAGACCCTGTCCAGGCCTAAAAATAGTAGGAAAATATCTCAAAAACCCCTCCAAGGGTGCCCGGGCGTCGCCGGGTCTAAACAGTAAAAAGTCATCTCAGGTGCTCGGTCCAACCGAGGCTAAAAATCATCTCAAGTAGTAAGAAAAACTCAACTAGCACTCCGGCCCTGCCGAGTCTAGCGATAATCGTAAAACTGATGATTTTAAACCACAAGTGAAATCAATCATTTCCAAATCATTTCCATCAAAAATGGGCCCCCGGGCCATGCAAGGTTCAGAAAATAGTGCTAGTAGGCCCGAAGCCAAAACCGCAGTAAAACATGGATAAAACCTCTTTATATGCATGGAAATGATATGATCACACACAACAGCTGCCCAGCAGCTTACAATCAACCTATCGACCCTGCACAGGCCCACAACTACTCGGCAAGCATAACCAGCCTAGAAGGATAATTCTATGCCCGGGACTCGCGGACATTCCCAAAATCCCTACTTCTATGTTCCAGAGTCAACAAGGCCTCACAGGACCACAAGGGTAAATAAATAAAATATATCGACAAATACTACAAACAACGGAGGAACAAAAGTAGGCGGATATGAATAAAGCGGTCGAGGTCTGTGGTACCAACCTAATAAACCAACCCAAGGATGCCCATTAATACAATTTTATTCTATATATGCGGAGTCTAGGGAGATTAAACCGTAACCTACCTGTCGTCCGACGACAAGCTGCTGGAACAACGATGTCCAAGCTCGAACCGCTTCGAGAAAATCCAAAACTAAATCGGAATCGGATTCGGATTTGGGACGGAATAACTTGACGTAGATAATTGATTTCCTTTTTCGATGTTCCCGTACCACACCGCTTGGATAACCCAAAAATTCTCTCTCTTACACAATATATAACCACAGTGTTGTAGCACCTATGTAGCTTAATGAGTTGAGAGGAATGTAATTGCTTAGTGAATATATTCACTAATTACTACACAATGTCAATGAATATAAGTTAGGCAGCAACTTGTTAAAGATGCTGCCAACTCAATATGCCACCAATCTCTTGGTAAGTGTTGTGTTAGCCCTCCACTTCCACGTGGAAGTGGAGGTGGCAACTAACTCGACCCGTTAAGTATATACTCGGGTATTGCATAAATTCGTGGTAAAATAAATATAGTATTTTAAATATACCGTAATTCATAGAAAATTATTTTGAATAAAACCTACTATATTATAATAATAAATTTTAACATAACTAAATTTATTATCTCCGTTAAAATATTACGGAGTATAAAAACTTTATAAAATAAATACGTATACACTTATATCGTATCAAATATATTTTTCAAAGGGTATAATAATATAATTTTTATCAAATTTAACTTTTAAATAAATATTTCAAATACACGCACGATGCTAATAAAATTCTTAAGTTTAGGCTCGTAATTCGCCTACGCACGATTTCGATATTCAAGAATTCTCTCGGGATCCTCCCTAATGTTTTATAACTGTTTCGGAACTGATATGGCATTTTAAAATGTGACGTCGAGGCTTAAATCGCGTTTAACCCGACCCGGTTCGCGACCCGATTCGCAACCCGTTTTCTGCCAGACAGTCCGCGGTAAAACAGTCATAACTCTTTGCTCCGAAATTATTTGGACGTGCGGTTTTGTGCGTTGGAAACTAGACTCGTAGACCTTCGATTTGGTATTTAGGGGGACTTCTAACTCTTTATATATTGGGAGAAAAGTCCTGATACATTTGACCCAAGGTTCAGAAAATTTGTTAAAGGTCTTACGATATCTTTTGTCGATTTGCTTGACTTCAAAACTTAAACGTGGGAATGACCGGAAGGGTCATTACATCATCCACTACTAAAAAGGGCTTTCGTCCTCAAAAGTCAAGGTCAAGGGGGTACCTGAAGGCTAAAATAGCTGAGGATACTGATCCCGCATATCCCTCTTGGTCTCCCAGGTAGCCTCCTCGACTGGACGGTGCCTCCACTGAACCTTAACAACCGGGATCTCTCGAGACCTCAATTTCCTGACATCTCTGGCCAAAATAGCTGCTGGCTCCTCAACAAAAGCTAAACCCTCATCAAACTGAACTGAATCCCACTGCAACACATGAGACTCATCTGGGATATACCGACGCAACATCGAAACATGAAATACAGGATGTATAGCTGAAAACATCGGAGGTAAGGCTAACTGATAGGCAACGCTACCGACCCTCTGCAGAATCTCAAACGGCCCAATGTACCTGGGGCTAAGCTTGCCCCGCCTACCAAATCTCATCACGCCCTTCATGGGCGATACCCAGAGAAACACCAAGTCACCGACACTAAACTCCAAGGCACGAAGCCTACGATCATCATAACTCTTCTGCCTGCTCTGAGCTGCCCGAAGTCTATCCTGAATCACTCGGACTCGGTCTAAGGAATCTCGAAGCAAATCTGTGCTCTGCGGCCCCTGCACTAAAACCATCAAACCAACCTACCGGTGATCTGCAACGCCTGCCATACAAAGCCTCAAAAGGTGCCATGCCGATACTTCGAATGGAAGCTGTTATTATAAGCAAACTCTGCCAAAGGGACAAACTGATCCCAAGAACCTCCAAAGTCAAGAACACAGGCCCGAAGCATGTCCTCCAGGACCTGAATGGTCCTCTCGGACTGGCCATCTGTCTGAGGGTGGAAAGCGGTACTAAGATGAACCTCTGTACCCAAATCTCGCTGAATAGCCTTCCAGAACTGAGATGTGAACTGAGTGCCACGGTCTGAAATGATAGAAGCTGGGACCCCATGCAATCGAACAATCTCACGAAGGTAGATCTGAGCTAACCTCTCTGCACCATAAGAAGTCTGAACCGGCAAGAAATGTGCTGACTTAGTCAGCCTATCAACAATCACCCATATGGAGTCAAGCCCACGAGAAGTACGAGGCAAACCAACAACGAAGTCCATAGTAATCCCTTCCCACTTCCACTCAGGAATGGGAAGTCGCTGCATCAAACCACCAGGTCTCATGTGCTCGAACTTAAACTGCTGGCAATTCAAGCACCGAGATACGAAATCCGCTATATCCCGCTTCATACCACTCCACCAGTAAAGCTGTCTCAAGTCTCTATACATCTTTGATGTGCCAGGGTGAATGGAGTATCTAGTACAATGTGCCTCATGAAGTATCAACTGAATCAAATCACTAACCCTCGGAACACAAAGGCGACTATCATACCTCAGAACCCCATCTGAATCTAGAGTAGCCCGATTGGTCTCACCCTGAACAACCCGATCACGAAGGTCACACAACTGCTGATCCTCAAACTGATGGCTCTGAATCTGATCAATCAAAGTAGAACGAACCTCAACACTGGCGAGAACTCTGCTAGGATCCGACAAGTCAAGACTAACCAAATGGTTAGCCAAGGACTGGATGTCCAAGGCCACGGACGCCGCTCTGAAACTGAAAGAGAAGCTAGGCTACCCATACTCACTGTCTTCCGACTCCAAGGCATCCAGCTACCACGTTTCCTTGCCCGATGAGTTACATGAATAGTGAATCAAAATGTGCCTCAGCAACTTCGACCCATCTCCTCTGCCTCGAGTTCAACTCCCGCTGACTCGTGATATACTGAAGACTACGGTGATCGGTGAAGATATCACAGTGAACTCCATATAAGTAATGCCTCCAAATCTTGAGCGCAAAAACTACTGCCGCCAACTCTAAGTCATGAGTGGGGTAGTTGCGCTCGTGAACCTTCAGCTGCCTCGACGCATAGGCTACTACTCGACCCTGCTGCATCAACACACAACCAAGACCAACCCCAGAAGCATCACAATACACGGAGAAGCTCTGACCTTCAATCGGCAAAGTCAAAACTGGAGCTGAAGTCAATAAGGCCTTAAGCCTCTGGAAGCTATCCTCACACTGATCCGACCACTGAAATGGGACATCCTTCCTAGTCAGCATAGTCAAGGGTGCTGCTATGGAAGAAAATCCCTCAACGAACCGTCTGTAGTAACCAGCTAACCCAATAAAGCTGCGAACCTCAGTAACAGTAGTAGGTCTAGGCCACTCACAAACCGCTGAAATCTTTCCCGGATCAACCCTAATCCCATCCTTAGACACCACGTGCCCTAGGAATGCAACTGACTCAAGCCAAAACTCACACTTTGAGAACTTGGCATAAAGCCGATGATCTCTCAAAGTCTGGAGTATAACCCTCAAGTGCTGCTCATGCTCATCTCTACTACGCGAGTATACCAAGATGTCGTCTATAAAAAACTATCACAAATGAGTCCAAACACGGGCCAAGAACCCTGTGTATCAAGTTCGTAAAGGCTGCGGGGGCATTAGTCAACCCAAAAGACATCACCAGGAACTCATAATGGCCATAACGTGTCCTAATGCTGTCGTTAGGATGTCCTCCGCCCTAATCCTCAACTGATGGGAAGCCGGATCGTGCGAAATCAATCTTTGAACAACACACTGGAACCCTGAAGCTGGTCAAACAAATCATCAATTCCCTCGACAACGGATAGCTATTCTTCATTGTCACCTATTCACGCTGCCGATAATCAATACACATCGCGCATCGACCCATCCTTCTTCTTCACGAAGAGAACAGGAGCACCCCACGGTGACACACTAGGTCTAATAAACCCCTTAGCTAACAGATCCTGGAGCTGCTCCTTAAGCTCCCTCAACTCAGCAGGAGCCATACGGTAAGGAGAATAGAAATGGGCCTAGTGCCCGGCTCCAACTCAATAGCAAAATCAATATCTCTCTCAGGTGGAAAGGCCTGGCAGGTCGGTAGGAAACACATCGAGGAAGTCTCTAACCACAGGAACAGACTCAGGAGAAGTGGGGTCAGCACTAACATCTCGGACATATGCTAGATAAGCTAAACACCCACGGGAAATCAACTTCCTAGCTCGAAGACAAGAGATGATCCCAGATGGTGCATGGCTAACAAAACCCTGCCACACAACCGGGGATACACCGGGCACAGCTATGGTAATGGTCTTGGCATAACAATCCAAAACCACACGATGAGGGGATAACCAGTCCATGCCCAGTATCACATCAAAATCTAGCATATCAAGAATCATCAAATCACCCCAAGTCTCTGAATCACCAATAGATAACACACAGGATCTCACAATCCGATCCACTACTAAAGAATCTCCTACTGGGGTCGAAACAGAAACAGGAACAGATAATGGCTCACTAGCCAACCCCAAACAAGGCACAAAGTAGGCAGATACATATGAACAAGTGGATCCAGGATCAAATAAAGCCATAGCAGACTGATGGCACACAGAAATCGTACCTGTAATCACAACATCTGAGGCCTCTGCCTCTGGTCTTCTAGGGACCGCGTAGAACTGACGACGACCTCCACCTGCCCGACCGCCATCCCTAGCACCTGCTCTGCCACGCGGAGCACTACCTCTACTCTGACGACCACCCCCTCTAGTTGGGGGCTGAACTACTCGTAAAGGCTCGGCCAACTGAACTGTACCCTGCTAAGGGCAATCTCTAGCAAAGTGACCTATCCCACCACAAGTAAAACAAGCCCCTGACGGCCTACTCTGTCGAGAAGAACCAGCAAATCCCGTATGACCACCACGACCTGATACCCCAGAAACTGTACCCCTCGAAGACTGGTCGCTATAGCCCTGATGGCTGCCCTGACCCTGCTCGAACTGGGTACTACCGAAAGTCTGAAGGGAAGCCTGAACCGGTCGGCTGGACTGACCCTGGTACTGCTGTGGCTGATAACTCTGACTCCACTGGCCAGGACCTCTACCGCCATATCTGGGACCACTATAAACACCCTGATGTCGAGGCCTCTTATCTCTGGACCCCTGATCATGTCGCTGTAGGTCCTCCACGGTGCGGGCATAGTCTACAATAGCCTGGAATGACCGACCGCTGGCAATCAATATCTCAGCTGGCTGCCTGATCTCTGGCCTCAAACCCCATACAAATCTGCGGATCCTATCAGCCTCGGTAGGAATGATCATAGCTCCAAACGGTGCTAGCTGATGGAAACGGGTCTCATACTCTGAGATAGTCGTAGATCCCTGCACAAGGTGAGTAAACTGCTCCCTGCGACGCTCCCGATCACTCTGGGGTAGGAACTTGGCCATAAAGGCCTCGTAAAACTCAGACCAGGTCAAAGGAGGTGACGACGGTGGTCTACAAGCAACCTGAGCCCTCCACCATAACTTCGCTGGGCCCTCCAACTGGTAGGTAGTATAACCAACCCCGTGAGTCTCCAATAAACCCAGATGATGCAACATCTCCTCACAGGTGGTAATGAAGTCATGTGGATCCTGTCCAGAAGTACCCGCAAATCTCGGAGGTGCTAACCTCAAAAACCTACCCAATGCCTTCTGCTCTGACTCTGTCATAGCTGGGCGAGGAGCAAGAGGCTGTGCAACAGATGGGACCAGAATGACCTCCGCACGGGGAGCCATAGTAGTCGACTGCGCTCCTAAGCTCTGTGCACCCAGGGCTGCCCCCTGAGCGGATGTCTGCGCTACCTCAGAAGGCCGCTCTCCAATCACACCCAAAAGCTGCAATAATAATCCCCGAATATCTGGAGACTGAGCTGTGGGTGGAGCTGGCACAGAAGTGGGCACTGGAGCTGGTACCGGAGCTGGCGCTGGAGCTGGTGGTACCTGGGCTGCCCCCTGAACCACATGCTGCTCGGGCTCTTCCTCCACGCTAGCAGCTCTAGCAGGTGCCACTGTTCGAGGGCGTCCTCGACCCCTAGCTGGAGTGGGAGGCTCATCCTCGCGTGCTGCCGATGATCTCGTACGAACCATCTGCGGAAGAATGAAGTAGAATAAATGAGATCTCTAGAAACTTCAAGGGCTATACGCACGACACAGAGGCAATGAAAGAGTCAAATTTCCTAAAATGTCACTGTAGCCTCCCAAAGATTGAGCACGGACGTCTCCGCCCCGATCCGCAGGACTCTACTAGACATTGGCTCCTATACTGATGACACCGGTGAACCTAAAGCTCTGATACCAAGTTGTCACGACCCAATTTCTCGGTCATGATGGCACCTACAACCCCCGGTAGGTGAACCAATCCCCGTAGCCCAGAACAGTTAGTAATGGGCTACTATCTAGCAAATAAGGGAACAAGACGAGTAAAATAGATAATATAGATATAAACATATACATATGCGGAAACTAAACCAAACCCCAAGACCTGGTATCATAGTACAGAGCCAAACTACATACATGGAGTACAAGTAAACCAAAACTATATATACAGATGTCTCTGAATGGAAATAGAGTACATGAAGCAAAAGATAAACTAAAGCTAAGCTCCGATCGCCAAGAGCTCACCCTCAGCCTGAAGTAGTCTCCAACAGATCTCCAAGCACGAATCGCAACGATCTAACGGCGATGGACCACACTAGGATCTGCACCCAAAGATGCAGGGGGTAGGGGTGAGCACCAAATGCGAAGCATAAGGTACCCAGTAGGTATCATAGGCCGACTGGGCACATATAAGATAAAAGCGCAGTAATAGACAGAATAGAAGCAAGTAGTCACAGAAATCAACGAAAGGTACACAAGAACTAGCCCAGAGGGAAATCAACAGAACCACATATAAGGCTAGTAAGCAGAATATACACACCAAAGGCACAGGTGAAAGTAAGAAACAACGCACCTGGGGTCCTTGCAACAACAGTGTATACAAAATAAGTTTACGAAATGGACGGTATACCGGTAACCTCAAGTGTAAGAAGAAGAGAGGAAGAGTAATAATAGGCATGCTCAGAGACATGGATCAAACTCAACTAATCATACCAATCTCATACTTATCCATAATAGAGAACAAGTCTATAAGTAAAAAGCAAAAGTCTACCTACAGTCCCCCGGCCGCCCATACAACCGAGGAACACAAACAAGTGAAAACAAACCCTCCGGCATCCCATACTACCGGAGCGTACAATCAGCAAACAGCAAACAAGGGTGGAGCCTCAACCATGAATGATATGATGCATGAAGATCTCAAGTGCCATAGTATCTCTGTATGTACCTCCTCCGGCGCCGATCCGGCCCAGCAGGTAGGTTCCATGGAAGGACTCTGCCCGTATACCTCTACTCCACCGTATACCCCTCTTCCGGCACACGCAGCCCGTAGCCCCTGGCCCGGATAGCAAGGTCCATGGAGGTCCCAGACCCCATACTAAAACTCAGTATCAGAACATGTATCAAGATAGAGACCCAGTCTCGATATCAAGATAGAGACCCAGTCTCGAATATGCATGCCCAGACCCTGTCCAGGACTAAAATAGTAGGAAAATATCTCAAAACCCCTCCAAGGGTGCCGGCGTCGCCGGGTCTAAACAGTAAAAAGTCATCTCAGGTGCTCGGTCCAACCGAGGCTAAAAATCATCTCAAGTAGTAAGAAAAACTCAACTAGCACTCCGGCCCTGCCGAGTCTAACGATAATCGTAAAACTGATGATTTTAAACCACAAGTGAAATCAACCATTTCCAAATCATTTCCATCAAAAACGGGCCCCCGGGCCATGCAAGGTTCAGAAAATAGTGCTAGTAGGCCCGAAGCCAAAACCACAGTAAAACATGGATAAAACCTCTTTATATGCATGGAAATGATATGATCACACACAACAGCTGCCCAGCAGCTTACAATCAACCTATCGACCCTGCACAGGCCCACAGCTACTCAGCAAGCATAACCAGCCTAGAAGAATAATTCTATGCCCGGGACTCGCGGACATTCCCAAAATCCCACTTTCTATGTTCCAGAGTCAACAAGGCCTCACAGGACCACAAGGGTAAATAAATAAAATATATCGACAAATACTACAAACAACGGAGGAACAAAAGTAGGCGGATATGAATAAAGCGGTCGAGGTCTGTGGTACCAACCTAATAAACCAACCCAAGGATGCCCATTAATACAATTTTATTCTATATATGCGGAGTCTAGGGAGATTAAACCGTAACCTACCTGTCGTCCGACGATAAGCTGCTGGAACAACGATGTCCAAGCTCGAACCGCTTCGAGAAAATCCAAAACTAAATCGGAATCAGATTCGGATTTGGGACAGAATAACTTGACGTAGATAATTGATTTCCTTTTTTGATGTTCCCGTACCACACCGCTTGGATAACCCACAAATTCTCTCTCTTACACAATATATAACCACAGTGTTGTAGCACCTATGTAGCTTAATGAGTTGAGAGGAATGTAATTGCTTAGTGAATATATTCACTAATTACTACACAATGTCAATGAATATAAGTTAGGCAGCAACTTGTTAAAGATGCTGCCAACTCAATATGCCACCAATCCCTTGGTAAGTGTTGTGTTAGCCCTCCACTTCCACGTGGAAGTGGAGGTGGCAACTAACTCGACCCGTTAAGTATATACTCAGGTATTGCATAAATTCGTGGTAAAATAAATATAGTATTTTAAATATACCGTAATTCATAGAAAATTATTTCGAATAAAACATACTATATTATAATAATAAATTTTAACATAACTAAATTTATTATCTCCGTTAAAATATTATGGAGTGTAAAAACTTTATAAAATAAATACGTATACACTTATATCGTATCAAATATATTTTTCAAAGGGTATAATAATATAATTTTTACCAAATTCAACTTTTAAATAAATATTTCAAATACACGCATGATGCTAATAAAATTCTTAAGTTTAGGCTCGTAATTCGCCTACGCACGATTTTGATATTTAAGAATTCTCTCGGGATCCTCCCTAATATTTTATAACTATTTCGGAACTGATATGGCATTTTAAAACGTGACGTCGAGGCTTAAATCGCGTTTAACCCGACCCGGTTCGCGACCCGATTCGCAACCCGTTTTCTGCCAGACAGTCCGCGGTAAAACAGTCATAACTCTTTGATCCGAGATTATTTGGACGTGCGGTTTTGTGCGTTGGAAACTAGACTCGTAGACCTTCGATTTGGTATTTCGGGGGACTTCTAAATCTTTATATATTGGGAGAAAAGTCCTGATACATTTGACCCAAGGTTCAGAAAATTTGTTAAAGGTCTTACGATATCTTTTGTCGATTTGCTTGACTTCAAAACTTAAACGTGGAAATGACCGGAAGGGTCATTACAATTCTATTTTCGCTCACCGTAGAGAGGCAAACTCTCCCTATAGTGAGGCCGCCATAGCGGACAAATTTCTACCGTAGAGGTCCTTATGAACTGTCAGAGACTGCTATAGTGAGCAATTTTCTACCACAATGGTCTGTTGTTAGACCCTCAACTTGATGGTTCGGGTGGCTCGAGTTTGGATAGGGATTTACATGATGAACCTATCCAAGACCCAATGACTTTGGTTCTGATCAAGTTTTATTTAGGCCAGTCTGCCGGCATGGGCATATGTGGAACGTGTTGGCAGGGGATGGCAAGACCTTGGCAAGGCATGGCAAGACCTTGGCAAGGCATGGCTAAGGCATGACAAGAGCTGGACAAGCTAAGGCAAGCCAAGGCTATGATTGAGAAGGATCGTGGCTGAGATGAAATCGTGGGCAATGTGCTGAGTGAGGCAAATGGGCTAGGGAAATGGGCACCAATGGCAAGTTGTGCGGGGCATAACTTGCACACAGGATAGGCATGTGGGCAGAGCGACAAGCTGGGTGCCAAAATGGGTGTTTGGCACCAGAATTGAAGGCTGCACGCGTGTACCTCACACATGCGTAGGAAGTTGGGAAGTTTCCTTGTTTCCAGTCATTTTGGCTGAGTCAGCAACATCAATTGAACTTGTTTATTTGAATTTTGTAATTTGAAATTCGAATTGGCATAGAAGTTGGGGTTGTCAACTGTTTTAGTATAGGGGCTTGTGCCAGGCATGTGACTGGAGCCTGCAGTCTATTTATAGGCACTGGCAGGCCAGTCACAAGGCAGATTAGGTGTGTTGGCTAATTTTGTAAGGCTGTTTTTTGAGTTCTTCTTTGTGGTACGAGTTTAATACAAAGTTGGGAAGTGATTTCCTGTATGTGCCGTTCATTTCTTATGCCTAGGAAAATAAGTGTTGAGTGAAAAAAGTAAGGGTTGTAAACATAGGTGTGTGGCTGCCCAGTGGATTCGAACCAGAGGGAGTTGACCCCATTAAAATTGGTATTAGAGATTTCAGGTTGCGATGATTGGCAGAGCAAATTACAATGAGTTTTGGGAAAAGGTGGCCAGACTAGAGGCCATACTTGGTCTGGTCGAAGATGATGAAGATTTGGTTTATGTAATGATGCAGATTAATTCCATCAACACAGAAATTTAGAGTCTTCGCACTGCTGGTGATGGGCAGATGGATGATTTTCTCAACTTTCGTGGAACTATGGGTACCCAAATTAAAGATCTGGTGAAACAAAATGAGGATGTTAAGGCGAAGATGGTAGTCCTTCGTCGGGCTATTGCTGGTTCATCCAGGAGTGGCGATGAACATGCCAAAATTAAGATCCCAGAACCAAAGTACTTTAATGGTATTCGTGGTGCCAAAGAGCTGGAAAATTTCTTATGGGACTTGGAAAACTACTTTGCTACTGCTCATGTGCCTGCAAATGACAAACTGACCATGACAGTTTGCTATTTTAGGAATGATGCAGTACTATGGTGGCGTACAAAGAATGCTGATGATGAAAGTGCTGGCAGACCCAAGTGTGATACCTGGGAAAAACTGAGAGATGCACTTCATGAAAAGTTTCTGCCTAGCAATTCATCTTGGATTGCTAGGGACAGACTCAAGTGGTTGAAACAAGTTGGTTCCATTCGGGACTATGTGAAGTAATTTTTGTCCTTGATGCTTGATATTCAGAACATATCTGATGAAGATAAGTTGCACAACTTCATTTTTTTCTGGAATGCAAGGCTGGGCACAAAATGAACTGCGTAGGCAGAAAGTTCAAGATCTGCCTAGTGCTATTGCAACGTTAGATGCATTGATTGATTTTCGTTCAAATAGTGCTGCCCCTAATCCTACTCCTTCCAAAATGAAGAAGAAGGAAAAGGGCAGAGATTAGAATAAGGATAATCAAAGGCAAGGCAGAAATGATAAAGGCAAGGGTAAGGTGGATGCTGCGGTGGCTAATCAAAGCAAGCAGGATGGTGAAAAAGTCTTCTGGACTTGTCAAAGACCAGGTCACCAGGAAAGGAACTGTCCTAAATAAGGGAAGACTAATGCTCTTTTGGCTGAAGAAGAGAAACAATTCAGGATAGGAAATTGCTGCCTATATCAATCCACTGCCTTTGCTGAATACGATGGCCATCATAAATATAGTGGAAGAGGAGGAAGATGATGATGTTGGAAAGGTTGCTTTGATAAATACTGTTGAAAATGTTGAATATCTATCGGTTGCCTATGGTCCACTGATGTATATTGACATGAAAATTGGGGACATAAGTGTTGTGATAATGGTTAATACCGGTGATACTCATACTTTTGTGGCCTCAAAGATTATGCAAGTATATGGTTTGAAGGTGACTAATTGTGCAACAAGAATGAAGACTGTAAATTCTGCAGCATAGCCTGGCTTTGGCATGGCGCTGGATGTCCCTCTTAAAATTGGACATTGGTCTGGAATGCACAACTTGATAGTGGTGCCACTTGATGATTTCAATCTTCTGCTTGGGATTAATTTTATGAGGAAGTTTAAGGTTGCTCCGATTCCTCATTTTGATAGTCTGATGTTTATAGGGGAAAATAACCCCGGGTTTGTGAAAGGTATTCAACCCTTTGATGAAAGGAAGAAGAGAAAGCACTTTGAAATTACTGCAATGATGTCTGGTATGGCATTTGAAAAAAGGGTGAAGAAGGGTGAGACTGCTTATTTGGCTGCCTTGGTTGAGATAAAACCTGATGTGCAGGTTGAAGTTTCGGACTGTATTGCAAAGTTGTTGTCTGAATTCAAGGATGTGATGCCACCAGAACTGCCAAAACAATTACGTCCATGGAGGGAAATTGATCACAAAATTGAACTGATTTTGGATCGGTGCCACCAACACGCCCTCCATATTGCATGTCTCCATTGGAGTTAGCAGAATTGAGAAATAGTTGTCAGAGTTTCTTAAGGCCGGAATAATCCATCCTTCCAAGGCTCCTTATGGTGCCCTTATTCTGTTCCAAAAGAAGCAGGATGGAAGTCTGTGAATATGTGTTGACTATCGTGCACTGAACAAAGTGACGGTGAAGAACAAGAATCCGGTGTCGCTGGTTCATAACTTGATGGATAGGCTGTCTAAGGCTAGTTTCTTTTCTAAGTTAGATTTGAGGTCTTGCTATTGGCAAATGCGCATAGCTGAGGGGGATACCCCAAAGACCACTTGTGTAACTAGGTATGGTAGCTATGAATTTCTTGTAATGCCGTTTGGGCTGATTAATGCCCCGACTACTTTTTGTAACTTAATGAACAATATTCTTTACGAGTACCTTGATGACTTTGTAGTTGTTTACTTAGATGACATAGTCATTTATAGTAGGACACTAGAACATCATTTGCTGCATTTGAGAGCGGTGCTGCAATGACTTAGAGAATATCAACTCTATGTCATGATGGAAAAGTGTGAGTTTGCTTGTCGCAAAATCAAATTTTGGGCCATTTGGTAAGTGAAAACCAAGTGCAAATGGATCCTAAGAAGGTGCAGGTTATTGTTGATTGGCAGGCACCAAGCAGGGTTAAAGAATTGAGATCATTCTTGGGCTTAGCAAACTATTATCAGAAGTTCATTGTAGGCTATTCAAAGAAGGTTTCCCCATTGACAGATTTATTTAAGAAGAACGTTAAGTGGGTTTGGTAAGATTCAAGTGACAAGGCTTTCAAGTCTTTGAAGAAGGCCATTGCTTCTGAACCAATATTATGGTTTCCTGACTTTGATTTTCCATTTGAAGTTCACATCGATGCTTCTGATTATGCAATCGATGGTGTGCTGGTGCAAGAGGATCATCCGGTGGCATTTGAGAGCAGAAAATTAAATGCTGCCGAGCAAAGGTATTCTGCTCATGAGAAAAGGATGGTGGCAGTCCTCCATTATCTTCAAATTTGGCAGGTTTATTTGCTGGGAATGAAGTTTATTTTCAAGACGGATAATGTGGCCAATACATACTTCAAAACTCAACAAAAATTGAGTCTGAAGAAGGCCAAATGGCAGGAAACTCTTGCTAAATATGACTTCATCTGGGTGAACAAACCAGGCAAGAAAAATCAAGTTTCTGATGTATTGAGTCACAAAGAGGTATTTGCTACTGTCTATGCACTTACTAGACTTGAATCTGATTTTCTGGAAAAGATAAAGTTTAGTGTTGCATATGATTCATTATATGTGAAATTGATGGATCAAGTGAAGGAGGGAACAGTTAAACGGTATTTTATCGAGGATGATCTGCTGTATTTTAAGGGTGGGAGAATTATTGTACCTCAAGGTGATGGACTGGGGAGAAAAGTCCTAAAAGAAACACATGATATTATCTATGTTGGTCATCCATGTGTTGAAAAGATGATGGCATTGTTGTCCCAAAATTATTTCTAGCCAAAACTGGAAGATGACATTGAGGCATATGTGAAGTCTTGTTTTGTGTGCCAAATTGATAAGACTGAAAGAAGAAAGGAAGCTGGGTTGCTGCAACCTCTACCTATTGCAGAGCATTCTTGGGCTTCTGTTTCGATGGATTTTGTTAGCGGATTTCAAAAGTTTGATGGCAAAGCATCGGTCATGGTTGTGGTTGACAGGTTTTCAAATTATGCTATTTTCATTGCTACTCCTACTCTTTGTTCTTCGGAGATAGCTGCTGAATTATTCTATAAGTTTGTCGTGAAAAGCTTTGGGGTTCCACTTGATATTGTGAGTGATCGAGATACTCGATTCACTGGCCGTATTTGGACTAGTTTGTTCAATATGATAGGCACTGAATTGAAATTCTCAACTGTGAATCATCCACAAATAGATGGACAAACTAAAAGAATCAATCATCTGCTTGAAGAGTATCTAAGGCACTATGTAACTTCAAACTGGGTAGAATTGTTGGACAATGCGCAGTTTTGTCATAATCTACGCAGGTCATTGGCAACTGAAAACAGTCCCTTTTAACTAGTGTTGGGCATGCAGCCTAACACGCCGCTGAAAGTGGCTAAGTCAAGAACAGAGGGCAAGTGTCCTGCTGCTTACAAATATGCGTGAGACAAGCAAGAGTTTTATGAATGAGGCGCAAGACAGTTTGAGGAAGGCAGCAAAGCATATGAAGAAGTATGCAGATAGACATCAACGTGTTTTAGAATTCCAGGTTGGTGACAAGGTGTTGCTGAAGTTGACTCCCCAAATCTAGAAGAAAATTAGTAGTAAAACGATTCATCGTGGGCTGATTTTGAAGTATGATGAACCCTTTGAAATAATAGAGCGGGTTGGTGAAGTAGCTTACCCGTTGAATCTGTTGGAAAGGTTAAAAATCCATCCTACATTTCATGTGAGTTTCCTGAAGCCATTTCTTGAAGACGCTGAAGATCCAGCAAGGTCGGCATCCATACATTCTCCTCCTGTTATGCGACAATAGTATGAAAAGGAGATTGAGAAGATATTGGATCATCGGACTTTGGGACAAGGCAAGAAGAACAGAAGAACAGAAGAACAGAGTTTCTGGTTTAGTGGAAAGGCAAGAAAGAGTGTGATGCTACTTGGAAAAAAGGACCATTATTGTGGCAGTTTGAAGATGAAGTCAAGGCGTTCTTAGATTTTGCCTCGTTAAGGACGACCAGCTCATCTAGTGGGGAAGTTTGTCCTAAACTTAATGGTTTGGGTGGCTCAGGCTTGGGTAGGCATTTATATGATAAACCTATCCAAGACCAATAACTTTTGTTCGGATCAAGTTTAATTAAGGCAAGTCTGCCGGCATAGACATATGTGGCACATGTTGGCAGGGCATGGAAAGACCTTAGGAAGGCATGGATAAGGCATGACAAGGGCTGGACAAGATAAGGCAAGGCAAGGCTATAGTTGGGAAGGATCATGGCTAAGACAAGTTCGTGGGCTATGTGCTGAGCATGGAAAATGGGCTAAGGAAATGGGCACCAATGGAAAGCTGTGCGGGGCAGAACCTTCACACAGGACAGGCACGTAGGCAGAGCGACAAGCTGGGCGCCAGAATGGGTGTTTGGCACCAGAATTGAAGGTTGCAGGTGTGTGCCTCGCACATGCATAGGAAGTTGGGAAGTTTCCTTGTTTCCAGCCGTTGTGTTTGAGTCAGCAGCATCAGTTGAACTTGTTTATTTGAATTTTGTAATTTGAAATTCGAATTGGCCTAGCAATTGGGTTTTCAACTGTTTTAGGATAGGGGCATGTACCAGGCATGTGACTGGAGCCTGCAGTCTATTTATAGGCACTGTCAAGCCAGTCACAAGGTAGATTGGCTGTGTTGGCTAATTTTGTAAGGCTGAGTTTTGAGTGCTTCTTTGTGGCACGAGTTTAATACAAAGTTGGGAAGTGATTTTATGTACGTGCTTATGTGGTTCATTTCATATGCCTAGGAAAACTAAGTGTTGAGTGAAAAAAGTAAGGTCTATAGCCATACGTGTGTGGCTGCCGAGTGGAGTCGAACCAGAGAGAGTTGACCCCATTACATCTGCCATAGCTAGAAGCGGGCTGCCGTGATGAGAGATGGGGCAAATTCCCTGAACTTAAGTCAGGTAAGGTACAATATGAGTGATCTTGAGAGTAATGTCTTTGTTATTTTTGACCTCGAGCCTTTCTTCTTCACCCAATGTCCATTCGGGGATGAACGAATGGTAAATTGATATCTAATATAATGACCTATTTTGTCGTTACTAAATTATTTATGATAAAGGCGTGAAAATTTTAAATTTTTATTTCAAATATGAATTTGAGTCCAAATAGCAATTACTTTGTTCATTGTAACACCTCAATGCTTTCAAGATAAGATTTGAGCTTTTCGATGCATGTAGATAGACCTTAATCCGATGAAATTTATTTTTTCATAGGTATTAAGATTAATTCTTTAGTATGGGAGTGCATTAGATAAGAACTAAGGTCTTACAAAACCCTAGCACAAAGTTGAGTTCAAAGTGTCCTTATCGATTGAGTTTTAGTATAAGTTTCTACTAGAGTCAACTTCAAACAAACACCTCTCTTAGAATATGAAAAGTTAAATGGCTCAAAACCTACCAAATTAAATGTCTTCGAGTCTTATTTATAATTCCATGAACCATTTGTTATTTTATTTATGGAGTTGAAGTTACGACTATTTTACTGAAGGGTGTTTGTGCTGAGAAACGGGGATCGCTGAAGTAGAAAAAGGTTACCGAAGCGAGCTCGCGACAGTGAACTTCGGACCGCTACAACAAAGTTTGGGCAGTGTATATGCTTATATTTCTGAGTTTTAGGTCATTAACTCAAAATCCTCATTCTAAAGCCCTAGAGGGGCAATTTTCCCATGGCTAGAATGAAAATTCTTCGTTGAGGTAAGTTCTTCCAGCAAATTCTTCATCTATTAATCCAATAATACCTTAGAATCATTAGAATGATGTTTAACGGTTGAATTGGGGGTTAGAACTCTATGTTCATGAGATTGTGGGGAAAACCTATGGCTTGGGGTAATGTAACCTAGAATTGTTTCTAGATCGTAAACTAACCCTTGCTAGCATAAAATTGTTATTCTAAAACATGAATTATGGTGGTTAGAAACCTTGAGTTCAATGAAGTTGGGACCTTTAGCATGAATACTTTTTAAAAAGGGGGTAATTGGAGTAGAAACTCAATTAATTGAGGTAAGGTGAGTAATGTAGAATTAGTAATGGTTGAATGACCTTTGGGTAATATTATAGACCAGGAATAAGGGGTAGAACTAGATCACTACCCGATTACTGAGTATGTGATGGAACCTACTAGACCCAACCAGTAGGTAAGCCAAAATCCTTAGCTTGGAAGACCAAGTAGCGGGCTAATATGAGACACAATATATAAGCAGAAAAACAAAAACACGATAGAGATAATAAAAGCAGAAAATGTAACATAACAGAAAGAAGGAGTAAGTCATACTAGAAATCCCCTAAAACACCAAATATACAAAAAGGGACTAATCCCAAAATAGAAGGAGATAAATCAGCTCCGAACGCCAGAAGCTCACCCTAAATCTTTGAATTAGCAACTCCTCATGTAACACCTCAGAAATCCTAAGCCTGAAACCAGCTCAAAAATCCTGAGTTTGAAACTGTTCAGGTGTCAGACAGGATCCACAAGCCATATCCACGAGTCGTGGAATAGTCCATGAGTCGAGGAATATTCCACGAGTCGTGGACTGAGCCCATGGAATCAGAGAAGAGACCAGATGATTTGGTCTGAGAACCACGACCTGTGGATTGAGTCCGTGGAACTCAGACCTGAGGCCGACCATTATTCTGAGAACCACAAACTGGTTTTATGGACCATGGAATGATCCACGAGTCATGACCCCAGTTTATGGAAATCAGACCTGAGGCTCGATAAAAAGGCTAAAAACCACAACAGGGTTTCCACGGGCTGTAGAAGCATCTACAGATCATAGAACCTGTCTGTGGAACCCGAGTCACGAATTTTTCAGCAGATTTCTTTTATTTTCCTAGAGGTGTTTTGGATTTTTCCTATCTCTTTTAAGGCCTAAATTATGTCATTTTTCTTAGTCTAAGCCTAATTAATAAATCAAAAACTACCTAAATATCTCATTTTCCTAAAAATGATCCGACACTTAGTAAAAAATAGAAAAAAAGCGACGGTTTCTCTCAAGAACAAACAGGAGGTTTTCTTCAAGCTCAGCCCCCAAAACCCAAAGATTTCACCGTAGAACCTTCTTCCAGGTATGTGGGATTTCATCAATGGGTCCCTTTCACCCATTGAGTCCTTAGATTCAGTCTAGTTCTTAAGTTTTCAATTAGTTGTTCAGACCTACGGTTCTTAAACCTTATGAAATTATTGCAAATTCAGATTTTATTGCTTGTATGAAATTCATTACATGTTTTCTTGGGAACCTAGGAGAGCCATGCGTACAGAATTCAGTAACCCTAGCATGTGTTAATTTCAGTACTCATAATTTACACTTGCTAGTCAGATAATTCAGTCAGTCATGCTCCATGATTTGAATGCCTTCAATTTTCAGTATTAATATGCATTCTAGGTTATATCAGTATTTGAGCTATCCAGTATTTCAGTTTGCATTCATTGCTTATATATTCATTTGGGAGTAGACTTAGGACCGAGTGGACAAAGGGATGAAGGGTCACCCATCAGTTTAGGCTGAGACCTTTAGTAGAAGTCCTCGAGTCCTAGAACTACAGTGCCACCGTAGGTTCTAAAAGGGTCACCCGTCAGTTTATGCTGAGACCTTTAGTAGAAGTCCTTGAGTCCCAGAAATACAGTTCCACCATAGGTTCTAACGGGGTCACCCGTCAGATTAGGCATGACACTCTTGTTCCTTGTGGACATCAGTTTAGTGGATCCACGTCAGATTTATATGTACCCTTGGCAAGGTATGAACACCCTCCTAGCCAGGGTTACAGGTTGGCCCCATAGTTAGCTCAGCTTGGGGTATGTCGGTTAACAATAGCTCCCACAGTTCAGATTCAGTACTTGCATTGACCTTGTATTTAGTCTTTCAGTTATTCAGCTCAGTTCATCATGTTATAGTTCATGATTTAACACTTGGTCATTGCATTCAATTGATCTCTTAGTTCATGCTTCAGTATAAATATACCATGTTCAGTATTTATATTTTAAAGCTTTGCATATATCCTGCATGCTTAGTACATTCGAAGTATTGACACATACTTTTGTGCTACATCTTATTATGATGTAGGTTCAGGCCCTCAACATCCAGGTCGCGCTTAGTGTGACTTTCAGTCCTCACTCAGTAGCTCAGTGGTGAGTCCTCATAGTTCGAGGACAATAGTTATGCTTATCCATTTTAGTTTTATATTTCAGTTTTCAAACTTTTAGAGTTAGCTGGGGGCTTGTCCCAGCAACTCGCTTCAATTAGAGGCTTTCAGACATAAAACTAGAATCAGCTTTTGGGTTGTCAATTTTACTTTCAGTCTTACTATATTCTTAGATATTTTTATATTCAGATATGCTTGGATTATTTTTCCAATCTTATTATTCAAACCAGTTTAGCTTCCGCATAGATTGTATTTGGTTTAGAAATGCCTAGATATGACAGACCATGGGTTAGCTTGGGGTCAGTCGTGATACTAATCACCATGTTGCGTCTAGGGGTTAGCCTCGGGGCATGACACCTCACTAGGACAACGTCAACGGTGATAACTCATGCTAGGGTCTATATTAGGGAAAAACATGCAGAAGTGTAGCATGAGTACCAAAACACGCGGTACCTAGTAGGCATCATAGGCCGACTGAGCTCAAATAAGATAAAAAGTACAGAAAGTGTGAATATACTAAAGGAAAAATAAAGAGGGAGCTAGTATAACGATACATGTCATAACTAGACAATACCAAGGCAGAAAGTAATTAGTTGAGCAAAGCATAAAGCATGTAAAGTAAAACAAGGTGAAGTAAAGCAAAACTAAACAATCTAGATACAAGCTAACCAAGGCCCCCATAAGACCGGAAGGTACACGCAATCAAAGAATAATCTAATCGGACCATTATAAGACCATAAGGTACAACCAGCAAACAATAGACCCAGCTAGACCTCCATAAGCCCAGTGAATTCAAACAGCAAACAACAATGACTAACAATCAACCTAATGGGGAAATGCATGTGGAAACGTGCCATGATATTCCATATGATATGAGTCAAGTGCCGATGGTACAGTGTACTCCTCTTCAAGTCGTAGCTTGCAAAGGCCGAACTCATGGGGGACTCACAAAATATGTATACAAAAATTCATACCATATCTCAATAACCATACCATGATATGAGTCACTAAAACCACCCAGAACACGAGTCTCCTCAGGCATGCAAGTTTAAAATACCAATAAAATCACCTGAAACACTTTCCCTCGGGCATGCAAGTTTAATCAAATCAGAACTTCGAAATGTACCATGTTTTCACAAGAAAATCTGAAAAGTATCAAATATCCAAGTCTTAAATTCCTTTCTAAAATTGAATGCAGTATGTGAAATCAAATCCTTCATATGCCATGATGAAACAGTCACAACTCGAGAACATAGAAAAAACTCACAACTAATATCATAATCGAGTCTAAGGAACCCGCACTGAAGCAACTAATCCACAAGCTAATAAAAAGGGTCTACATTCTAAAATAAGCACCTAGAAGAACCGAACTTTTAATAACCTCCTACATGAACTTACTCAAAGGGAACAACTACCCTAAATCTAGACTAACGTGGATAATTCTTACTAAGATGGCTCAAAAGAGAAACACACCAAAAGGAGTTAAGGGAGTAAGAAAACTGACGTGGGGTCTAGCAAATCCAACAAACATGGCCTCGGGCCAATAATTACATAAATATGGAGGAATAGTACAAAAAACAGAATGATAAAGAAAAAACAGTAACCAACACCTAACTTACCTCGAAATCTACCAGAGATTCCATACTACAGACTTCTAAATTAACCACCCCAACACCCTAAAGTAGACTAACTAAGGTAAGGTAAGAAAATATCTACCACTAAAGGCACTACACCGGCTATGCTAAGACCTACTGGAACAAACAAGGGCATACTAAAAATCCCAACCCTGATTCTAAGCTAAAGCCTCTAATTTGGCTATGAGAATTTTATTTCCTCAAGATCAACTATTCAACCCACCAAATCCCACTAACAATTAGCACAAACCATACAATCATCTCAAAGGAGCTAAATCTAGAACTAAGTAAGTCATAGCCTACTTGGAAGTCAAACACGCATGCTCGCACCCACTAGACCAGAGCTTTTACTTTCTGAGAAGCCTCTGAATTATGCCGCGTATCATAATGGTAATCTATTCATAAAAATATGAACAATGATACCCATATTTTAGTATTTCAATTCAGGCTGAAAATAAGGTTAAAAACCACCCGGGGCCATATGCGAATTTCAAAAACAAAATAAAAAAAATGTCCCTCGTGGGACTAAGATTACATGCCCAAAATATTGAGCGAAAACAGGCTCAAAATCAAGCCTAAATTAGCCCCCAACGCAAGGAACAAAACAAGAATCAAGCTAAGGAATTTAACAAAATTAAAGGCTGGAAACTTACAACACAAAGGAGAAAAATCAAGCACGGATGAGAATTTACCACCCCCAATGTTTCCCTACAACCCCCACTGATTTATGGACTTAGAACTCTTCAATAATAGAGGAAAAACATTGGAATTATTTAAAAATAGAGAAGAACCTTTAATATACTGTCAGGAGTCCTTCATCGCGATCGCGAAAGACCCCACGCAATCACGATAACCACGCTGGCTAGACCATCGTGATCATAATGGTACAACCACATGTCATGAAGAACAATTAGGTGCCGGGTCCATAGACCCTTCATCGCAATTGCATAAAGACAACATTGCGGTCGCGATGCCCAACCAGGTAGACTATTGCGATTGTGTGGTCTTCTTCAAGGTCATGATGAAGGTTGGAGACCTACACCTACAACAACAACCATCAGTTTTTCACAAGTTAAAAAGTCACCAGATAGGCCCTCGGGATCCATCCAGGATCCCGCACATGCAAACAAACTAAGCTACCCTACAAAAAATAACATTTTAGACTCAACAGAATTGATGAAATTCCCAATGGAGGCCATTTTGATGAAAAATGGGTCTCATACCCAAAAACCCAACTTTTACCCAAAAGAACCCGATAGCCCAAAATGAGTCCGAAAGCCTCAAGACTAAACCAAAGGCCCCTCTAGCCCAAAGTAAATGTTTTGGAGCTAAAAACACTGACGAAATTCCCATCTGAGGTCTTCTTCTCCAAATGTTGACCAAAGTCAACTCTTTCAACTTCAAGAATTTCAAAATAGGGAAATAGGATTAAAACACAAACAAAATGCTCAAGAAATAAACCATCAGTTCTGACAAGTCATAAATGACCTGTAGCCACTGTCAGAAAGCTCAAAACACTGAAAATGCACGAAAATAGAGAAAATGACCTTAAGGGTCATTACAACATCCACTACTAAAAGGACTTTCATCCTTAAAAGTTAGAAAAAAAGAAGTACATAAAGGCTCAGAAAGACTAGGATACTTGGCCCGCATATCATGCTCGGTCTCCTAGGTATCCTCCATAATGGGATGATATCTCCACTGCACCTTAACCACCAAAATCTTTCTAGACCTCAATTATCTGACATCCAAAGCTAAAATGGCTACTAGATCCTCCTCAAAAGTCAAATGGTCATCCAACTGAACTGAATCCCACTGAAGAATGTGAGACTCATCTGGAATATAACAATGGAGAATCGACACATGGAAAATAGGATGAATAGTAGAAAAAGCTAGAGGCAAGGCTAACTCATAAGCAATATCACCCACTCGCTGAAGAATCTCAAATGTCCCAATATACCTAGGGCTAAGCTTACCCCACTTCCCAAATCTCATTACGCCCTTCATAGGTGACACCAAGAGGAAAACACGATCAGAAACACCAAACTCTAAGGCACGATGCCTTCGGTCAGCATAACTCTTCTGTCTGCTCTGAGCTACCCAAAGTCTACTCTGAATGTAATGACCTGTTTCATCATTATGGGTAAACCATTCATGCAAAGTTTTGGGTTAGAAAACCTCCAGGTTTGGGAGTTGGAAATTTTGGGCTAGGCTAGTCTCGGATGGATTCTGAGTAAGGCCTGGTCTAGGGAAATCTGGGAAAGGATTGGGTAAAATATCTTATGTCGAGCTAGTTTTTCTGTTATCTAAGAAATTAAGGAGTCCAGAGGATATTTTTTAAATTAATTCGGGTGAGTAGAACTCATGATATCAAAATTAATGTGAAAGGGTTAGTTTGGAACATCAGGTTTTGAAGTGTGTTATAAAATGGGCACTTTTAGGGATTTCTGAAGGTTCTATTCTGTGTCAAATATCTTATGTTGAGCTAGTTTTTCCATTAGCTAAGACATTAAGTAATCCGTGGGACTTTTTGGAAATGAATTAGAGTAAGTAGAACTCCCGATATCGAAGTTGATGTGAAAGGGTTAGTTCAGAATGTCAGGTTTTGAAGTGTGTTGTAAAATGGGCACTTTTGGGGGATTTTCCAAGGTTTTTTTCCATATCAACCGCTATAGCGGCATATACCACGCTACAATAATAACTGTTATAGCAAAGAAATTCTGACTATAGCAGAAGTTAAAGACGGTCAACACTGCCATAGCGGTCGGGTCCACTACGACAGTGCCGCTATAGCAGAGTGGGGACCGCTATAGCGGAGTAAGTCTCTTGCAGAAACTTCCCCAAAAACATTTTGGGGAAGGGTATAGGTGAATAGGGCGACTCCAATTCAGTTTTTCACTGAAAATTATCGCTAAGGTAAGGATTTTACTCCCCTACTCTAGTACTTTGATTCTCGGGTATTAGAATCAATAATGGCAGGCTTGGGGGAAGGTTTTAATAGACCTAAGAGAGTAGAATCCAGTGTCATGAGGATTCTAGGGCGTTGAGGTTCTTGGGTCTTGTTTATTGTTGTTTATTTATGATCTATTCACCATAATTCGCTAAATGTAAGTAAAAATGGTAGTTTTAGGTGAATTAATGGTGGGGAAGCCTTGGGGTGGGTAAAATGATCATGGTTTGGCCTGGGGATTAGGATTTGAGTATAATTCGGGTATTATTAGGCCATTGGACTGATTATAGTATGTTTTGTTATCATTTTTAGACTAAGAACAAATGAAGGCTTCGGAAAATGGTAAGGCTCCGATCCAGTAGAGCTTTTAGGCTATTCAAGGTAGGTGATGGTTATTATTTTCCCAAATGCATTATGTGTTCATGTAACTGTAGCTTAGTATGGTATATGCATTGCATGATTAGGGAATAGAATTATAAATTTCTAAGTATTCGGGTGTCAATCATGTGAAATGAACTTGGTTTGGTTGCTGGTTGGTTTATAAGTGTGATTTTGTTCATTAATTGTTCACTTGTTGCTAGAGTACCACACTTGGTATGGGATACATATCAGTTGGCTCGGATACCACGTCTGGTACATGTTTCATATATCAGTTGGCTCGGGTACTACACCTGGTATAGGTTCTATAATGGTTGGCTCGGGTACCATGCCTAGTACATGTTTAATTATACTTGTTGTTTGTATTTTGTCGATGGTCCCATGAGTGGACCGGGTTGACTGTTGAAACTGTGATTATTGCATATTGGTCCATGAGTAGCCAGGTAGTTGTACTTAAATATGGGGTTGGTCCTTGTATAGACCTAGAATTGCATGATAATAACTTAGGTGTTGATCTAGGGATCCTTGGTTGGTATGGGTTACTTAAAAAGTGTCACGCCCCGAGGCTGCCCCCTAAACGCAATACGGTGCTTAGTGTCACGAGTGACCCCAAGCTAACCCATGGTATGGCATGTCTAGACATTTTAAAATAAAATACAATCTGTGCGGAAGCTAAACTGGTTTAAATAATTAGATTGAAAAAAAATTATCCAAGCATATTTGAATCTATAAATATCTAAGAAAGTAGAAAGACTGAAAGTAAAACTGACAACCCAAAAGCTGATTCTAGTTCTATGTATGAAAGCTTCTAACTGAAGTCAGTTGCTGGGACAAGCCCCCAGATAACCCTAAAAGTCTGAAAATTGACATATAGGACTGATCTAAATAAGCATAACTATTGTCCTCGAACTATGAGGACTCACCACTGAGCTGCTGAGTAAGGCTGGAAAGTCGCACTAAGCGCGGTCTGGATGCTGGGCGCCTGAACCTACATCATGATAAAATGTAGAACAAAAGTATGCGTTAGTACTTTGAATATACTGAGCATGTGGGATATATGCAAAGTTGTAAAGCATGAATACTGAACAAGGAAATATATACTGAAGCATGAACTGAGAGATAAACTGGATGCAATGACCAAATATTAAATCGTGTACTGTAACATGATGAACTGAATAACTGAAAGACTGAATTCAAGGTCACTGTAAGTAATGAATCTGAACTGTGGGAGATGCTATTAACTGACATACCCCAAGCTGAGCTAACTATGGGGCCAACTGTAACCTTGGCTAGGAAAGTGTCCATACCTTGCCAAGGGTACAAACAAATCTGACGTGGATTCACTAAACTGATGTCCACAAGGGACAAGGGTGTCATGCCTAATTTGACGGGTGACCCCTTTAGAACCTATGGTGGCGCCATAGTTCTGGGACTCGGGGACTTATACTAAAGGTCTTATCCTAAAATTATGGGTGAGCCTTCATTCCTTCGTCCACGCAGTGTTAAGTGTACTCCTAACTGAATATATAAGCAATAAACGCAAACTGAAATACGAGATAACTCAAATACTTATATAATTGAAATTCACAATAATACTGAAAACTGAAGGCATTCAAATCATAAAGCATGACTGACCAAATTATCTTACTTGCTAGTATAAATTATGAGTACTAAAATTAACACATGCTAGGGTTACTGAATTCTTTACATATGGCTATCCTAGGTTCCCAAGAAAACATGTAATGAATTTCATACAAACAATAGAATCTGAATTGCAATGATTTTGTAAGGTTTAGGAACCCTAGGTCTAAAGAACTAATTGAAAACTGAAGAACTAGATTGAATCTAGGGACTCAATGGGTGAAAGGGACCCATTGATGAAATCCCACATACCTGGAAGAGGTCTTTTCCGGCTTGTTCTTGAGAGGAAAAGACACTTCTTTTCTCCTAATTCTTCAAAGTGTCAATGAATTTAGGAATAATGGGGAAATAAGAGTAAAAATACCTTTAATTACCCCTAAAATGACTTAGGGTTGGAGTTAAAAAGGTTTGGGAAAGGACCAGAATGCCCCCAACTTAAAAGCAAAATTACAAAAATTTCCATCGCCGAACAGGCTACCCGACGGGCGTCATACCTGCGATGGCCCATTGGACCTGGTCATCAGAGTGGGAAAAGTTGGTTCTGGGTCTGGGTCACTAGTCCTTTTCAACGGCGAGGAGGATGGCCCATGGTGGCTTTCACACCCATCGCCCTCGACCGTCGTGAAGGGGAGCATCTTCTAAGGCTGCTAGAGCATTCCCATGATGAGTCCCACAGCCTGTTGGAATTTTGACGCCTGTGGTAACTGCTCGTCGAGCTGAGGGGTGACTGACATAGCCACTGGGCACTTCCCACAGTGACTCCGGCAGCCTGTCAGACTTTCGATGCTCGTGGAGTCAACTCGTGAGGCCTGACAGTTGCAGAAGCTGCTGAGTTTTCTGAGGTTCTGATTTTTAAATGTTGGTTCAAATTTTTGGGGTGTTACAATATCTCCTTCTTGGGATTATTCATCCTTGAATGAAGACTAAACAAGTTGAGTTTGGAGGGAAAGAGCTGCAATCCCTACCACTGAGTTCCAGAAGCTGAGATCTAGCTGAGTTAAGTTCTAAGGTCATGAAATTATGCTGAAAATATAGGAAAAATGGAGGAAACATAATACTGAGACTGAGATGCACATGATAAAACTGAGAGACTGGAGATGAACTATTACCTCAAGCTAAACCGGATCAGAAGGAAAGAGATGAGGGTACTTGGTTTTCATAGCTGCTTCTACTTCTCAAGTAGCTCCCTTAACTGACTGATTCCTACAAAGTACTTTCACTAAAGTGACTTCTTTATTTCTTAACCTACGAACCTGATGATCAAGAATCTCGACTGGGACCTCCTCATAGGTGAGGCTATCCTTCACAGCCACACTCTCTAAGGGAACAGTCAATGATGGATCACCAACACACTTTTTCAACAAAGAAATATGGAAAACTGGGTGAACCGCTGCTAGTTCTACTGGCAACTCTAACTCGTAAGCCATATTACTAATCCTTCTCAAAATCCTATAAGGGCCTACATATTGGGTATTGACCTTCCCTTTCTTGCAAAATCTCATCACACCCTTCATGGGTGACACTTTCAAGAAATTCTAATCATCGATCTTAAATTCTAAGTCCCTTCTTCTCACATCTGCGTAGGACTTCTAACGACTCTGAGCAGTCTTCAACCTTTCTCTGATGAGCTAAAATTTCTCCATAGCCTCATGAACCAAATCTGTCCCAATCAAAGCTTCTTCATCTACTTCAAATCATTCCAATAGGTGATCTGTACTTACACCCATAAAGTGCTTCATATGGGGCTATCTGAAAACTGGAATAGAAACTCTTATTGTAGGCGAACTCTATGAGAGGTAAGTTATCATCCCAACTACCCTTGAAATCGATCCCACAAGCTCTCAACATGTCCTCTAAGGTATGAATGGTACACTCTGCCTGACCATCCTTCTGTGGATAAAATGTTGTGCTGAGGTTTACTGAGTACCAAGACCTTTCTGAAAGGATCTCCAAAAATAAGTTGTAAACTGAGTACCACTATACTAGATGATAGACAAGGGAACCCCATGCAACCTGACTATCTCGCTGATGTAGAGTCTGGCATAATCTTCTACTGCATCTATAGTCTTAACCGCTAAGAAGTGGGCTGATTTGGTCACCCTGTCCACAATCACCCAAATGTCATCATGCTATCTGCGAGTATGATGTAAGCATGTAATGAAATCCATGTTGAATACTTCCCACTTCCAAGTAGGAATGCTAATCTCTTGGGTCACGCCTTCTGGTCTCTGATGTTCTACCTTCACCTGCTGATAGTTAGGACACTTGGCCTAAAATCTGTGATGTTCCTCTTCATGCCATTCTACCAATAGACTTCATGTAGGTCACGGTACATCTTAGTGGCACCGGGATGAATAGAGTATCTGGAATTATGAGCCTCTATCAGGATATGCTATCACAAATCACCCACATTAGGGACACATAGACGACCCTGGTAGCAAAGCATACCATGTTCCCCTTGGGAGAAAACCTCTACCCTCTGATGATGGACAACACCTTTTAACTGAAGTAAGATAGAATAACTGTCTTGCTTCTCCTTCACCTCAGCTACTAGAGAAGATTCTGACCCATTTTGAACTACCACACCGTCGTCTATTGCATCCATAAGGAAAACTCCCAGGCGAGCAAGCATATGAACGTCCCTAGCCAATTCTTTCCTTTCTTCCTCAACATGAGACACACTACCCATATACAATCTATTGAGGGCATCAGCTATAACATTAGCTTTCACTGGATGGTAGAGCATATTCATATCGTAGTCTTTGAGAAACTTGAGCCATATTCTCTGACGAAGATTCAACACTTTATGGGTGAACACATATTGGAGGCTCTTATGATTTGTGAATACGTATACATGAACACCATACAAGTAGTGTATCCAAATTTTTAAGGCAAAAACAACTGTTGTAAGCTCAAGGGCATGAGTTGGGTAGATCTTCTCATGAATATTAAGTTGTATGGAGGCATAAGCTATGACCTTACCATGCTGCATCAATACACAACCCAAGCCAACTCTGGATGTGTCACACTATACCACAAAACCATCTGCCCCTTCTGGTAGAGTCAAAACTGGAGTTGTAGTCAACCTGGTCTTCAACTCTAAGAAGCCTTTCTCATATTTATCCAACCACTGGAACTTGACCTTCTTCTGAGTCAATTTGGTCAATGGGGCAGCTATGGATGAAAATCCTTCAATAAATCTCATGTATTAACCAGCCAAACCTAAAAAGCTTCTGATGTCTAGCGGAGAAGTGGTTCTAGGCTAGTTCTTAACTGCCTCTATCTTCTGAGAATCAACACGGATGCCCTCACTAGACACCACATGACCAAGGAAGGTAATTGACTTCAACCAAAACTCACACTTGCTGAATTTTGCGAATAATTGATGATCCCTGAGAGTTTGAAGCACAACTCTCAAATGATTTGCATGCTCCTCTTCTCTTCGAGAATATACAAGTATATCATCAATGAAGACAATAACGAATATGTCCAATTACTGCTTAAACACCCTGTTCACCATGAGGAATTGCGATAGGTTGGGTGTCTGGAAGGAAATCTATTCCGAAGTCGATTTCCTTTTCGAGTGGAACTCCGAGAAGATCTTCCAGAAATACCTCTAGGAATTCATTCACCACTGGGACTGAATCAAGAGTTGGGGTCTCAGAATTTGAATCCTTAACCCGACCAATATGATAGATATACCCTTTGGAAATCATTTTTCTGGCCTTAACGTAAGAGATAAATCGACCTATATGCACTGAGGTATTACCCTTCCATTTTAGGACTTGTTCATTAGGAAACTAGAATCGAACTATCTTAGTTCTACAATTGATAGAGGCATAATAGGAGTGTAACCAATCCATGCCTAGAATAGTGTCAAAGTCAGCCATTTCTAACTCTACTAGATCGACTGATGAGACTTTCTGGGAAACTGTGACAGGGCATTTTTTGTATACCCATCTAACTATAACTGGATCACCAACTAGAGTAGAGACTGAGAAAGGTTCTGAGAGGGCTTCTGGACTGACACCGAAATGTATTGCTATATATGAAGTTACAAAAGAAAGTGTAGCCCCTGGGTCTAACAATGCATAAACATTAAGATGAAAGACCTGTAACGTACCCGTGACCACATCGGGAGAATCCTCCTAGTCCTGTCGAGTCATAAGGGCATATAATCTATTCTAGCACTGACCACCACCTGCATTAGACGAGGTACCCTGTTGAGTCAGGCGACTTACTGGAGCTGCTATGGAGTTAGCCTGATTCTACAAGAGAGCATCCCTGCCCTTCTGAGAAGTCATTGGGCACTTTTTCATTCTGTGGCCTGGATTGACACACCCAAAACAGTTTCCACTACCTGCCATACACTCACCCTGGTGGTTCTTACCACACTTGTTGCAAATTGGATGAGTGCACCCACTAGTAATGCTACCTTGGGAATTAGAGCCTGGTGCCCTATCCCACTGATCCTGTCTGAACTTAGGCACTGGGGCGCTGGCAAAAGATAGGGCTAGAGCTGAAGAATTCTAGTGGAACTTACCACCATCTGACCTCTGCTGAGGGTAACTGAAGTCACCTGTCCTAGCCCTCTTATTGTTGCTTGCCCTTATTTTGATCTTTCCCTCATCAATCTGTTGGGAATGAGTCATTAACCTGTAGATATCCATGTACTTCACCAGCATAGCAGTCCTACACTCATTGAACACATCATCTGAAACACCTGATACAAACTTTCTCATATGGGCCCTAGAGTCAGCAACCATTGTCGGAGTATATTTAGATAACTGGGTGAACTTGTGAGAGTATTCATTTACACTCATATCATTTTGCCTCAAGTTGATGAACTCCTAAACCCTTGCTTCTTTGATTTCAATCAGAAAAAACCTATCCAAAAATACAGTCTGAAAAAAATTTCAATCTATTGGGCCTGCATTTGCTCCTTGTGACTCTTTCCATTGCTGATACCACACATGAGCCACTCCCTTCAACTGAAAAACAGCTAAATCTGCACTCTCAACCGGGGTGACACCCAAAATCTCCATTACCTTTTGGATGTCATCCAGGAATTCCTATAGATCTTCCTCTGACTTGGAACCATGGAAATCTAGAGGGTTCATCTGAGTGAAGTCTCAGACCCTAGCTGCTGCAGAGTTAGTATGTGGAGGGCTGGTGCCACTGCTTGCTAATTGACCTGGGAAGTCATGGCTTGATCATGCACCTGAAAGGAAACCCTTAACTCTGCATGAGTGACTTGCTCATTTAGAGGGTCTGTTGGAGCTGGTGGTGCTTGTTGATTGCCATTTCTGTTTCCGTTCCCTCTTGTGTTCACTCTTCTGGGAGGCATTTTCTATAATGCGTAGAACACGAGTTAGAAGGGGATTAAATAGAGTTCATACTCTATAGCACGATATGGAATAGAAAGAAGGGAAGTTTTCCTAACAACATCTCATAGCCTCTCCCCTATGAGTGTGGAGCGCTTCACACCCATTAAAAAGACTCTACTCGACACAACTTTTAGACACCCTAGAACACCTAAACCTAGTGCACTGATTCAAAGTTTGTCATGCCTCGAGGCTACTCCCTAGATACAACATGGTGCTTAGTGACATGAGTGACCCCAAGCTAACCCATGGTCTGGAATGTCTAGGCATTTTTAAATCAAATACAATTTGTGTGGAAGCTAAACTAGTTTAAATAATTAAATTGAAAAAAAATAATCCAAGCATATCTGAATATATATAAATATCTAAGAAATTAGTAAGACTGAAAGTAAAACTGACAACCCAAAAGTTAATTCTAGTTTTATGTCAGAAAGCCTCTAACTGAAGCGAGTTACTGGGACAAGCCCCCAGCTAACTCTAAAAGTCTAAAAACAGACATATAAGACTGAAATAAATAAGCATAACTAATGTCCTTAAACTATGAGGACTCACCACTGAGCTGCTGAGTAAGGACTGGAAAGTCGCACTAAGCGCGGTCTGATGTTGGGCGCCTGAACCTACATCATGATAAGATGTAGCACAAAAGTATGTGTCAGTACTTTGAATATACTGAGCATGCGGGATATATGCAAATATGTAAAGCATGAATACTGAACAAGGAAATATATACCGAAGCATGAACTGAGAGATAAACTGGATGCAATGACCAAGTATTAAATCATGTACTGTAACATGCTGAATTGAATAACTAAAAGACTGAATTCAAGGTCATTGCAAGTAATGAATCTGAACTGTTGGAGCTACTATTAACCGACATACCCTAAGCTGAGCTAACTATGGGCCTAACCTGTAAGCCTGGCTGGGAGGGTGCAAATACCTTGCAAAGGGTACAAACAAATCTGACGTGGATCCATTAAACTGATGTCCACAAGGGATAAGGGTGTCTTGCCTAATCTGATGGGTGACCCCTTTAGAACCTATGGTGGCACCGTAGTTCTAGGACTCGGGGACTTCTACTAATGGTATCAGCCTAAACTGACGGGTGAGACTTCATCCCCTCGTCCACTCGGTGCTAAGTCTAGTCCTAAGTGAATATATAAGCAATAAATGCAAACTGAAATACTGCATAGCTCAAATACTGATATAACTGAGAATGCACAATAATACTAAAAATTGAAGGCATTCAAATCATGAAGCATGACTGACTGAATTATCTAACTAGCAAGTATAAATTATGAGTACTGAAATTAACACATGCTAGGGTTATTGAATTCTGTACATATGGCTATCCTAGGTTCCCAAGAAAACATGTAATAAATGTCATACAAATAATAGAATCTGAATTGCAATGATTTCGTAAGGTTTAGGAACCCTAGGTCATAAGAACTAATTAAAAACTGAAGAACCAGACTGAATCTAGTGACTCAATGGGTGAAAGGGACCGATTGATGAAATCCCACATACCTGGAAGCCATTTGAGTCATTTTAGGGTCACTAGATTCAGTCTAGCCTTGCGACGACCAATTGGACTTGGTTGTCAGAGTGGGATAAGATGGGTTTGGGTCACTATTCCTTTTTGATGGCTGGTACGACGACCTGTTGCGGCTCCCACGACGTCGCCCTTGACAGTCGTGAAGGGGAACATTGCCTAAGGCTGCTGGAGCATTCCCATGGCGAGTCCCATGACCTGTCGGACTTCCAACGCCCATGGTGTCTTCCCGTCCAGCTAAGGGGTGGCTGCTAGAGCTACTGGGAACTTCCCACAGTGACTTAAATGGCCCTTCGGACTTCCAACACCCGTGGAGTCAGCCCTTGGGGCCTGACAGTTGTAGAAGGTGTTGAGTTTTCTGAGGTTCTGAGTTTCAAATGTTGGTTCAAATTTTTGGGCTGTTACAAAAAAGGTATATGCTTATTGTAATTGTTTATTATTGTGGTGGTCGTTGAACCTGTTTAATGTGGTTGGTAAGTTAGAAGAAAGACTAAGAGTCTAGTGTTATATTGCTGGCTTATTATTACATGTTGTACTACTTTACTTAGCTTTGGTTTATTGTGAATATGTTGTTTATTGGAGCTGACCGATGATCCTACCAGTACACTGTGGTTTTGTACTGATTCTGCACTTGCTTTCCTTTTTGTGAGTACAGGACATATTTCGATAACTGCTACATGACCTCAGTTGTAGTCTCGATGTTTCTAGATTCCAAGGGTGAGCTATTTATTCCGAGCTATCATGGTTTCATCTAGCATACTTCTAGTCCATTGTTTCAGACTTAGATTCCTTGTTTTTGGGGTTACATCCCCATTCTCTAGACATTGGTAGATATTTTGGTACACCACTTTCAGATTCTAGGGGTAGTTTTCCGCAGGATCTTGTCATTAGTATTGTTTTGGCTATGAATGCCAGTGTAAATTAATGCAACATGTTTTGAGATGTTAGTTTCACGAAGTGTTAATTGAGTTATTGGTTCGCTCATCCGGGGGTTAAGGGTGGGTGTCACTCGTAGCTGTTTGAGTTGTGACACTGAATCAGCCAAACACTATCCAAAGACCCATGCAATAAATTAGTACCCTGCAGCCTAGCCTCAAAAATATCAAACCACCCAATAAGAGACCTACACCGCCTCCCATAAAATGCCTTAAATGGAGCCATATGAATACTTGAATGGTAACTATTATTATAAGCAAACTCCACCAAGGCTAGAAATTAGTCCTACTAACCCCCAAAATCCAGAACATAGGCACGGAGCATGTCCTCAAGAACCTGAATAGTCCGCTAAAACTGGCCATCAGTAAGCAGGTGAAACGTCATGCGAAGCTCAACCCGAGAACCCAACTCTGCCTGAAATTCCCTCCAAAAGTGAGAAGTAAACTGCATACCTCTATTTGAAATAATGGACACTGCCACACTATGAAGATAAACTATCTTTCACACATAGATCTGAGCAAACCTCTCAGCACTGAAGGAAGACTGAACGAGTAGAAAGTGAGCAGACTTAGTCAGTCTATCCACGATGACCCAAATGTTATCAAAACTACAAAAAGTGCACATCAAGCCAATTATGAAGCCCATAGTAATTCGCTCCCAGGTTTTCTTGGAAATGGGCAAACCCTGAAGCAAACCACCAGGCCTCATGTTCTCGAACTTCACCTGCTGATACTTCAAACACTGAGATATGAACTCCACTATTTCCCTCTTTATCCCGCTCCACCAGTAATACTATCTCAAGTCCCTATACATCTTAGCTTTCCCGGGATGAATGGAATATTTGGACGAATGAGCCTCCTATAATATCAAATGAATCAAGTCACCAACCCTAGGAACACAAATACAGCCCTTGAATCTCAAAACACGCTCTGAATCTAAGGAGGCCTTCCTGGCCTCACCACTCAACACCTGATCTTGGAGCCCACAAAGTAAACTATCCTCAAACTGCCACTCCCGATTCTGCTCCTACAACATAGACTAAGCCTCAACTCAGGCAAGAATCCTCCTTGGGTCAAAAATGTCAAGTGAAACCAACCTATTGGCTAAGCACTAAATATAAAAAGCCAAAGGCCTCTCAAAAACTAATAGGAAGGTTAAACTACCCATATTCACTGTCTTCTGACTGAAGGCATCTGCTACCATATTTGTCTTGCTCGGATAGTAAAGAATAGAGAGGTCATAGTCCTTCAGTAACTATAGCCATCTCCACTTCATCGAACTAGGATCCTTCTAGCTTAGAATGTACTGTAGGCTACGATGGTCGGTGAATATATCACAATGAACACCATAAAGGTAATGCCTCCAAATCTTAAGCGCGAAAACTACCACTGCAAACTCCAAGTCATGGGTGGGGTATTTGCGCTAATGGACCTTCAATTGTATAGAAGCATATGCTATCACTCGGCCCTGCTGCATCAGAACACAACCCAATCCAACACCTGAAGTGTCACAATAAACTGTAAAATCATGACCCTCAATTAGAAAAGGCAATATCGGAGTTATATTCAATAAGGTCTTGAGCTTCATAAAGCTTTCCTCACACTCATCGGACTACTAAAATGGGACATCCTTCCTAGTCAGTCTAGTCAATGGTGTTGCAATGGAAGGTAAACCCTCGATGAACCGATTGTAGTAACCAGCCAACCCAATAAATTGTGATCCTCGGTAGGAAAAGTGGGCCTATTGCCCAATCACAAACTGCCTTAATCTTCACCGGGTCTACCATGATCCTATCCTTAGACACCATGTTCCCCAAGAATGCTACAGACTCAAGCCAGAAGTCACACTTTGAAAACTTATCATAAAGCCACTGATCTCTTAAAGTCTGGAGAATAATCCTGAAATGTTGCTTGTTCTCCTCCTACTCCTTGAGTATACAAGAATGTCATCAATAAAAACTACCATGAAAGAGTCCAAATAAGGTTCAAACACGTGGTTCATCAAGTCCATGAATGCGGCTAGGGCATTGGTCAACCCATAAGACATCACTAGGAACTCATAATGGCCTTAGCGAGTCCTGAAGGTTGTCTTAGGGATGTACACTGCTCAAATCCTCAACTGATAGTAGCTAGACCTCAAGTAAATCTTAGAAAATATGGCTGTACATTGAAGCTGATCAAGTAAGTCATCAATATGCGACATCAGATACTTATTCTTAATACTCACCTTATTCAACTGTCGGTAATCAATACATATATGTATAGTACAATCCTTCTTCTCCACAAAATGGACAGGAGCATCCCATGGAGAAACACTCGTCTGAATGAAATTCTTGCCCAGAAAGTCCTGAAGCTGAACACTAAGCTCCCTCAACTCGGCAGGACCCATATGGTAGGGTGGGATAGAAATGGGCCTGGTGCCCAGGTTGACATTAATAGTAAAGTCTATATCCTTCTCAGGCGGGAGGCCAGGTAAGTCAGCAGGAACGACATCGACAAAACTCAGACTGCCAGAACAGAATTAAGTAAGGGAACCTCGGCACACATCACGAATATAAGCAAGGTAAGCTAGAAACCTCTTTGACACCAAACTCCTAGCCTGAATATAGGAAATAATCCCTATCGGAGTATGACTAACGGAACCCTGCCACACAACTGGGGGAATACCAGGCATGTATAAGGTAATTGTCTTGGCAAAGCAATCCAAGACAGCATGATAAGGGGATAACCAGTCCATGCCCAGAATAGCATCAAAATTTATCATATCAAGCACAACAAGTTCCACACTAGTGTCACACTCCCGAATAGTCACCACACAGGATCTAAATACCTTATCCATTACTAATGAATCACCTAAGGGATTAGCTACATGCAATGGCACATGCAAGGGCTTAGTAGACAATCCTAATTGAGAAACAAAGTATACAGATATATATGAATGAGTAGAGCTGGGATCAAATAAGAATGACGCTAGTTGATGGCATATTGATATCATACCTATGATCACTGAGTCCAAAGCCTCTACCTCTATCCTATCAAAAATGGCATACAACTATCTGCGCCCACCACTGGGTTGAGTACCTATGCGACCATTGGTCCTACTTGGTTGTGCACCACCACGAGCACCCCTACCACTCTGAGCTCCTCCTCCACCACTTTGAGCACCACCTCTAGCCAATGACGCCAGTGCTCTAAGAGGCTGGGAAGCTATTAAAGGCATGGCCATTCCTCGCTAGGGACAATCTCTAGCATAGTGGCCAAACTCCCCGCACTCATAAAGACCCTAAGGGTCCCTTCCCTATTATGAAGTACCCGCTGAACCAAAATATCCACCACAGCCTAAAGACCCAGAATATAAACCACTCAAGTACTGATCGGAGCTCTGATCATTGTACCCTGATTGGTTTCTACTACTAGAAACCTAAAGTAAGGCTTGAATGGGCCTAGTAGGCTGAAAGTACCTCTGCTACTGACCTCTACTAAAAGAACCCCTACCACGGAACTGGGAACCACTGTAGCTACCCTAATGTTGAGGTCTCTTATTACTGCCCCAGTGGGCCTCGCAATGAATGGACTCAATGGTACGGACATGATCAACCATATCTAAAAAGGACTGACCCAAAGACACCATACTCTTTGCAGCCAAGTAAAGCTGAAGCCTTAACCCTCTGATGAAGCACCGCACTCTATCATGCTCGGAAGGCAGAATTATAGTAGTGCATCTGGCTAACTCATAAAATCTTGACTCATACTCAGCTACTGATATGCAACCCTGGTCCAACTTCAAAAAGGTATCTTGAAGCCTCTCATGCTCTCTATGCGGTATATACATCCCCAAGAAAGCCTTCGAGAACTGTGCCCAAGTTATAAAAGGGGACCCAACTAGTCTACTCTCTTAATATTCTCTCTACCACTTCCTCGTTGGGCCATCAAGTTGAAAAGCAGTCTAGTCTTTCCTGTGAGAATCCACTACACTGAGGTTATGTAACCTCTCTCGGCAACTGGTAAGAAACTCATGCACATCCTTCCCTGGAGCCCCAAAAAACCATGGTGAGGCTAATTTAAGAAATCAACCCAGCATCTTCTGCTCCTCAGAAGTCATGACTGGTCAGGCTACCATCAGTGGGTTGACTAACTGAACTAGCGGTACATCAATATAAGGAGCTGCAGAAGCAGGATGCGCCCCAATACCCTTCACTGCTCCTGGCCTGAAGTCTGAGGTAAGCCTCTCAAGGCACTCAACAATTGAGCTATAGCAACCTAAAGTGTCGGTGACACTGTAAGTCTGAGTGTAGGCTGGGTTGGTCTCTTCCACACTGGCTATTACAATGGAGGATCCTCTGGTACTAACTGTCGAGCAACTCCAGGCTCCTGATCATACATATGGTCAAGTGACAGCACTCTAGCCTGGCCCAAACAGGTGTTGCAGCTTGTGCTCGACCTTGACCTCGGGATCGACCTCTACCTCTGCCCCAAGCTGAGGCCCTAGCTGCCAGCGCAGAGGCCTCTCCCTCAGCCGCTGCAGCTCTCATCCTAACCATCTGACAAAGAATGAAACAAACCGCATTTAGAAGTTGATAGAAGTCGAGAACGCATGATAGAGAATAAAAAAAGATGGAATATTTCCTAAGAATGCCTTGTAGCCTCCCAATGATAGGATACAGACGTCATCGTACTAATTTGCGAGACTTAACTAGACACTTGCTCTTGTACCAACAATACCGGTGAACCTAGGGCTGTGATACCAATCTATCACGACCTAATTTCTCAGGCTGTGATAGCATCTACTACACCCAACCATTAGGTAAGCCAAAACCGTTAGCTAGACACCGAGTAGCGGGCTAATACGAGACACAATATATAAGCGGAAAAACAAAAAAAAATAGAGATAATAAAAGCAAAAAATGTAACATAACAAAAAGGGAGTAAGTCATACAGGTAATCCCCAAAAACCTGGTATCAGTCGGTATATAATCTACTACAACATAGGGAGTACTAGACAGATACAAATATATATGGTAGTCTCCAAATATACAAAAATGGGACTAATCCCAAAAAAGGAGATAAATCAGCTTTGAATGCCATAATCCCACTCTAGATCTCCTAATTATCAACTCCGCACTAGACAACATCAATGACAATAACTCATGTTAGGGTCTGCATCTGGGAAACAGATGCACATGTGTAGCATGAGTACCAAAACATGCGGTACCCAGTAGGCATCATAGGCTGATTAAGCTCAAATAAGATAAAAAGTACAGAAAGTGGGAATATACTAAGGGAAAAATAAAGAGGGAGCCAATATAAGGATACAGGTCATAACTAGACAATACCAAGGCAGGAAGTAATTAGTTGAGCGAAGCATAAAGCATGTAAAGTAAAACAAGGTGAAGTAAAGCAAAACAGAGTAGTCTAGCTATAACCTTATCGAGACCCGATAAGCTCGAAGATGGAAAATCAACCACGGATGAGAATTTAACACCCCCAACATTCTCCTACAATCCCACACTGATTTCTAGCCTTAGAGCTCTTCAATAATGGAGGAAAAACATGGAATTATTTAAAAACAGAGAAGAATCTTTAATATACTATAATGACATATTCAGTCATTATTAAAAGACACCTCGATATGGGTGCAAATTTGGGAACTTTTAAATATACCATTTTAAATTAGTATGGGATGACCAAACCAAAAGAAAATTTCAAAAATTAAAATTTTGGGTAGGGCTAACATCATCCCACTATAGCGAGAATTTTCATACTATATCGGTGTCATTGTAGCGGTTGGCAGGCTGCTATAGTAGAATGATGGTACCAGTAACCTAGAAATGGGTTTTCTAATTTCATACTCTCCTTTTTAGTTACAAATAGATGAGGATTTCTCCAAAAATCATCCTAGGCTGCTCCAAAGTTTGGGAGAAATAGAGAGGAAGGATTCTTGCTCGAAGGGGGTAAAACCCATGGATTCCAGGCTGACTTTCCATCAGAATTTGCCTCCACATAGCCAAAAGTTCATGTTTAGACTTTTGCAGCAGATGCTTGGCATCCAGGTAGGCTAGGTTTAACTAAATAGTATAGACCTGCTTTTGATTTCATAATATCTTGTAGATTGATAGGAGATTTCATGGTTAGGCCTTCGGCGATAGAGTTTGGATGGTTAAAACGTATTGATTATTGTTGTTTAGGGTAGGAAATTACTGTGGTAGGTAATGTTGACCCTATAAATGGCAGTGGGTGGTTATTTTTTGGTGGTTAATCTTTAGGAATTGGATTATGGGTGGGTTCTTGAATTAGTGATGATTAATTGTCAAGGGGTAGCGGATTCCCCGAGTTGGTAAATTGGGTGGGAAGTTGTTGTTTGCTATAATGTAATAATCTCCTTAATTATGCGCTACACTATGATGGTTCAATCTTAGAAATGGGCTAATGGGATATGGGTCTTGAACCTAGGAATGAATGGAAGTAGGGATTTCCAGTTAATAACGGAATTCCCAGACTTGGTTTACATAAAAAGGGGATGTGATCGATGAATAGAGCAATGTTGTTGAATTAAAAGTTTAGACTCCATTGGGCTGAATGTGTACCTCAAAATGAGTATTTTGGAACTAAGGAATATGAATTAATATGCTTAATTGAATAGGCAGGGGGTTAGTCATCGGACAAGTCATCAAGGTTAGAATAATAAACCATGTCTATTAACGTAGGTGATGGTTGTTGAATCCAATTTCGAGATGTATGCATTATAACTGTTTCTTTGGCGTTCTTGCACCATGTGTGTTCTAGGAAAAAAAGGAATAAGTGTTAGAGACATCTTAACTGCAAATTACATGCAATGAACTATTATAAATGCTTGTTAGTTTTTACAAATGTGGTTGGTGTGTCATTGCAATTGTAATTGTGTGATGTCTATGATTATTTGGTTATCTCGGGTACCACTCCTGGTACAGACTATTAGTTGGCTCGGGTACCATGCCTGGTATAGGTTATTCATTGGTTGGCTTGGGTACCATGCCTAGTACAGACTATTGGTTGGCTCGGGTACCATGCCTAGTACAGGTTATTCATTGGTTGGATCGGGTACCATGCCTGGTACAACTTATTCATTGGTTGGCTCAATTACCATTCCTGGTACAGGTTTTGGATCAGTTATCTCGGGTACCATGCCTAGTACAGGTTATTTATTAGTTGGATATGGTACCACGCCTGGTATAAGATTTGCATTAGTTGTCTCGGGCACCATGCCTGGTACAATATCATTCATTAGCTGGCTCGGGTACCATTCCTGGTACAACTTTATTCATGGTTGTCTCGGGTACCACACCTGGTACGGGTTTACTTATTGTTCATTACATATTGGTTCCTTGAGTGAATCAAGCTCATCTTTTATTGATATTCATTACATATTGGTTCCTTAAGTGAACCGAGCTTATCTGTTATTATTGTTCATTACATATTGGTTCCTTAAGTGAATCTGGCTTATCTGTTATTAGTATTCATTATATGTTGGTTCTCTGAGTGAACTGAGTTTATCGATTATTGATGTTCTTTACATGTTGGTTCCTTGAGTAAACTAGGTTTATCTGTTATTGATGTTTATTACATGTTGGTTTCTTGATAGAGCTGGGATTTATTATTACTTGACATATATATTGGCCCTTGAGTGGCCGGGATGGTATGTTTAAGTGTTTAGGTGGTTTCTTGAGTAAATCGGGGTTGTATGTTTAATGTCATAGACGATGTCCTAGGGATCTTTGGGTGGTCCAACTTACTTGCAAGTTGTGACATACTATATGTGGCCTGATTACTTGCATAATTAGGCATGATTTATAGGGTTGTTTAGTCCTCTTGTTGACTAGGAGTCTCATTGGTAGTCATATGGACTGGGCTGATTAATGTTGTATGGTTATTTTTTGTTACCATTGTACATTTGTAATTCCTACTTTGCCAAGAGTGACAGGTCAACATAACAGTGATGTCTGGGCTAGTTGGTCACAGGGCTAGAGGTTATGAGGTGTATTTCTTGATGGGTTCAAGATAGGAGAGCTTGAAGGGTCTAAGGTTCTTAGGGAGTCAAGTATGACTGGGTTAGTGAATCAAGGCTAGTATTCGGGGAGTGCATGATTTCGGCGGGATTTCAAGGGTAGGGAACTTTGGGGGTTGAATATGCAGAACTCACAGGTAGTCCATGGTTTGGCTAAGGTCTAAGGAGCAAGGTGGTTGACTTAAGATATAAATTATAGTGACAGACCTGCTAATAGAAACAGTTAGTAATTTGATTACGAGATTAAAACTGGTAAGGTATTTCTAGTGTTTGGCAAGATGGGTAGGCTCGAGAGTCTTAGTGTTATAAGGGGTCAGGCTATGACCGGTATACAAGGGTGAAATGCCTGCTAATGGTGGAGTTGGCAGTAGAATGAGATAGGGAGGCTTGGGAAAGAATGTATAAGGTCTATGGATGATTTACTTCGGTAGTAAGGGTTGTTGATAAAGGACCTGGACCGTATAACTTTCAAGTTGTATATTTTCTTCTGATTATTTATATGATATTATATGGTGGATTTGGGTCGGCAGATAATGCCTACCAGTACGTGTTATTTGTACTGATACTACTTTTGCTATACCTTTTGGTATAGTTTAGGTGCAGGACTATTCTAAATAGGTACAAGAGTTATTGTTACTCAGGTAATGCGGATAGCAGGCCCCAACAACTTCTACTCTTCTCTTTCCCATGGTGGGAGTTGCATCTTATTTTACTTGTATTTCTCCTTAGAGCTCTTGTACCTGTTTAGAATAGTTCCTAGGTAGGGTTTTTGCTTGAAATTTTTTAAAAGAATTTACTTTATCTCAGAGTTTAGTAACTGTTTTTATATATTAAAGGTAAACCTTGTTTTCTTCATTTATTTCCCTGGCCCATTTTAAATGGGGTGGTAAGGATTCTCTTATCTAGATGCTTAGAGTAGGTGCATGCATGACTGGTAGTTGGGTCGGGACATATACTTCGATCGGTATTTCATCGTAATTGGAAAGGACCCCACACAGTCGTGATGACCACGCTGGCTAGACCATCACAATCGCAATGGTCCAGCCACGCGATACTGAAGAACAATTAGGTGCTGAGTCCACAGACCCTTTATCTCAATTGCATGAAAGAAGCCTCACGGTTGTGATGCCCAACTAGGAAGACCATCTTGATTGTATGACCTTACACACGGTCTCAATGAAGGTCGGGCCTGCACCTGCAATAGCAACCAACAATTTTTCACAAGTTAAAAAGTCATCGGATGGGCCCTAGGGATCCATTTGGGATCTTACGCATGCAAATGAACTATGCTACCCTATCAGAAATGGCATTTCAGACTCAACAAAATTGATGAAATTCCCAATGGAGGTCGTTTTGATGAAAATGTGGGTGCCATGCCCAAAAACCTAAGCTTTACCCAAAAGAACCTAATATCCCAAAATGAGTCCGGAAGCCTCGGGACCCAAACCAAAGGTCCCTCTAGTCCAAAGTCGATGTTCTAGAGCTAACATCACTGACATAATTCCCATATGAGGTTGTCTTCTCCGAATGTTGACCTAAGTCAACTCTTTCAACTTCAAGAGTTTCAAAATAAGGAAATGGGCTTAAAACACAAATGAAATGTCTAGGAACTGGACTGTTAGTCCTAGCAAGTCATAAATGACCTGTAGCCACTGTAAAAAAGCTCAAAATACTGAAAATGCATAAAAATAGAGAAAATGACCTTGAGGGTCATTACAACTAGTGGGTTTGAATTTCCAAAGTGTTCTTTGAAGAGTAAATATTTAATTACTCTTATAATTGCTTATTTAGTAGATTTTTAATGTTATAAAGTGTGAAGGGAAAGAAAGAGCATCCGTGGTATGGCTTGCTTATTGTAACAGCTTGGCGTCAAGGTAGGTTATGGATTATGAGTAGTAGACTCAAATTAGAAAAACATATACACTATGTAGAATTGACGGGAGAATACATGATTAGGCCTTTGGGCATGGTGTTGGATGGATAAAACATAAAAGTAATGATAGAAAGATCTAATACGTATGGTAATATGCTGATATATGAACCCTTGAGGTTTGATATGTATTTGTATAACTTTTATGTTGTGTTGTAAGATGAATAGGGTCAATATGGTTAGTGGTGGAAGGATAGTGTATTCATGTAAAATATAATCTGGAGTTAATAAAATAATGGTAACCCATTATGTATGGTGTGTTCTGAATAACATGCTCTCTTTGTTGTAAATTAACCTAGTGTGTTAATGTGAAGGGCAAAAAGAGAAGTGATGTTCTATCACAATGTTTTTGAGAAAGACTTGGCTAGATACTATAGCATAACCTATTGTAAGATTAATAAACTAAGGTTACTATTGTATGTGAAATATTGACGGGTGGTCTAATTGCAGTAGATGATTAGGTGTGAAAAGTTTGAGAAGTTAATGGTGTTGTAGCTAAGGATGAATAATAGATGTGTGCAAGTACACATATATTTATATAATTAGAGTATAGACTCAATTTTGATGGAATATGCACTCCTAAAATACTTGATTTATTGGTCTTTGGACATACTTGAACTCGATGAATATAGTTTTATAAGATTTGTATTATAATCTGTTGATTGGCCTTTGGGCATACTTGTGATTTCATATGTTGGTGGACATTGGTTGTTTATAAAAAATGGTGAACGTTGAATTTGACTAAGTGACTAGATAAAGTGTGTACTTGTATATTGGTGCACAATATTGATCCTGAATTGATAATTGATTTGAATGATGAGTATTTTCATGTTGTGGTTGAATGAATAAGCTAAGTATACATGAAACTAAATAATGAATTGAAATGAATAAGTATACGTGTGATTTAGTGCAATGTGTTATATCCTGAGATATAGGACTGGGAACCATAAGTTCATTTGAAAGTTGGAGGGGGTACATGATAAGTTGGTAATCTACCAATTTATTGAACCTTTAATCATGAATTATTACCATGTTTTAATGAGAATTAGAGGTGTTTATTGCCTTTATTGACGTAAATATAGGTACTCTTGGTTGAGTGAAGAAAGCAAAGAAATTGAACCCAAAGAGCTTAAAAGAAAGTTAAAGTATGAAGGTGATCGAAAAGGGGAAGAAACTATCAAGAGGTGTGACTGATATGCGAGCCGCAAAGAGGCACCTGCATTTTATAGGTGCCATCTCACAAGAAAGATCAACAACTGCTTGATCAGTGATCACCATGCGAGCCGCACATTGTGACATGCGATCGCACCCCTTCGTACCTCAATCTCACAAGCGACTAGACTTCACTATCTAAAGAAAAAGGCACCTACAATCTGCAAACTGCAAGGTGCAATCATAGGTTCCATCGCAGACCAATTGTACATGGCCCGAGGGGCATTTTTGTCCAATTACATGTGACATATTTGAGAAGGTTCTAAAAGCCTTTTGGGGATCTGTGCCTAACATTATTCTTGAGTTTTTTCTTTCCCAAGGAAGAGCATTGAGAGTACACTTTCTCTTTTCTTCTTCCTCATTGAAAAACACCATTTGTAAAGTATTTGAGCTTGGAATTGGAAATTAGCTTATAATATGAATGGAATTTTGTTCCTTTAATATTCTCTTGTTCCTTTAATATTAGCAGCTAAATCTTATTCTAGGGGTATGGACATGATGGGTGTTTAAATTTGGGTATGGGTATTTATTAATTATGCTTATAATTGATTATTTAGTATGGGTCTGCTGAATTTTTCATGGTTTAATTATAAAATTGATGGTTGAAAAAATTGATTGAGTTTACTAATTTTGTACTTGCTTGAAAGAGGAGTTCATAAATTGGGTAAGAATTCAATAGTGGGAATTTGCGATTTCCACCATAGATTAAGGCTAGAAATAGCTTGATCAAAGGAAATTCCTATCTAAGAATCAAATCTAGAAATCGTATGATTCACCTAAGTATTAATTGGTTGGTTAAAGTAAAGCTATGATTCTTGAGAAAAGACCATGGTACATATATTTGGAAGGTTGAAAGACTAACAAATATAGCTCAAACCAAGCTACCCATACCTTTGATCGAAAGTTCGCATGATTAATCAATTCCCTAACCCATTGTAGAATCCCATCAGAAGCATATCCCTAGACTTTCTTCTCTTGATCATCAAATTATTTTTACATTGTTCTCATGTTGAAATTGTGATTCGTTAATTCCCAAACCTTTTCCCCCAATTTTACTTTTATTTGCTCGAATGCTTACTCGCACTAGTGGTTGTTATTCGATTATTTACTAGTGATTCATTATCTCATTCTCTGTGGATACGACCCCAATATTCGTTGGATTATTTATTGTTGTGCATGATGATTGTTACCACCTCCTTTGAGAGAGTGTTTTTGAACATTATCAAAAATAGCGTTGTTGCTGGGAAATGGTTCTTGATTTGCCATTTGATTGTCATTTAATTCACTTTTGTTGAGTGTTTGTTCTTTTTTACTTCTTTGTTTTTTGTGATCTTGCACATGTAGTATGAACCCCGCAAGCACTGTTGCTAGTACTTACTATTCATCCCCATATGCACTTGAGAAGATGACTAAAGTAGGTCGTGATTTGAATACTTGGGGAGACGAGGGGGAAATAGGTGCTACCTCTGCTAAAACATTTGATAAATGGAAGAAAAATGGTGCACGAAGGGATAGAGAGTTAACAATAATCAAAACTCTCCTTTAATTCATAACTAAGAGTGTGGTCAATCAAACATTTGAGAGTGTTAATACTATTGGTGTTGTTGGAGCTATAGAGTTCGTAGATGATGGGCATTATTCTTGTGAGGATAGTGAGGTGGCATCGGTTAAAAACCACGAGATGGGTTCCCATGCAAGTATTCAAAAAGTTAATCAAAGTTCAGGGAGAAAAGAGCATGGGAATCAAGGTTGGAACCAAGAGAATTACAACTCAAGAGTTAAAATCATGCTTGAGAGGGTATTAGAGAAGGTGGAGTCCACGGATGAGGGCTTCCGGGAGTTAAGATGTGAGCTTGGAAGCCTCACTCAAATGGTACATTCACACTCTGTCGCCATCAAACTTCTCAAAGATAGAATGTAATGGCTTGCCTCTCAATTTGAGTTTGATCAAACCAAAAGAGAACAATCAAGTTCCACAGAAAATGCAAGTCATAACAAAGGCAAGCCTAGCAACAAAAGGGCTATTCGAAATGGTATTGCAGAAAATCAAGATCATCAAAATAAGGTACCCAAAGTTTGTAAGCCCTTCCCTAAATGTCCACCTCCATTACCTCAATGACTATTGCAAGCAAAAGAAAGGGAGAAACCTAGAGAGTTTGAACCTATGTTGAAGAAAATCATTGTCAATGTCCCATCGAGTTGTGCCATCACCCAAATCCCCGAGTATGCTAAATTTGTGAATGAAATGTACACTATGAACAACCTCATGGAGTATGGGGTTATCCATATGTCCCCTCAAAATAGCTCTATAATATCAAATAAGTTTGCTCATGACACAGATACTCCGGGTGTTTTCACCATTTGTAGTGCAAATGGGGTGCATAAATCAACAAGGATTGTGTGTGATGAAAGTGCAAGTATAAATTTTATTTCCCTTGCAACCTTCAAATGATTGTAACTCAACCAGCCTACTATTACAAAGATGAAATTACTTATGGCAGACCGCTCAATGAAATTCCTCGTTAGAGTTTGCCATGACATGCTAGTAAAAGTGGATGGACTTGTATATCTGGTAGATTTTGTGATACTTGATTGTACCGGTGGTTTTGAAATATCAATTATATTAGGGAAGCCAAGTTTGAAGATGGGGCACATATTGAATGAGGTGAAATTGGGAGAGTTTAAATTCTTCATGAATGAGGAAGAGACAACTTTTGACGTTTGTAGATCTATGAAATAGCTCAATGACCTCCAAATGGTATTTGCAATCAATAAAATTGAGGAGAGTGTCAAGCTACATTTGAAAAAAATATGTGTGGACAAAGAATTGGTGGCTATTTTGTAGAACCATGATTGCAAAGGGATAGAGGAGTATGAGGAAATATGTAATTCTTTGGTAGGAATGGGATCTTATTCCTACCTTCCAAAGAAATTTGATCTTGATTTAAAGAACCGACAAAATCTTCCTTCCAAACCTTCCATTGTTGAACGCCTAGTGTTGGAACTCACACCTTTGCCTTCGCACTTGAAGTACGCATATTTTGGTGCCAATGAGACCTTACCAGTAATCATATCTAACAAATTGGATGAAGAACAAGTTTGAGCATTACTCAAAGTTTTGAAGAAGCATATTCGAGCTCTTGGTTGGACCATTGCAGATATAATTGGTATACCCCTAGGTATATGTACACATAAGATTAACCTTCAATAAGAGTGCACACCATTAATTGAGCATCAGAGAAGATTAAACCCTCTTATGCAAGAAGTGGTTAAGAAGCAAATCATTAAAAAATTAGATGCGGGGGTGGTATTTCCAATATCTGACAGTACATGGGTCAGTCCAGTTGAATGTGTGCTCAAAATGGGAGGAATCACTGTCATGCCTAACCAAAAGGATGAAATGATAGCTCTTAGACTAGTAACCAAGTATATAGTTTGCATGGATTATAGGAAGTTGAATGCATGGAGGGAAAAAGACCACTTCCCTCTTTCATTTATGATTCAGATGCTTGATCGATTAGAGGGGTGTGGTTACTATTATTTTCTTGATGGTTACTCGGGCTATAATCAAATATCAATTGCTCCTGAAGACCAAGAGAAAATGACATTCACTTGTCCTTATGGGATCTTTGCATTCAGAAGAATGCCATTCGGACTTTGCAACACTCCATCTACCTTTCAAAGGTGCATGATGTAAATATTCTCAGACATGGTGGAATACACCATGGAAATTTTCATGGATGATTTCTCCATTGTGGGAGAGGCCTTTGAAAATTGTCTATCGCATTTGAAAGATGTGCTTCAAAGATGTGAAAAGACTAATTTGGTTCTGAATTAGGAAAAATGTCACTTCATGGTGAAGGAAGGAATTGTATTAGGTCATAAAATATCCAAGAAAGGAATTGAAGTTGATCAAGCAAAAATTGAGGTCATTTCTAAGTTGCCACCTCCAAAAATAGTAAAATGGGTGAGAAGTTTCTTAGGTCACGCTAGTTTTTATAGGAGATTCATTAAAGATTTTTCAAATGTGGCCCATCTATTGTGCAAATTACTAGAGAAGTGATGAGTTGGTAATCTACCAACTTATTGAGCCTTTCACTCATGAATTATTGCTATGTTTTGATAAGATTTAGAGGTTCTTATGGCCTTTGTTGATGTTTATGCAGGTACTTATGATCAGAGATAGGAAATAAGGAAATGGACCCAAAAGAGCCAAAAAGGTGTGAAGTGTGAAGTGATCAAACAAGGCAAAGATCATGGTGAGAGATGCGGTGCTTATTTGACATGCACTTGCGTTGGTGCGGACTGCACCTCCCACCACATGGAGCTCAAAGTTCACTAAAGGATCTGCTAAAGGGTGTGGTTATTGTGCGAACCACACCCCACTCTGCATGAAGCTTCTCAATCGACCTAAGTCACTGGATCACTTAAGAGGGTGTGCGACGCGCACATAATGACGTGCGAACCGTACGTCGCACCGCACACCACCCGAAGGGAATTTTGTCCATATTTATGTGAAATTTTGGGAATGTTTATATACCCAATTTAGGCACAATTGTAAATATTTCAGCTAACACTGAGTTTTAGAATAATTCTTAGCTTTGTGAACAAGTTTTTCCCTTCTAATACAAGGAGAGGGTTTCTCACAATTCTATCTTTCACTTTTTAGAACCACTATTTGTGTAAAAATTGAGCTTGGATATTGAAACATTTAGCTTGAATGGATGGGAATTTGAATTACCCATTTGGTATATCTCTTTCCTTAAGCATGAGTAGTTAAAACTCTTATCTAGAGATGTGTTGACGATGGGTGCTTGATAAATAGGTGTGGGTGTTTGTTAATTCTTGCTTATAAATGCGTATTTGATATGGGTCTAGTGATTTCACCATATTTTAACTCTAAAATTGGTGGTTGAAAACATTGATCTTCCTTACTTGGTTATGGTTTTGCTTGAAAGAGGAGATCATAGCTTCGGATTTGAAATCGCTAGTAGGAACTTGGGCTTCTCTTTAGATTGAGGCTAGAGATAGCTCAAATCGACGGAATCACCCACTTAAGGGTCTAAAGCTAGAAATAGTATGACCTCCCTAAAAAATAGCTTTGTTGTTTATTGATTAATCAATAGTGCTTGACTTAAGGCTGTTGAATATATGGTTGTTGAATGAGAGATAAATAATCATACTTAAAACCAAGGTTACCCATGTTATTTAGCATGAATTTGCATGAATAAGCATTCACCCTATCCTATGTTTGAGTCCCATTTGACACACATCCCTAGTTGTCCTCTCTATTGTCTACACCTTATTTACTTTATCGCTTTATTTTGTTGAATTGTGAAATTGTGACAGATTCCCAATTCCCCCTTTTTATATATTACTCACTCTTGTTGTGAACTCTGTTTTATAATCACTTAGGCTAAACACTAAATTCTCTATGTGATCGACCCCGACATCCGTTGGGAATTATAAATGTATTTTGCTCTGACAATCACCAATACCTCCTATTAGGAGAGTACATTTGAGTGTTATAAAAAATGGCACCATTGTTGGGGAATTAAGTTGTTTAGCCTTTGTGATTGTAGACTTGAAATCAACTTGAGAGTGTTTGTTCTTTTTACTTTGTTTGTTGTTTGTGTTATAGTTGAGCAGGCTAGTCCATGAGTGAGGTAGGTGACTATAATAGTGTCAAGGGAAATAACGGAGGCTTCATGGACGCATAAATTGTTGAACCCATGTCTCAAGTGGGAGTAGGTGCAATCCACCTACCCCCAACAGTTGAAAATGCGGTATTTCATGTGACAAGCACAATGCTCCATTTGATCCAAATGAATGGTATATTTGGAGGAGCAACGTATGAAGATGCCAACCAACACATTAGGAATTTTGTGGAGATATGTCAACTGTTCCTATTCCAAAATATCTCATAAGAATCCATCTGATTATGCCTATTCCCCTTCTATCTAATGAGGGAAGCCACGACAAGGTTGGAAGAGTTGATGGATTGATCGATTACCTCTTGGGCTGAGTTGGTAAATGTCTTAACTACTAGATTATTTCCTCCATCATGGATGATGTAGCTGCGAGATGAAATTACCAACTTCCGCCAACTTCCTGATGAGCTCTTGCATGAGGTATGGGTGAGATTTAAGAAGAAGCTTGTGTTATGTCCTAACTATGGATTGTTGGATAATGTTTTTCTATAAAGCTTCTTTAGATCCTTGAAATCGATGAACAAGTCCATCGCCAACAATCTTGGAGGTGAATCCTTCATGGATCTACAATATCCTCTTGCCTCGGTCATTCTAGAAAGGATGACTAAAACCAATCAATCTTGGCACATAAGGGAGGCGAATGTTCCTACCTTGGTCACAACCTCATCTTTCTTAACAAATGAAATGAGAAAGAGAGATAAAGAGAGGGATGAGACCATGGCCAAAATGATGACTCAAATTGACTTGATGACTAAATATGTGATGGGAGCCGGAGGTTCTAAAGGTGTGAATACTGTAAGTAAACTGGAAATCAAAGCTAGTGATGATGAGCTCATGATTGTGGTTGATGGTAAGATTTGCTTTGTATTGGCGGGTCCTCATCTCAGGTATTATTTCCCACAAGAAGAGAATCAAGGTTGGATTTGAGATAAAGAAAGAAATGGAAATTGGAGAGAAAGAGACAAGGATGGTGATTAAGATAATCACCAAAGCTCAAACCCCATTGTGCCTCCAAAAAAAGCGAATTCTCTCTACCAGCCAGCCACAAGCAACCCTGGGCATTTCAAGATAGAGGACATGTTGTCCTTGGTTCTCCAAAAGGTGGATACAATAAATACCAGAGTGAGTGAGCTAAAAAGTGAAGTTTCAACACTTCATCAAACTGTGAGCTCTCACACAGCCTCAATCAAGCATCTTGAGGCTCAAATGAACCACCTTTCTACCCAAATGAACCCAAGGATGAAGGGGATGCTTCCAAGCGATACCATCACCAATCCTAAGAATGACTGAAATTGAGGTACTATCGTCGAGCCGTGATGTTAAATCAAGCGCTGCTTGGGAGGCAAACTAAGTTTCCTTTACTTTGTTTTAGGTTATATCTGGTTGTGTTGGTTTATTTTAGGGATGCATGGAGAAGTGCAAAATAGGGCAAAAATAGGACGTGCAAAAGATCGTGAAGACCATACGAGCCATTGTGCATGTCGCACGACCCAACGCATGCCAAATAAGAAGCCTGGAAAGAAATAGAAAAATGGGAGGCGATGTGTGCTGGGCTATGCAGTTAGCATAAGCCCATGTGTGTGTCGCACCTCAGTTGCATTTTGAAGCAGAAGCCTTGGCCAAATTCAGGGGATAAAAAGGTGAGGTGCGAAATGACATGCAGTCACATAAGGTCTTGTGTGAACTGCACATCGCGGTGCATCAGAGGTAAAATTTTAATTTTTAATTAACCTAACCCGTTGACCGACCCGACCTAGAGACTGACCCGACCAATTTTCTTCTTCTTTTCCTTTTAACTTTTGCCACCCTCACCTTTTCTTCCACTTTCTTTCCTACAATTTCTCAAATTCTCTCCCAAAACCTCTCACAAATCCCTCAAACTCTCCAAAAATCTCCTCCTCTCACCCAAAACTTTCTACTACCTCATCTCTTATCTCCGCTGGTTATTTCTCTGGGCAAAATTGTGGTCACCATTGTTGCTCCTTAAAAGCTTTAATTTTTACTTCTCTCTGCTAAATCTTCACTTGTGGTAAGTTCTCTGATGTTAAATACTGGTTTTTATATTGATTGGGAACTCATATTGTGAAGCATTCTTAATAGAATTTCCATGTTAATTTTGGGTGAGATCTGAAATTTTTGGATCCCCAATTTTGAATTGTGTTATATATTTTGCCTAGGATCAACTTGGTAGAACTTTATATTGTGATAATGCATGTTGATTGGTAGTGATTATTACCCTTGAAATCTGTATTTGAGGTGAAGTCTGAGTAACCCACTTGTCAATAATGCATGATTTGGCTCGATGATAGAATGAGTGACGTCTTTCTTAAGGGCAAATCGTCGTTTTTCATAAGATTTAGTCGAGAATTATTGTATGGGCTGAAAATTGTTGCTAATTGTATACCCATTTTCTTTGTTGAAAATTTAATTGGGTGTATGATCTTGTGCAGGGAGGTAGTAATTGTTTTTGAAATTGTGTGTGTGCCCAATTGAGTAATCGAAGGCTTGATGTTCCCAATGATAGACGGGGTAACGTCCTTCTTAAGGGAAATCATTGAGTTTTATTTTGCTTGAACTGTGTGTCAATGGAAGTCTGGGGAAGTCTGAGTACCCAGACAATTATGTGGTCATGATACCTCTTACCCCATTGTATAATTTTTGGTTGTTGCTTGGTGCCAAGTACGTAAAGCAAATCTTGCTCTACAAATCACATACGCAATTCACAAGAACACAAGGAACCGAAAGTTCCAATTGTGCCTTTGTGCATTTTGCATGTGATGCATAGATCTTGACATGCAGTTTGCACAAGGCAATGCACCATGAGAAAATAGGCTGCCATTTCACTAATTTGATATGCGGTGGCTTATGCGACTCGCATCCTGGTTGGTGCGATTCACATCAGCTTTGCACATCCGAGCTGAAACCACTAAAGGTTCTATTAGATTGTGCGTAGCCATATGCGATGCACATTCTATCTAGTGAAGTTTGCACATGGGATGCATAAGCCAACAGTTACCTGCTTTGTTTTGCTACTCTTTTGCATTCCATCCTTTGTAGTTTGTTAACTTCTTTTTGATCTTTTTCTTTCACATATGATAAAAATACAAAAAGATTTTGTTTTTGTTGTTTTTGGGCTAACAATATCCTTGTACAGAACATGTCTTCTAGAAGGAAAATGCTAATAGGAATTCGTGAAGGCCACCAGCTCCCTCTTCCTCCAATCCAACATCCAAAAGGAAGAAGAAAGTCTCATCTTCCCGCAACCAAGCCTCAGAGAAGGAGAGAGTTTGGTTCAGAGTGGAAGGTATGAGTGTGATTTATGATCGTGACATGGGTAGGTCCTTCAACACATAGCAGAGTTTCAACCTGAATATGGTGGGAGATAACCTGTCCAACATCCCAAATCATTTTCCCAAGCATCAGTGGCAACTATTTCAGGAGGTGTTTGTGACCTATTACAAGGAGCTAGTCTGGGAATTCTTTGCCTCATTCCAAGCCACGCAAAATGCTAAAGGTTATAAAGGAGGTTGTGAAACTTTCCCCGTGTTGGATACAATCATTGTCTGGGGCAAGGAAATCTGGATCACTCCAACTGCAATTAATGCCATCTATTGGAGCACTCCAATTCAACTAGCCCCTGAACTAATGGCCAAACTGCTTGCCAAGCACAAACCTCTGCAATGGGCTGCTCCAATCATTTCTCCTGACTCACCTCTCTGTGCTACTCTTGGGGGTGAAATCCCACACCAGACTCTGCACTTTGAGGCATGCCTTTGGTATGATTTTGTTTGCTACTATTTCATGCCTTCTCAAAATAACCAAAAGGTCACCCATGATGGGGCCATTCTGGTAGCCTCAATCATGGCAAGGGACCATATCAATTTTGGCGAGGTTATTGCCTTAGTGATAAAAAGGAAGGCTCGCAGGGGTGGTGATGCATTTCCCTTTCCGGTGCTAATCAGTAAACTTTGTTTACATGCTAGCGTTCCTTATTTCAAGTGAGATGTTCCTACTCCTATCATTGGCGTGTTAGATCTTGATAAGAAAACAGACAGGTATGCTCCTCGTTTCAAAAGGCGTAAGGTAGAGACATCGGTAGATGTTAAAATTGATGACTTAGATGCAGAAAAGGATGCTCCTTCTTCTTCTCAGGATACCTCAGAGGCACCCACCCCTACCCTCGTTGTGCCTAGAGGACCGTTGACCAAGAGTGGCCTCCAAGATATGATTGACAAAACATACAACCATGAGAGGCATTTGAGCGACTTGGCAAGAGATCTACCGGGGTTGATTGATAGAGCAATTAAGAGGTCCATCAAGGAAGTTGTGGATAGCATGTCCAATCTTTGCAAGAGGGTACATGTCATTGAGGGATCCATCAAAACACTCTGAAAGGACTTCAACAAGGTGAAAGGTAAGGATTCGGTGATAGAGGAAGATTTGAGCACCTTACCACCACCTCGTATCATTCATGGTCCTCTAGATGACTTTGTTGCATCCCTTGCGGATGATGTGGAGGAACTACCCCATGATGTGGATGCATTGCTTGATAAGGATGACCGAAATCCAGACTTTCAGCATATTCTCCGTGAGTCCATGACTACTGCGCACTCCCAAAAGAGTGGTGCAGGTCCTAGTGGAAAGAGTGCAGATGATGAGGCTGCAGCTGATGATGATGATGCATAGTCCTCCAGGGAGTGTTGCACCCCCTTCCCCATTACTTGAGCTTGTGGCATTGAGGGAAATGCTTCTTTTAATGGGAGGGGGTGCTCATTATTATCATTGCTTTTTGTTACCCGTGATTGGGCTTGAGATATTTCTATTGCCCTTGTCGGGCCTTGTTGACATTCTTAGTTTCTCTTGCTAGATTTGATTTGGCCCTTGTCGGGCATATTTTGGATGATTCTGATGATATTGCCCTCGTCAGGCCTTTTCTTTATGTTTTGAGCTTGATTATGCCCTCTCCGGGCTTGATTTTTATTATTGATGATTATGTTGCCGGGTTAGTCTTACACGCCCCATTGTCTCACTACCCATGCATTGCAAATGCACTAACGGCCTACGCCGAGGCTTATTTTTCAAATGACTCATGAGCGGGCAAATTTGGTTATCGCCTTCTCAATAGTAGCTTAGCAATAAACTCTGAGGGTTTTCTTAATACCACGATTCTTTCCCAAAGAGCAAAAATCTTTTCTTTATTTTTTTTTCTTTGGTGTTTTTGTCAAACTGGGTTGGTGTTTCCCTATTATAGATTAAGAGGCGACTTTCTTAAGGGAAAATGCCCAGTTTTAGTTTTAAACTGAGTCTGTAGTGTGCTTGTCTCAAAATGGACCCACCAAAAAAAAATCTTGGCAAGACGTTTTTGACAATAAAAGGGAAGAGGAAAAATGAATTTTTGAGTAAAGCATTCTCTTGTCATGACTTGCACACTCTCGTTTTAGCTTGATCGATTCACAAACGAGTGTGTAATGAACTCAAAATAGCTTGTTGATAGTCATTTTTCCCAATAGATTTTGAGACTAATGAAAAAAGTCTTGTGGCATGATGTTGTAACACCCCAGAAATCGAACTAGCTTTCTAAGTTTAAAACTCCAAAAAAATTCAAGTTTCCAGGAATCACCCATGGTTTGAACCACGAGTCGTGGAAGGGAATCATGGTTTGACTTCTGTAGTTCAACCTCTGGTCTGAGAAACCACGAGTTGATTCTACTAACCGTAGTTCACTCTACGGACCGTACTGTCCACTCGTGGAACTTAATCAGAGGTCATCAAATTCCCCAGGAACTATGACTCAGTTCTACAGACCATAGTCCATTCTACGAGTCATCCAATTGACCTGTAGGACCTGTTCTACATCCTGTCTTTTGTATCAGGAACCACGAGTGGGAACCATGAGTCATGGTTCAGTCTACGACCCATGGAACCTGAAGCCGGGAAATTTTACAGCTTTTCTTAATTAAATTCCAGGGGTATTTTTATAATTACCCACCTTTTTTAACTCCTAAGTAAGGTTGTTTTGGCCATTCTTAGCATGATTTCTAAGCCTATTAACCTAAGTCCCTTTTCATTTCCTCATTCATCTACCAAAAGAGGAAAGTAACTCTCTCAAGCTCCAAGCCTCAAGCTCCAAGATCAAGCCTCCTTTTCTTTTCAATTTCAGTTGGGTTAGCTTCAATCAATGTATGTAGGCGTTCATTAAGGGTTTCCTTCTACCCTTAAGCCCAAATACCCAAACCTTTACTTTGATTTAGCAAATTGTGAAATTAGGGTTCTTACCCAAATTGGGAAAAAGTTATGGGTTTTGTTTTAAAGCTTCAGTTCATGATTTCACATTTATTATCCATGCTTCAATTGAAGTTTAGTAAGTATTTTCAAAATCCCATATGTTAAGTATGAATTCTACCATGACTCCTTTAAATTGTATGATTTCAATTATAAATTTGGCATGTTTAGATAACACGGTCTCTTGATTATGAAAGTGCATGCATAATTCTTCAGGTTAGGACTTTAGAAAAGAAGGGGTATCTTGAATTATGAACATGCACATCTTTAAGACTTATGATATGAATTTGCATGACATCAAATATGTCTCTACGCTTTATGAACAGATTCGACATTAGATGTGTCATTCGTTATGATCAGTTCTGCATCTATATATGCATCAGTATTATATGAGCTATACGTATTATTTTGGGAGTAGTATTTGGCACCGAGTTGGATGGGGTGAGAGTACCCTTAGTCCCAAAATTATGAGCCCCCATAGGTTCTAAGTCCCATCAGTTGGGCATCAGATTTAGTGATCACGCCACAGTCATGCCTTTATACCCTGGCAACGTATATTGGGACCTTTCGATGAGGCATATACATCAAATTTCATGTAGCTCACATGGCCGATGTCGGTTAGAGAACCTCCCACAGAAATAGTATCAGGTTTTAAAATGCATTGACTCTTTGCCTTCAGACTTCAGGACTATTATGATTACTATGATATTTTGTATATCTTGCTTGGGCATCGCATTGAGTCTCTTGCATTTCAGTTTTACACTTATAGCATGATTTCAGCTTTACAAGTTTATTTAGTATGCTTATCTCAGATTACTGTTTATCTCATATATTCAGTACATCCTATAGTACTGACGCATTTTGCACTGCATCCTTTTATGATGCAGATTCATGCACCTCATGAATTATCTACCAACTTATTGAGTCTTTTACTCATGAATTATTGCTATACTTTGATAAGATTTAGAGGTTCTTATGACCTTTATTGATGTCTATGTAGATACAACAAGGAAATGGACCCAAAAAGAGCCAAAAAGGAGTGAAGTGTAAATTGATCAAATAAGACAAAGATCATGCTGAGAGATACGATGCTCTTGTGACACACACTTGCGTTGGTGTGGACCTCACCTCACACCGCAAGGAGCTCAAAGTTCACTGAAGGATCTGCAAAGGGGTGCGTTCATTGTGTGATGCGCACAATGTCTTGTGCGAAATGCACTGCACTCTGCATGTAGCTTCTCAATCGACCTAAGTCACAAGATCACTGAAGAGGGTGTGTGACGCGCACATGATGACGTGCAAACTGCACGTCACGCTGCACACCACCCAAAGGGCATTTTTGTCCAGATTTATGTGACATTTTGGGAATGTCTATATACCTAATTTAGGCACAATTGTAAATAGTTCAGCTAACACTGAGTTTTAGAATAATTCTTAACTTTGTGAACAAGTTTTTTCCTTCTAAGAACAAGGAGAGGGTTTCTCACAATTCCTTCTTCCACTTCTTAGAACCACCATTTGTGTATAAATTAAGCTTGGATATTGAGAAATTTAGCTTGAATGGAAGGGAATTTGAATTACTCATTTGGTATATCTCTTTCCTTAAGAATGAGTAGCTAAACCTCTTATCTAGGGATGTGTTGATGATGGGTGCTTGATAAATAGGTGTGGGTGTTGTTAATTCTTACTTATAAATGCTTATTTGATATGGGTCTAGTGATTTTACCATATTTTAACTCTAAAATTGGTGGTTGCAAACATTGATTTTCCTTACTTGGTTATGGTTTTGCTTGAAAGAGGACATCATAGCTTCAGATGTGAAATCGCTAGTAGGAACTTGGGCTTCCAATTTGATTTAGGCTAGAGATAGCTCAAATTGACTGAATCGCCCACTTAAGGGTCTAAAGCTAGAAATAGTATGACCTCTCTAAATAATAGCTTGGTTGTTTATTGATTAATTAATAGTGCTTAACTTAAGGCTGTTGAATATATGGTTGTTGATCGAGAGATAAATAATCATACTTAAAACCAAGGTTACCCATGTTATTTAGCATGAATAAGCATTCACCCTATTCTATGTTCGAGTCCCATTTGACACACATCCCTAGTTGTTCTCTCTATTATCTACACCCCATTTACTTTATCGCTTTATTTTGTTGAATTGCGAAATTGTGACAGATTCCCAATTCCCCTTTTTTTATATTACTCACTCTTATTGTGAAATCTGTTTTATAATCACTTAGGCTAAACTCTCAATTCTTTGTGAGATCGACCTCGATATTCGTTGGGAATTATAAATATATTTTTCTTTGACGATTGCTGATACCTCCTATTAGGAGAGTATGTTTGAGAATTATCAAGAAGGACTCCAAGTTTGATTTCGAAGATAACTGATGCAAGCATTACTCAAGTTGAAGGAAAAGCTAACTTCAACCCCAATGATTTTACCACCCAACTAGTCAAAACCATTTGAACTAATGTATGATGTGAGTGGGTGGCTTTGGGGGCTGTGCTTGGTCAACAAAGGGATAAACTCTTTCACCTCATATACTATGCTAGCAAGACCCTGAATGGAATGCAGCCCAAACAAACTATACAGTGACCGAATAGGAGTTACTTGCGGTTGTGTTTGCCTTTGAAAAATTTAGGGCCTACTTGTTGGGGAAAAAGTGATAGTGCAAACGGACCATGCTGCGATTAGATATTTGATGGCTAAAAAAGATGCTAAGCCAAGACTCATCCGATGGGTTTTGTTGCTCCAAGAATATGACTTTGAAGTGAAAGATCGAAGAGGTTGTGAGAATCAAGTGGCTGACCATTTGTCTAGCTTGGAAGAGGAAGGAAGACTGGTGGCGGAACTTGAAATAAATGACTCATTGCCCAGTGAACATATCTTGGCTGCATCTCATGATCTGATACCTTCGTTCGCTGATTTTGCTAACTTCCTAGCAAGTGATCTAATGCCAAAAGGTCTAACTTTTTATCAGAGAAAGAAATTCTTAAATGATGCTCAGAAGTTCTATTGGTATGAACCCTCACTTTCATATTTGCATTGATGGTGTGATTCAAAAGTTCATTCCCCAAAATAGAGATGATGCCTATTTTGGAAGCTTGCCTTCCCTCACCAGTCGGTGGTCACCATGGCGGCATGCGAACAGCTTTGAAAGTGATGCAAAGCAGATTTTATTGGCTGAGATTCTACCAAGATGCGCATAATCTAGTGAAACAATATGACCAATTCCAACGTGAAGGAATGGTATCTCGCCGCCACGAGCTTACATTGACACTGATATTAGAAGTTGAATTATTTGATGTGTGGGGTATAGACTTCATGGGGCCCTTTGTAATCTCTTTTGAAAACACTTACATCCTAGAGGTTGGGGATTATGTATCCAAATAGGTGTAAGTGGTAGCTTTACCAAATAATTAAGGTAAAAGTGTCAAGGCGTTGCTAAAGAAGCACATATTCTCACGCTTTGGCACCCATCGTGCTATCATTAGTGATAGAAGATCTCACTTTTGTAATAGTTGTTTAGTGCCTTGCTTGAGAAATACAATGTCAAGCATAAGGTGGCCACACCATATCACCTCCAAACAAGTGGCCAAGTCAAAATGTCTAATAGGGAGATCAAGTCTATTCTCACAAAAATGGTGAATTCTAATAGAATGGATTGGGCACGGAAATTGGATGATGCATTGTTGGCATATAGAACTTCTTACAAAACTCCTATCAGTGTCTCTCTGTACCAAATATTTTTGGAAACGCTTGCCATCTTCTCGTGGAATCGGAACATAAAGCCATATGGGCTTTAAAAAGGTTGAACGTAAATTGGGAAATGGCTGCTCATGCTAGGGTTGAAGATCTCAATGAAATAGATTAATTTCGGATGCGAGCCTATGAGAATGCCTCAATCTACAAATCCCAAATGAAGCATTACCATGATCAGCAAATTCTAAAATGTGAATTCTCTCTCGGTGATTGGGTGCTTTTGTTCAACTCTAGACTCTGGCTTTTCCTGGGTAAACTCAAGTCAAAATGGTCTGGCCCCTTCAAGGTATCTCAAGATTTTGCAAATGGGGCGATTGAGTTGGAAGCTGAAAATGGCTCAAAATTTAAAGTCAATGGGAAACGAGTCAAATAATATTTTGGTATTCTGAAAGATGTCACGCTCATAGGAATCGCTTACCTCGATGAACCATTATTGTGAGTTACCCTCATCGAGCTGTGACGTTAAACCAAGCGCTTCTTTGGAGGCAACCCAAGCATCTATTTTAGTTTTGGTCTTTTCTCTTTCTTTTTTTATTATTTTGTTGTTGTTTTTGTTGAAGTTTTTAGGTAGGAGATGATTTAAGAGGGGTGGAATGTTGGGAGGAATCACACTACTGCTGCCAACGTGATATGAAAAATGCACCTGGAGAAGTGCACGTTGCATGCTCAATGCCCATAAAAAATAGTACTACCTCAAACTTTTGAGTCCATATGTGCTGGGTCATGCGAACCACATGCTGCACTATGCAAGTCCCGCCATACTTCACACCTAGAGAAGAAGATCACTAGCATCTCGATGAGATTTTGGGGCAAATATGCGACCTGATGTGTGAATCGCACCCTCCATTATGTGTATCGCACTTTGTTTTGCATCTACAACTAGATCACTGGCAACTCATACATTTTTCATCACAATATGCGACGTTCTGGGTGTTTCTGCCTTGTCAGTGTGTGCGCCGCATGTTGTAACGCATATAGGGAGGCATATCACTAGCACTTGCCCCATTATTGACATGCAACGCCTTGTGCGATTCACCCTTAACCGACTGTGGCTCGCTTAGTTCTCCATGGAGTACACCTCACTTAGCACTTATTTCATTGAGGGCAATGTTCCGTTTATGTTTGGGGGTGCTCAGTCCTGTTGTGGGATCTCATTTTATCTTATTGTTTCCTTGTTAATAGTAGAGTAGTTGAATAAACTCCAAGGGTTTTCTTCATACCACGGTTCTTTCCTAAGATCAAATGTTTTTCTTTTGTTTATTTTTTTTTGTGTTCAACCGGGTTGGTGTTTTCCTATGATATATTGTGAGGTGACTTTCTTAAGGGAAAATGCCAAGTCTTAGTGTTAAAATTGAGTTTGTGTTTTGCTTGTCTCAAAATGGGCCCACCAAAAAAAAAATATTGGCAAGAAATTTGCAAATTGAAGGAAAGAGGAAAAATGATTTTGTTAAAAGCATTCTCTTGTCATGACTCGTACACTCTTTGTTTGACTTGATCGATTCACAAATGAGTGTGTAGAAGAACTCGGAATAGCTTGTCAAAAGTCATTTGTCCCAATTGATTGTGAGACTAGTTGTGGAATTCTTGTGTTGTGATGCCTTGTGTGGTAAGGTTATACTTTGTTCTTGTGTACATGTGTTGTCTAGAACTTTCCCCAAATGTGATTCAAGGCAAAATCCTAGATGTCACCGAGCTTGGAAGATGACCTTAGGCCCTTTTTAAATAGCCACTTTACCCAAATTAACTTCCCTTGACATTGACCCTAGTAAACCTCTTTGAGCTTGTGACCTTTATTTGGCACCTTATTGTTGCTTCCAAGCGCTTACGCAAGTGTACGTAGTCGTGCAAGTAAAAAAATGGCTCTTGCGAGCCAAATAAAGATACCACAGGGACTTTGTGTTTAGCAGACGATCCAACTTAATTATTACTATTGAAATTGAACAAGCGTGATTCGTAACCAGGAAGAGTTTGATTTTTGCTTTTATAAACTAAATACTAGAAGTAACAACGATATGAAATTCTGATTGAAAACAATATATGGAGAGATCCAGGGTTGAGGCATTTACTACACATTCATTCATAACTATGGTTTCTAGCCAGTGTTGGTGTTTATCGTGATTGTTGATCTATGGGGTTGATATTACAACTTGGGAATGCTTATCCTCTAAATCATCCATATACCCAAATGAATCTCACAACTACATTATTTTTCGGGAATGTGAGTCTTTCATTCGGATGCATTAAACTATCTTCCAATTTCATTAACCAAGTTGGGCATTTAGGTAAATCGCTATCCTAACTGCAAATCATCCTTTACAATTGATATTAACAATTAAATACATGATACGCACTCCCTATGTTCGTAATTCCGTCACTCCACTCCTATGGTCAATTCATTTTGAGACTTAGATTTATCCTAAAGTTCATGACGCTTTAGAAGAGTATAACAAGAACGCAAGAACAATCATATGACATGATAAACGTATAAACCAACTATAAAACTATAATTAAGAAATCATGTTGTGGCCTCAACCCTATAAAGAGGGTTTTTTATCCACTCATATTCATACAACAAATCTTCATGGATGAGTTCATCAATCAAAAGTACAAGAAATAAGAGTAAAAGAAGATCGAACCCTAATTTCGAGCTCCGTGGTGTCTCCCTTCTCTCCAATTCGTGTCTTCTTCAAAAGATGTGTGTAAATTTGGTTAAGTACTCCTTATATAGTGTTTTAGGTCGTCCATAGTCTGCCCCATAAGAAACATATGCATTTACAACTTTGCCCCCAACTTAAACCAAGTTAAAAACCCAATATTGGACATTTTAGGGGGGTTGCATCGCGTGGCTTATTGCGTTCCCAAACCAGTATCCCCTCACGATGGGGTGTGCGATGCAGACCCATTCCCAAGCTTTGGGAGGTGCGGCACATGGCCTCCTCCCATGACTTGTGGGGTGCGGCGCCTGGCCCCTTCCAAAGTGTGAGGGTTCGTCCAATTTTTGCTCTATTCTCCTCGTGCACTTGTTCCTTAATTACCCTCTTCTTCTAGCTTGTTTGTAGGCTTCATTTAGATTTTATATATCTTCCAATGGTCTCCTACATTAATTCATAACATACATTAGTCCATACAACACAATAGAGCTCATCAAAGTACACTAGAATACGCATAGCTCAAGCTAGCAACACTAGTTTTCTCGTCTAAACTCTATTTGATCATTTTGACTCTTGATTGGTTCAAAATGCACCCTAAACACTTTAAACATGCACTTTAGAAACCAAATACACACATACACTCTATATTACTCAATAGCACATAAAGTTATCCTCAAAACTAAGTTAAACGCACATAGATAATGACACTTAGGTGTATAAATACGCCTAAGATAACCACCCCATACTTAAAGCCTTGTTCGTCCTTGAACAACTCTTTACATTAATCACAATCAAGGAAGACTCCAACATCACTATTAGAACTAAGACACTCAAGCTAGAACTACAACGACTACATGAATAGAAAGTTCTACCTTAGGTATGTCATATTGCAATTGAAACACATGAATTCTACTTCAAGACTTCCTAGCCTCAAGAATTGAATCTACACAGTTGGCAAACTTATGCACATTACTCAACTAAGAGATCATATAAGTCACTTATACATCATTAAACATGCGTCCTCACCACAATAGATTCACCCATATTCACTCACACATATGTAAATTATCACAAGAATGGGTGTAAGAATCAAATTCCACTCATTCTCACAAAGAAATCACATGTGACATGAGACAAACCATAAGCTTTCCCTTAGTGTAGTACTCCACTAATACAAGAATGTCAAAGCTCAAGATCAAGTAGGACTTTATGGATTGTAATGTAGGCTGAGGGAAGGGTAGGAACTGTTTGGTTAAGAATAATGACTATCTTCCCTAAGCTCTTTAATACATCAAATTTTACATTAAACTCATCTCCAACCAACCTATTTTACACCACTATTATCTTCCCAACTATCTTTTGTTTTACTCCATCTTTTTACGCTAGCTTACACATCTTTAGTAGGGAGTATTTTCTATCAACACATGATTCACTCACTTCTTTTGATCAATTTTTCTTTTCATTATATTATTCCCTACCAAGAACACATAAACCTCACCAAAAGCTACTTCCTTGGGGCTTCAACTTCACTTTTTTACTTCTTCAATTTTACACTCCTTAACATCTTTGTTTCTCAACTAAAGTGATTTGGAGTTTTGGATTAAATTGCGGGCAATTGAAAGAAATGGAATAAGCTATATATGAGGCTACCAAAGAATAGGCTAAAGGTTTAAAGGGTCTAACTAAGGTCATGCAAAAAAAGTAGATAAAGAGGGTATAAAACATGGCTATCAAAGAAATGCCTATATTATCTCCTAAACTCAACATTCTTTATTTCGCTTTGCAAACATACGGGGCAAGTTCTAGACACCAAAATACAACAAAAACCTCACTCACACTTGGAACATGTTAAAATCAAGAAAGATACCTATATACTCTCAACCAAGAAATTGCAAGAATTCAAATTTAAGCCAACAAGAGTCAGATAAAAGATCCTAGGTATCTCATAGTAGTCATTCAATATTTCCAATCATGCCATTGAATTCAACACCAACTTGTAACAATTAATCATATGTAGCACCTAGAAAGAGCATCTCAATTTATTCCTAATGACAAAAAAATTAAATTTACTCCTAAAAATTAAAAAGGATATTGGGTTCAAAGGGCTTCCCCTCAGAAAAGAACCAAAAAGAAAAACTGTGGGGTGGGTGAAGTGTACTTCTACTAAACAGACCAAACACAAAAACTGAAGACAAACAAAGATAAAATCTTTTTGTATTTTTTTTCAATTTAATCAAAAACTTGCAAATAAATAAAAAATAGAAATCCTATATCGCACTTCACCCTAAAAAAATCAAAAGATTCCCCCCCAAACTTAAAATCATACTTTGTCCCTAAAGTATAAATTAAAAATAAAGATAGAAATACTTCCTGAGGCCTTTAGGCCTTGCTAGTAGCATCATATCCATTAAAGAGGTCTGGGGGACCGCCACACTTTATTTTTGCCATGCTCTTTAGCTTCAATCTCAGGTACTCAAACTTCCCTTCAACCTGTCAACACAAAACAAAAACCAAACCAAAGTGATACTAAAGAAAAACTAAAAAGAATAAAAATGCTACCTTAACTTGGGTTGCCTCCCAAGAAGTGCCTGATTTATTATCGCGACACGACTCATATCACAACTCTCATCCACATTCTCTTATCCTCTTCCTCCTACTCAGGGCCCATCTTCTCCTTCTTTCTGACCTTATCTGTGCTCACAATCGAGGTCTGTGGCCTTTCTTACACCTATCTTCTCAGGATTCTATTCAAGTTTTGCAGGTTCAGGCTTAGTTGTCAACTCGAGAAACTCCATGAGAGAGTCCAAAGAGGTAATGGGAGGTTTTATCTCCTCCACACCAACTCATCCACTTCTATTATTGTGATCATACATAAATCTTTGTAGTGTGAGGGTGTATTGAGTGGTTTGTACACTTTGAAGATCATCTCTTCATCATTCAATCTCATTTTTAGTGTGCCTTCTCTAACATCTATCGATGCTCTATCAGTGGCAAAGAATGGATATCCCAGTATGATTGGTACCATGTAATCTGCATCATAGTCAAGAACAATAAAGTTAGTAGAAATAATGTACTTAACAATCTAAATGAGAACATCCTCAATAATTCCTTCGGGGACCACTCTAGTTCTGTCCGCTATCTGTAGCACAACTGATGCAGGCCTTGTCTTCCCCAACCCAATAGTATTAAACACTGAAAGGGGCATCAAGTTGATGCTTGCCCCCAAATTTCTCAAAGCATGAACAACATCACTTTCACCAATTTGTATGGAGAGGGTGAAACTCCCAAGGTCCTTGAGCTTTTTGGGTATCTTTCTCATGACCACAGAACTACATTCTTCAGTAAGTGCTACAGTCTCAATATCACCAAGCCTCCTTTTGTTTGTCACCATGTCCTTTAAATACTTAGCTTACTTTGGTATTCCTTGTAAAACATCTATAAGAGGAAGGTTAATGTGAAGTTCTCTGAATGTGACAGAACTTCTTAAAACAAACATCTTCTTTTGCCTTATTAAGCTTGATACGCCCAAACTACACCTCCAAAAGAAGCATAAAGCAGTCATTGTTAAAATATAGAACCTAACCAAGGTTAGGGTCGATACCACAAGGAATATGATAGGATCTCATTCAACTATGTGTATTCGCGCTCTTAGCCATCTTATTTTCCTAAAGAGGGAGTTTTAAGTAAAATTTAATGTTTGTAAATTATTAAGTAACAAGTAATCAGCAAGTATCAATATTGTTGTGATTCAGAGAGAAGATGGACTAGGACTGTGTTCCTCATGAGTTCATAACACCGTAGGCATTATACTAGCAATTCATTCTAGTGCATAGTATGCAAGATCGGTAAGTTAAGTTCACCTAAATGGTTGGTGCCCTAGATAGATGAGTTTCACCATGCAACTTGGTCCATCTATGGGGTATACTTTACTAACCCTTACCTTTGATCCCAAATTAGCTATTCACGGACAAGGTCAAGCTATTAGATAAGGGTTGATACCTCAAATCTCTATTGTAACTAACCCTTTTCCCATTCATTACCTCCTTAGTCCAGCAAGTAAGAATAAGGCGAGTTCTAACATTGGCCACCATTAAAAACCAATCAAAGCGAAGGGAAGAACAATACATGCATAAACACCATCCTAAAATTGCTAAGTACTATGCTTACTTTGTTAATTTGTCATGATTCCCACAACCCTAGTTGTGGATTTAGCTACTCATGTTCATAAGTAAACAATCGAAAGTTGTTGAAGCATTCATGATCATATACTTACAACAAGAAGTAAAGAAATCCTGAAAGTGGAATAATTGAATAAGAATCAAGAATCAATCTACTTGTTAATCTCTGATAACCAAGAACAAATCAATACCAAGTGTTTACGAATATATTTCCTACAAAATATAGAGCATAAAACGTAAAATAAAACCTAGGAAAGGTATATATAGATATCACAAATCCTATCCTAAATAGACAAGGAAAACTGGAATCGGCAACTTCCACGGACACAGTCTACGATCCGTGGAAACTTCTACGGGTCGTGAAACCTCTTCGTGAAACTCAGGCTCTATGTAATCTTATAGGTTCACTTCCATGAGTTCACTCTGCAGTTCGTGGATTGCTTTATGGCTTGTTGATTGGTCTCATGGATCTCAAAGTATTTTCCTTCTTGTAGCTTTACTTCCACAAACTTGTTACACGGCTTGTGGATTGATCCATGCCTCATGGAATTCCCTCGTGGATATAAAACCTTTTTCTCATCCTCTGATCAGGTTCTATGAACCAGAATGATGACTCATGAAAAGGTTCACGACTCATGAAAACCTCATATAAAACTCAAGCTTTAGGCACCAGCTGTAGTAATCTTTCCACGAATAACTTCCACGACTCGTGGATGTATTCACACCTCGTAGAGTTGAGCCATGGAAGTCAGTTTTAGCCACATTTACAGTATTTTTCTGTACTTAGCCTATGAACCTTATTTTCCTACATAACACTCGAAAACACATCAAAACTACTAAAAATTGCTAAAGAACATACTCCAATTCAAAGTTTTAAGCATCGAAAGGGTCATAAAACCATGGCACATCAACACCCTCACCTTAAAATCGTTGCTTGTCCTCAAGAGATAAAACAAAACTATTCTAGCATGATGCTTTGGTAAAAGAAAACTAGGAACTATGGCAGTCATATGATTCAAGCAGTTCAGCTCATAACAAATATCCCCCTCGTTTTCAGTACAAATCAAGTGCATAAGTACCATTTGTCAAAACAACACAAGAGGATCCATGGATGACATTACGATATTAATAGACAATCTAGCATACACAGATGAAACTTACCCTAACAGTCAGCAATCAATGTTACTCTAGTGCCCTCACTACAAAGAAGTCCCAATCACACATTAATACATTTAATATCTGGGACTGCTGCAAAACACTCACACTCACAAAGAATTTCAAGCAATGCATGCACAATACCATGGGCTTGCCCTTATTTTCTATGCCTCGATTTTTGAACAGTTGGGCTAGGATCACTATAGAACTTTACTTGTCTTGTAATGCAGGCTCGGGGATGGGTTTGATATATTTGATAAATAGTGACTAAGCCCTCCTTGACACCACACTATGTTTCTTCCACTTTTCAGACCAACATTTTCTTTCCTCCCTTATTCTCCCTTTTCAATTCTTTGTTTTTTATCAAGTGATGGGTGCGGATTTTATTTCAAAATCAACATATTTTTCATAATATTTTTTCTTTTCTTTCTTTTCTCTATGTTTTTTTCTAGCACATTCGCCACACCCGTAACTTTTTTTCTCCTTTTTAATCACTAACCTTTTCTTTTTATACCCCATATTTCTCATTTACCTCAATAGTAGCCACCCTCAACTTAGGTGATTTGCCTAAGTTGAGGTGCACAATGTACAAGGAGGGACCAGGGACAAACTGAAGGTTCATAGAAAATAGAGAAGGTGAATTGGCTAAACAATAAAAAGAGGTCAATTTTGGCTCAAAATCAGGGACCAAGGGATATTAGATTCATTTGGATGGTCATTTAGGCTAAGTGGACTATTTCAAAAATGGCCTATGATCCTTTCCTAGCCAACTATCCTATAGCCTAGGCAAGACTACCCGGGCAAGTTCTGGATTGGCACACAATGCAAGAACAATACGAATGCATCTCACATGCACATGGCATAGAGTTAAACAACCAATTGCTAACTTATCAGGTTCATGCCCTAGCTTAAGCTATTCATCACATCGATAATCATAATGTCATGCACAGATCCATAGCAGTCAGTCTATCAAAAATGGCTAATCATGTCACACAGTATTTGGAGAGGTCTCCAGTTTTTAGTCAAAAATTAAATTCAAAATCAGACCATAGACTACGTTAAGTACCTATTCTTCTTTGACTACACACAACCTATCTAAACATATTGGTTCAACAAAAATAAAGGTCCATGGGGAAAGAACACAGCAAGAAAACCCCATAGACTTGGATACTTAGTGGTACCGTCTTTGGGTTGCCTCTCAAGTAGCGCTTGATTTAATATTATGACATGATGCGAGTGTCTTGTCTACTCAGACTTCGCCAAGAGACCCATCAAAAATTTATAGACGGCTTCTACCCCCACCCCACCAAAAAGGAATATGCATTGCCTTCAATGCTCCAAGAAAAGTGAACACATAGGGATTCAGGAAAATACCTGTGGCACCTAGGCGCCGACATTCGGTGATGTAGATGGGTCCTTTAGTATGGCACCCATATAAGAAATAGTGGCAACGGTGGTGTCTTATGCGCTCAATGGATCAATAATAGGAGGACAACATTAGGTGCCCTACTAGTAGTGGTAGACTCTGGAATCTCAAGAATAGAAGATGTGGCTCCTCCAACAACTGGAGCAAAATTGGTGGACTCACCCTGAAGTCTACATCGCTCTGCCTCCTCATAAATGTACATGTCATCTCAGGATCGCTGCATGGCAGTAGCTGTGTCTCTTTATAGCCTCTTTGGGTCAGACTTGACCTTATTGCGAACCCTCTTTTATCTAGAACTCGAGAGCACAGTCTCCTCCTCAACAAAAAAAATCAACCACCCGGTGTGGAGCTGCTGGGACCACAATAGAGATGGAAGGAAAAACATGAGTGTGGATAGTGTCGATAGATATGATCTCCTCTCTGAGCCTGCTAGCTCATCCTGTATGTGTCCAAAATTAGGGCTTTGTATAGTTTTCAATAGAGTATTCACTCGGTGCTAAAATCCATCTATTCGCCCAGACATCTCACGAGTGACTCGATCTATCTCAATCTTTACCCTAGCCTCAGTAGCTTTAATAGTGGACCTCACCCAAGGCTTTAGCTGATCCAACAAGTCATTAACTTGCTTCTCTGTATTGGTCTAGTGCTCTATCACCTTCTAGAGAAACTCCACAGTGATGGTAACCATACCAAAAAAAGCGGGCACGGAGGTGTTGTAGGAATGCTAACTGGTGGCTGGGAAGTCTAGGGCGCAAAAGTTGGAGTTATGGCACCCTAAGAAGCTACACTTATCCCCATATCAGGAATATCTAATGGGTCTCTCACTACCGAAGATCCCTCAACTCTCACCGTACTAGCTGAAATGGAGGATGAAGCTCTCCTGTGTGCAACCGGGTTAGTAGCATCCTTTATCAACCCGACATTCTATGATTGAGTCACTTTTATCGTGTGGTCTATATCAGGCATCCTTGGGACTGCCGAGTCCATGCATAGATGGTGAATCAAGCAGGGAAAAGGTATGTTGGTACTGGGTCTGAATACCCACTCATGAATCTCCTCAAGGATGTTGTAGGGGAAATTTATCTTATAACAAGCCATGATGTAAGCTACTTGTACTGTGCGGTCAGGTATCAGAGTATTTTCTGCCTGAGTTAGACAAATGTGGAACAGGACAATGGTCCACCAAAACTTGCCGGCGAAATTCAAGGTTGCCTTTTTGATGTCGCCTCTATGAACCCATTCTGCATCCTTGCTATTTTCTGCTATGTACTCTGCAACCCATCTCAATAGATCAGATCTCTAAATCGGGTATCATATTTTCACTTTATCTTTGACCATTTTCATTTTTCAATTAAACTCGATCATGTCAACTTGTAGCTCGTACTCTAGCCCGAACAGTAAAAGCTAAATAGTGCACTCAGAGATGTCAATGGGTGCATGTCGCACTAAGGTACTAGTGAGTGGGGGAAGATCCAGGTATCATTGTCTCGGCTGAAGGAGCTGACTGCTCGTGTCTGCATATGAGGCATAAAATTCCTGAATAAACTCAAAATAGTAGCTGTCTGAAGGCTCAGCCATCTAACCACACATGTAGTTATTAAAGGTAGCATGGATATCTGGTATGGGCACTAAGCCCTCAGTCCAGATCCACGGCTCCTTAAAGATGCCCCTTTTTGGAAAACCTCTATCATATGGGGATGCACCCTAAATATATTTGTCCCTCACGGTCGGTACACACCATCTCCAATTATCCGGAGCCTCAGGTATCTGTACTCTATCGGCCTCTTCTCGTGTATGAGTCTCAGGTTTCGGAGTGGCTGGACTGGTGGAAATTTTATCACCAGAGTCTAACTCAGCACCATTAGACTTCTTTTCTTCCCCAGTCCTGGTCCTTGTCCCAGTGTTACTCTTTCAGTTGCTATCACCTTTGTTTGACGATCCCTCTCCCTCTTCAGTCTGAGGAGAGATGGTTGTTGCCTTTGTGTGACTGTTAGGGCTAGATGTAGTGCTGCCTCCTCAGCCGCTTGTGTCTATCTCCCTCGCCTTGTAGTTGAAGTATCCACATTGAGGTCTGGCTGGATCTCATAGACCTCCTCGGACCCACTCTTTTCAGCTTTTTCGGGCTTATCTGTGAGTCTGGTCTTGAATTGACGAGCCCCTTCTTTGATTTCCTCTATTGTGCGGGCTTTACCCATCTTTGGGGTGTTCTTTGGCAGCATGATACCTGCGGGGGGAAATATCAGTACAACATAAAGCAAGCAAACACAAAAAAGAAATTTCAAATTTTTCTGTACTTGGGGATTCACGAGCCTGTTCCACGACTCGTGGAAACCCCTAATGGTCTTCAAGAATTTTTTAACTGCTTGCTGGTCTGATTTCCACAAGTGGCATCTACAATTCATGGTTTGATCCATGACTCGTGGATGCCCCTCGTGGAAACCAGACAATTCTAACTGTCTACAGGTCTAGGATTCACGAGTGCCATCCACAACTCATGGTTTGATCCATGGCTCATGGACGACCCTCATGAAAATCAAACTTGAGAGCAGTCCTTTGATCTGATTTCTATGAGTGCATTCCACGGTCCGTGGAATGAACCATGACCCATAGAATGCCCTCGTGATCACTATAACTGCACAAAACCTCTCTCTTTCAATATTGTTCACACTTTTATCCACTTTTAACACTTATACACAACAATTGGCTAGGTTCAAGTATTTGCTCATGAGAACCATCATCCCAAGGGCTTTAAATTCAATTTTAAATAAAAACACAACCCTAGGTCTGGTTCTTTCTTCCAGAATGAAACCATATTAAGAGTTTGAGCATACCTTAAGATGATTCTGAGAAATTTCGAACAATTACTTGCACTAGAGCGAAACCCACTTGACCCATGATTATTTTGCTTGCGTGTGATGGTTTTGGCACTTTTGGTGAAGAACTAGTAGCAATATTGTATGGGGGAGGGGAAATTGGGGAGTGATTTGGGGAAATTAATGATTTGGTAGAGGAGTTGTAGGGGTTTTGGTGTTTTAATGGAAGTATAAGAGTGTAGGGGTCGGGTATATGCTTGAAAAATGGGGGAAATTTGAGTTTGGGGAGTTTTAAACAAAAGAGGCCGCGAGTCGGGTCAGGTCCCATCGGGTTGGCCAATTTTTAAAAAGAAAACTTACCTTAGTTCCACGAGCACTATTCACAACTCATGGATTGAACCACAGTTCATAGAACTGGTTGATGGAACAAGTCCTGCCAATGTGAAATTCCTTTGATTATTACGAGCCAAAACCATGACCTATAATTGGAGTCACGGTTCGCTGAACTGGCTCATGGAACCTGTCCTGCAGATGGCCAAAACACCTAATTTCTATGACCAGTAACCACGACTCATAATTTGATACATGGATCATGGAACTGGTTCGTAGATTATGTTCTGTACTTGATCAAATCCACCTGATTTCAATGAGTAGGATCTACGACTCGTGGTTTGATTCATGATCCATAAATCTTCCTCGTGCAACCTCACTTACCTCTTTTTCTGAGTTTTCTTTTCCAGAACATTTCCTCCACTTATTCCTGCACACATAACAAACATTAGCCTTGGTTTGCCTCCCAAGCAATGCTTGATTTAACATCACGGCACGACGTAGGTCACTTGACTACTCAGACTTCATCAAGTTTCCTCATAGGTTTCCTCCCATGCAGCACCTGATTTAACGTCGCGGCACAACGCAGGTCACTTGACTACTCAGACTTCATTAAGTTTCCCTCATGGGTTGCCTATAATGCAGCGCCTGATTTAATATCGCATCACGATGCAAGTCACTTGATTACTCAGACTTCATCAAGTTCCTTGGTTACTAAGAATTCACCAAGGGTCCAAACTCTAACATCTTTCAGCTTATTTTCCATTCCCAAATAAGCTTTTATACGCTGACCATTTGCTTTGAACCTCATGCCCTTATGATTTTTAAGCTCTACGACACCATGTGGGAACATGTGTACCACTTTGAATGGTCCAATCCATTTGGAATTCAATTTGCCTGGAAATAAGTGAAGTCTAGAATTGAACAGTAGAACTAAATCACTTGGTGGAAAAACTCTCTTCTCAATCTTCCGGTCATGATACAATTTTATCTTTTCTTTGTACAAGGTTGAACTTTCATAGGCGTTGAGGCAAAACTCCTCTAACTCATTCAAGTACCCAAGCTGCTGAAACAATGTTGTAGACCAGTCTAAATTTAACTTCTTCAATGCCCACATGGCCTTATGCTCAAGCTCAACAGGTAGATGGCATACTTTCCCAAACACAAGATGATATGGCAACATGCCTATTGGTGTCTTGTACGCAGTCTGGTATAACCACAAAGAATCATCTAGTTTCCTGGACCAATCTATTCAATTTGCATTCACAGTCTTTGATGGGATTGACTTTATCTCGCGGTTGGAAACCTCAACTTGCCCACTAGTCTGAGGATGATAGGGTGTTGCAACTTTGTGTTTCACTCCATCCTTCTCAAGCAAAGCATGAAACAACTTATTGCAAAAGTGAGAGCCTCCATCACTAATAATCGCCTGTGGTGTACCAAATCTGGAAAAGATGTTCTTTTTCAAGAGCGTTGTGACACACTTGCCTTTATTACTGGGAAGCACAACCACCTCCACCCACTTAGATACGTAGTCAACAGCCACCAATATGTACCGAATTCCATTCGACATCACAAATGGACCCACAAAGTCAATACCCCATACATCAAACAGTTCAACCAAAAGGATGGGAGTGAGAGGAAGCTCATGCCTCCTTGATATACCTCCTTCTTTATGACACCTACTGCAAGCCTTAGCAAAATCATGGGTGTCCTTATGGATGTTTGAGCTGCATTGAAAGATCTTGTGATCTGTTCGGATACCACTATGATGCCCCCTCATAGGGGATGAATGGAAAGCCTCTAATATCTCCATCATTTCAGCTTCAGGCACACATGTATGGATCATGGTGTCAGCACATACTCAAAACAAGAATGGCTCCTCCCAGTAGAATTTCTTAACATCAGATATGAACTTTCTTTACTGGTGGACAGACATATCAGGAGGTACCACATTACTTGACAAATAGTTGGCAAAGTCTGCAAACCATGGAATCAGATCTTGAGAGGCGGCTAACACTTGCTCATTTGGGAACCAGTCATCAATCTCTTGCTCTTCATTAAGCTTCAGTATCACTTCTTTCTTTAATCTTGACAAGTGATCTGCTACCTGATTTTTTATACCCTTCCAGTCCTTGACCTCAAAGTCAAATTCTTGTAGTAGCAACACCTATCTAATTAATCTAGGCTTAATATCCTTCTTCACCTTGAGGTACCTAAGAGATGCATGGTCAGTGTGCACAATCACCTTAGTGCCAAGCAAATAAGATATGAACTTCTCGAATGCAAATACCACAACAAAAAGCTTTTGTTCTATCACAATATAGTTCTTTTGAGCAGGATTAAGTTCTTTGCTAGCATAGTAGATGTGATGAAGAATATTTTCGCGTCTTTGGCCTAGGGCTGCTCCTAGCACCACTCCACTAGAATCGCATATAACCTCAAAAGGCTGAGACCAATCAGGTGAAACAATAATGGGCGAGGAGATCAACTTTTGCTTAAGGCATTCAAATGCCATCAGCCATGCATCATCAAAAACAAACTTCACTTCCTTCTCCAATAATTTGCACAAGGGATGTGAAAGTTTAGAGAAGTCCTTTATGAACCTGCGATAGAAACCAGCATGCCCCAAAAAGCTTTGGATACCCTTCACAGAAACTAGAGGAGACAATTTTTCAATCACAACTATCTTTGCTTTGTCGACCTCAATACCCTTCCTGGAGATCCGATGGCCAAGCACTATACCCTCTTTGACCATAAAGTGACATTTTTCCTAGTTCAGCACTAGCTTGCACTCTTCACATCTTTTCAGCACACAGTTCAGATGAGCCAGACAATCTTCAAAAGAGTCACCAACCACAGAAAAATCATACATGAACACCTCAATAGTGTCCTCCACCATATCTTAGTAAATTAACATCATACATAAGAGGAATGTTGATGATGCATTGCATAACCCAAATGGCATCCTCTTGAAAGAAAATGTCCCATATGGACAGGTGAAAGGGGTCTTCTCTTGGTCTTCTGGAGCAATCGAGATATGATTGTATCCTGAATAACCATCAAGAAAACAATACCATCCTCTACCCACAAGATAGTCTAACATCTGATCCATGACCGGCATTGGAAATTGATCTTTCTCAATCAAAGCATTCAACTTTCTATAGTCCATGCATACACGCCAACCTATGAATGGACTTATCAGAATCAACTCATTCTTTGCATTAGGAACCACAGTGATTCCACCCTTCTTAGGTACACACTAAACCAGGCTCACCCACTTGCTGTCTGTAATAGGGTAAACCACGCATGCATCCAGCCACTTGATGATCTCCTTCTTGACAACCTCTTGCATAGGCTGATTCAATCTACATTGGTGATTAATACTCGGAATGTAATCTGGCTCGAACTGGATTTTATGAGTGCAAATTCTAGGCGAAATCCCAATAATGTCAGTAATGGACCAACCAATGGCCCTCTTAAACTTTCTCAGAATATAAACCAAAATTAAACCTGCCCTTCCTCTAAGTTTGCATCAATAATTACTGGTAAGGTGTCATTAGCTCTTAAAAACACATATCGGAGTTGGGAAGGAAGTGCTTTGAGATCCAAGACTGGAGGCTTCTCAATAGACGATCTAGCTGGTGGGGTCTGCTGATTCTTCAGGTCCAAATCAAGCTTCTTTGGAGCATAAGTATAAGACCTCATACCTGCAAGTGCTTCTACCATATCATCATATTCATTAATATCATCTCTGTCAAAATTCATAATAACAGTTGCAAGTGCTTCAATACCAAGTCTCTCTTCAACAGGCACTATTAGTTGCTCCTCATCCACCATATCTATAACTGATACTATGCGCATGTCATCATAATGTTTCATAGATTGATAGATATTGAAAGTTACTACCTCATCATTAAGTCTAAATTTCATCTGCCAAGTCTCCAAGTCAACCAAAGTGCGTCTAGTGGCAAGGAATGAGCATCCCAAGATGATGGAAACCTCGAAATCCACCTCACAATCAAGAATCACAAAGTCTGAAGGAAAGATGAAAGTGTCAACTTTCACAAGTACATCATAGAGAATCCCCATTGGCCTTTTCACTGTGCGATCTACCATAAGAAGCCGTATTATAGTCAGTTTGGGGATCCCAAGCCCAACTATTTGAACACTGCTAGTGGCATCAGATTAACACTAGTGCCCAGATCACACAACGCTTTTGCAATATAGAAAGCTACAATCGTGCAAGGGATAGTAAAAGCTCTAGGATATTTGTTTTTCTACACTAGAGAACGGGAAGTTATTGTACTATAGTGGTTCAAGTTATCAACAGGCTCAAAACTTACAGTTCTCTTCTTCATCACCAGATCCTTTATGAACTTTGCATACCCAAGCATCTCCTCCAATGCTTAGACTAAAGGAATATTCACTAAAAGTTATTTTAGCATGGAGATGAACTTGTGATATTTACCTTCCTCGGCCTTTTTGATTAATCCCTATAAGTAAGGTGGAAGAGGTAATGGTATGGGCTTCAAGACCTGTGGAACCTCTTTGTTTTTCTCCTTGGTGGCTTTGGACTTCTTCTCAATAAGACTTTCATTACCACCCTTTTTCTCTGAATCGACCGCAATTTCTGCATCATCCTTTTCAGGTTCGGCCGACTCATCAACAACTATGGGAAGAGGAGTATCAACAGTCTATTTCTCGCTTTGAGTAGTCACCGTAATGCAATGCCCATCATTTTTTGGATTTTGTACTGTATTACTAGGAAGTGTACCCTTCAGACGTAGATTTAACGTTGAAGACATCTGACTTATCTATTGCTCTATTTGCTTGTTGGCGACTCCATAAGACTCTACTTTCTAATTCATGTCTCCTATGTTAGCACACATCTCCTTCAAATTACTATCAGTCGAATCCACCTTCTGTAACACCTTGGACAACATCTCTTTGATTGTTGGCTGATCAAATCCTGCTTCAGATTTACCATGAGGGATATTGCCATGCCCCAAGGCTAGCCCCTAGACGTAACACGGGACTTAGGTTCACAAGTGACCCCAAGCTAACCCTGACTCTGGCATATCACAAGCATACTGAATATAATTCTGAACAAACAGAAGCTTAGTGAAGAAATTATAACTGAAATGAATAATTCTAAAAATATCTGAAATGATAGTCTGTTTGAGAATCAACTGAACTACATAAGCTGAAGTCTGACTCTATATCTGAAAGCCTCTAATATTGATAAGCTGCTGGGACAAGCCCCCTGCCAACTTTAAATACTGAAAACAAGAACAACTGACTAACTCAAAAAGCATGAAAATATGTCCTCGGATGATGAGGACTCACCACTGGCTATTGCTGCACTGACACCTATATGGACTACTCGCGGGGCTGAATCTGAGAACCTGAACCTGCATCATGATAGGATACAGTATATAGAGTATGCGTCAGTACTTGGAACGTACTGAGAATGAGGGATATGCAAAGTGACTGAAATGTAAATATGCTAAAATATGAAAGAGCTGTAAACTGAACTAAACTATAGTACATAGGTCCAAATGTATAATTATGCATAAAAGAGCTGAAATGCAGGAGTAATCTAAAACATACTATAAGCTAGAAATAAACATAACTGAGGGCCTAATGCACTTTACCGAAACTAACATTGTGGGAGAATCTATTAACCGACATAAACCACGTGAGCTAAACATGGAGTCCGATGTATACGCCCCATCGAGAGGACCCAATATACCTTGCCAGGGTATAAAGGCATAGCTGATGTTATCACTATTTTTGAGGCCCAACTAAGGGGCTAAATAACCTACGATGGCACTTAGTTTAGGGACTTTAAGGGTACACTAAACGTTGGTCCATTTCGGTGCTAAACATTACTCCCAAACTAAATACTAATAGCTCATTTTAAAATTAGAGTACTGAGTTTCTGTGTCAGGATTGGACTAGTCTGAAATTTTTATTTTTTTGAAATGTTGTAGTAGGCTAAAAACTAGCTAAATTCTACTTTTAAAATTCATACTGATAATCTAGTCTGAATTTTGAAGGAAATATAATACTTTAGGAAATCCTACAATTTAGGGCTAATTTCTTGATTTCTCAAGTCATGGTGAAAACTAATGCAAATCATTAAAACATATTACAATTCATATAAAGCAGGATATAAATCATGTGAAAATCATAAGAACTAAATTCTAGACGGATTGGCATAATTGTGTAGGAATCCTAGTTCTTAAAACAATGAATATTTGAAGAAATACTAGAATTTTGGGCATAAGGGTGAACTAAACCCTTACTAAACACCCACATACCTGGTAGAAGATGATTCTTGAATTAGTGAAGGAGTTCTAAAGCTTTAGAGAAAGAAGCCCTAGGTTGAACTTGGAGAAGAACTCCATTTTTTTCTTCTTGAAACTGACTTGAGAGGAAACTAACTTGTTTAAAGAATATTGCTTAAAAATGCAGTGAAAATATCCCAGGGGTCCTATTTATAGGCAATACCAAATTAAATCCAGATTGGTCTAGAAAAGGAAAATGCATCAGAAAAATGGATGCCAAGACGGTCCGTTTTGGCCACAAATGGACCATTTTCTTAAGTGTTTTGACTCCTTGAATTTTATGAGCTTTTGGTACTGGAAATGGTTGGGAAAATGGACCGTCTTCCAGAAAATAGACCATTTTCTCTTCCATTTTAACTCCCAAAATCCGACGGACTTCTGGTCAGACAGAAGTCTTCTTGATAAACTGATCATAGCGTTTTACTTCAGACTTAGATCAATGTGCGGTCAGTGGTGTTGGAAAGAAGACTCGAAGACCTTTAATTTTTTGGATCATAGACCACATAACTGTTTATATTCTAGGAGCAATGATCATTTGAATATGACCCAAGTTTAGTCTTGCATGGGAACTTTCTTGGTTGAGGTGCTTTCAACTTAACTTGTTAATAGAAGTTTCTTATGAACATGATTCGCATCAAAAGCACTCACGACACTATGAAAATGATCATTACACTCATTTAAATGGTTAAGGTCTTACCTTAGAATCTTTGGGGTGTTACAGATATACAGGCCGCTTCTATCATTCTTGTAGTCATCCCTCTTGTGCTAGTCACCATCTCGGTCTCTACCCCTAATCCTATCTCTATAACCAGATAGATTGTAGTTTTCATCTCTATCTATGTTCTGACCTTAATTTCCCTTGCCATTAGCCAGGAAACCCACCATTTAATCAGTCAATAATTAGCTTCTTCATCAGATTCGTGCAAATCATGTCTTGGTGCTTTACCTTGTGAACCTACAACATTCACCTTTTTTACTCCATTATTAAGAATTTGTTTCACAATCAGATCTACAGTTGTTTTTAACCCTACAAAATCCTGTCTAAGCTCCTACATGTCTTGGTGGTTTATGGATTTCCCAACCGCATAAGTTCTTGCTGAACTCTCAGTCTGTCTCATATGTCAGGCATTTTTCATCTTGGTAACTCTATCAAGCATCTCAGAAGGTCAATGTAGGTATTCTCTATGAATGCTCCCCTAGTGACTATATCAGCCACCGCCTTAATATTTGCATTCAGTGCTCTATAGAAGATCTCCATCAAATGATCTGGAGGGATTCTGTGATTTCAGCTTCTTATTGAACTTGAGCCATGTTTCATATAGTTCCTCAGTGGGTAACTGCTTGAAGTTATAGATTTCTTGCTTGATCTGAAATATCTTTGATAGAGGAAAGAACCTCTCCAGAAACTGACTTCTCAGTTCCATCCATGTGTATATTGAGTTATCAGGTAGTTCCATGAGCTAATGTGTTGCTTCTCCAGTCAAACAAAATGGAAACAACCACAATCTGATAGCATCTTGGGATACTCCTGGCAGATTGTAAGCTGTACATATTCCCACAAAGTTCACCAAGTGTAAATTTGCAAAATCAGTAGCCTTGCCAGCAAATAATCCCTTCAGGTTTAGCCACTGGATCATAGTGCTTGTAATGTCAAACTTTGTACCATCGAGCAGTGGTGGAAATACTATAGGGCTTATTGTTCTTGTGTCATTGACATCATCATCATCAACATTATAGCGAGGGATGTGTCTGGGCTGCAAAAAATTACGACCCATATTCCCTCTCACACTAATCGAATCGTGATGTATATTATGTCTAGCTACCTCGTCTCTCGCAGCTTAAGCATCTAGTGTGGCTTGATGAGTAGATTCTTGCCTTTATTGCCTTGCTTGCCTTGCTTGCTCAGCTGCAACATTTTGATTTGCTAGGTCTATGGCAACCTGAGCATTATTTGCAATTTGGGCATCTTCTTCTGCCAGTTGCTTTTGTTGTTCTTAGGCCATCATCTGGGATGTGGCCTCTTTCGGTGTCTCGACAACCCCCTCTTTTACCATATTTTTCAAAGTTTGTTGGAGTTCAGGGTCGAATAGAATCAGGGGATTGCCTTGACTCTGTGTTCTGGGATGTACAAGTGTGCAACCTGTGGGACAAAACAAAAACAACAATAAATTTAAATCAAGAAATGAGGACTAACAGTCAAATAACTCAATTGTTCTTAATCCAAAATCGTATTCCCCAGCAATGGCGCTAAAATTTGTTACGCCAAAATTACACCTCCAAAAGAAGCATAAAGCGGTTGTTGTTCAAATATAGAATCTAACCAAGGTTAGGGTCGATCACATAAGGAATATGGTAGGATCTCGTTCAACTATGTGTATTCGCGCTTTTAGTCATCTTATTTCCCTAAAAAGGGTTTTTAAGTAACATGTAATGTTTATAAATTATTAACTAACAAGTAATCAACAAGTATCAATATTTTTGTGATTCTGAGAGAAGATGGACTAGGACGGTGTTCCCCATGAGTTCATAACGCTATAGGCGTTGTACTAGCAATCTATTCTGGTCAATAAAATGCAAGATCGGTAATTTAGGTTCACCTAAATGGTTGGTCCCCTAGATAGATGAGTTTCACCATGCAACTTGGTCTGTCTACGAGTGTATACTTTACTAACCCTTACCTTTGATCCCAGACTAGCTATTTTTGGACAATGTCAAGCTATTAGATGAGTGTTGATCCCCTTTTTCCATTCATTACCTCCTTGGTTTGGCAGGTAAGATTAAGGCGAGTTCTAACATTGGCCACCGTTACAAAATAATCAAAGCGAAGGGAAGAACAATAAATGCATAAACACTATCCTAGAATTGCTAAGTACTATGCTTACTTTGTTAATCGGTCATGGTTCCTACAACCCTAGCTGTGGATTTAGCTACTCATGTTCATAAGTAAACAATCAGAAGTTGTTGAAGCATTCATGATCATATACTTACAACAAGAAGTAAAGAAATACGGAAACTTGAATAATTGAAGAACAATCAAGAATCAAGAATCAATGAACTAGTTAATCTCTCAAAACCAAGAACAAATCAATACCAAGTGTTTACGAATATATTTCCTACAAAATATAGAGCATAAAACGTAAAATAAAACCTAGGAAAGGTATTTATAGACATCACAAATCCTATCCTGAATAGACAAGGAAAACTAGAATCGGCAACTTTCACGGACACAGTCTACGATCTGTGGAAACATCTACGGGTCATAAAACCTCTTCGTGAAACTCAGGCTCCATGTCATATTGCAGGTTCACTTCCACGAGTTCACTCTATGGTTCATGCATCTCTTTACAGCTCGTGGATTGGTCTCGTATATCTCAGAGTATTTTCCTTCTTGCAGCTTTACTTCCATGAAGTTGTTACATGGATCGTGGATTGATCCACGGCTCATGGAATTGCCTCGTGGATCTCAGACCTTTTTCTCATCCTCTGATCAGGTTCCACAAACCAGAATGATGACTTGAAAAGGTTCACGACTCGTGGAAACCTCACGTAGAACTCAAGCTTCAAGCACTAGCTGCAGTACTCTTTCCACGACTGACTTTCATGACTCGTGGATGTATTCACGTCTCATAAAGTTTAGTCATGGAAGTCAGTTTTAGCCAAATTTGCAATCATTTTCTATACTTAGCCTCCGAACCTTATTTTCCTGCATAACACTCAAAACCACATCAAAACTACTAAAAATTGCTAAAGAATATACTCCAATTCCAAGTTTTAAGTGTCGAAAGTGCCACAAAACCATGGCACATCAAATCTTATGAGGGAAAGATGGTGGTCTGTTTTGAGGTTGCTGAATCGGATTTTCATTATGGTACTCAAAATTCCCCTTTTTGTCAGCTTCTTTACACTCAACTTTCTTTTTTGTCTGCTTAAGTGTGACCAATTCTTCTTGCACCTTATGATTTTTCTTTAGAAGTGCATCAATAAAATATCTACCACTCTTCAAGGTGATTCCCATCACTTGCCTTGGAGCTTGCTCTGTATCATTAGGCAGACCCCTTTGAGGTCTTGTATTTTGTGCCTAAGTGAGGTGACCCAACTGCTTTTCTAAATTCTTTTGAGCCAATTGCTAATTTTTTTATCTCTGCGGCCATTTGTTCTTTGTTGGCTAGAATCTTTTTCAAAGTCTCTTCTATATTGCTGGCGATACCGTGCTGTAGTTGAGCCTTATTATTACCCCAATAGTAGTTGGGCTGATTTGCCAGTTGCGATTGTAAGCATTACCATAGTTTTGATTACTTTTTTGTGCATTGCCCACAAAATTTACCGACTCCAGATTCGCTCCACACAAGTCTACTGAATAACCACTAATACCATAAGTTTCACACCAAGTCTGAACCTACTATACTACATTAACCTGACCCTGAGGTTGAGCATACTCAGTTTGTTGAACTGGGTCATCACCTGGTTCTGAAAAGTGGCCAATTGTGTAGCCAATGTTGTGACACTATCTACCTCGAGCATACCTGCAGGCTTCTTCACCATATTTCTAGAAATATCATCATTCCACTCTGAATTACCTTGTGCAATATGGTTGAGGAGAGTATACAGCTCATCATAGGTTTTTCCAAAGCCTGACCACCTGCCACTGAATCTAACAAACTTTTCATATTATGGTCAAGACTTTCGACAAAAGTATGAGCTAGTACCTCATTGGTTTGTTGGTGATGCAGACAATCTCTGAGAAAAGACTTGAATCTCTCCCATGCATGGTATAGATTCTTGTTTGGCTTTTTCTTGAAACTTAGGATTTCACTCCTCAACTTTGTAGTTTTGCTCGATGGAAAGAATCGAATGAGGAAATTCTTTGCCAAGTCATCCCAAGTTGTGATTGAATTTTAAGATTCTGCCTTCAACCATTTCTTTGCTTCTCCCAAAAGTGAGAATGGGAAAAGTGTGAGCCTCATGTAATCTATGGAGACTCCTGCAGGAATAAATGTGTCACTTATCTCCAAAAAATTCTGAACATGGACTTATGAATCCTCATATGACAAGCCAGTAAATTGTATGCTTGTGTGCAACAATTGCACCATATTCTGTTTCTGCTAAAATCTGCCTCCTACGGTGGGCTTCAGAATAAAGGAGGTCATATTAGTTGCGAGTGGGAATACCACTTTGTGCACTATCCTGCGAGCTGATTGTTGTTCATCACCCATGACTGCAGGAATAGTCTCAGCCTGTTGAACTTGCAAGATTGGATAGAGAAGTGTTGCTTCTCTTCTCTATTAGTGCAAGCGTCGCTCAGGTTTGGGATATGGTTCAACTAACTCCCTCTCCCTTGCCAGCTTGATCAAGATTCAAACATGTACCTGCAAATTCAATAGCTAAGACCAAGTTGTTAGCACTTATCAAACAAAATAGTAAAACTAAAAATTAGAAGGTTGCTAATTTTCAAGTCCCTGATAACGGCACCAAAAATTTATTACTTCCAAGCGCACACGCAAGTGTATATGGTGTGCAAGTAATAAAGTGGATCTTCTGAGCTGAATATCGGTCCCATATGGACTTGGTGTTTAGCAGACGATCCAACTTAATTATCACTATTGAAATTGAACAAGTGTGATTCGTAACCAAAAAGAGTTTGAGTGTTTCTTTTATAAACTAAATACTAGAAGTAACAACGATAAGAAATTTGGATTGTAAACAAAATATGGAGAGATCCAGGGTTGAGGCATTTACTGCACATTTATGCATAACTATGGTTTCTAGTCGGTGTTGGTGTTTGTCGTGATTGTTGATCTACGGGGTTGATATTACAACTTAGGAATGGTCATCATCTAAGTCATCTATCCAAGGTAATCTCACAACTACATCATTGAGAGGGGATGTGAGTCTTTAATTTGGATGCATTAAACTATCTTCCGATTTCATTAACCAAGTGGAGCGTTTAGGTAAATCGCTATCCTAATCGCAAATCTGTAATGACCCTTCAAGTTATTTCCACGTATACATTTTCCTTGAACCGTTAGAGCTTGTTTGTAGCGGCCCCAAGTCACTTAAGGCTCGTCAGGACCGGTATTTCGGCGCCGGGTCCATTTGTTTGTTCGTAAGGTTCTTTGATAAATTTTTTGAACTTTGGGTCAAATGTCTCGGAGCTTTTCTCTCAATATATAAAGAGTTAGAAGTCCCCCGAAATACCAAATCGAATTTCTACGAGTCTAGTTTCCAACGCACAAAACCTCACGTCCAACTGATCTCGGAGTAAAAGGTTATGACTATTTTACCGCGGATTGTCTGGCAGAAAATGGGTTGCGAACCGGGTCGCGAACCGGGTCGGGTTAAACTCGATTTAAGCCTCAACTTCATGTTTTAAAATGACATTTCAGTTCCGAAACAGTGAGAAAATATAAGGAAAGATTCCGAGAGAGTTCTTGAGTATCGAAATAGTGCGGTGGTGAGTTGCGAACTTAATTTAAGAATTTTATTAACATCGCGTGTATTTGAAAATATTTTTATTTAAAAGTTGAATTTGGTAAAAATTATATTATTATTGCCTTTTTAAAATATTTTAAAGGTATATGAAAAATATTTTGTTACGATATAATTGTATATGTATTTATTTTATATGGTTTTTATACATTGTAATATTTTAACGGAGATAGTAAATTTAGTTATATTGAAATTTATTATTATAATATAGTAAGTTTTATTCGAAATAATTTTCTATTAATTATGGTATTTTTAAAAAGCTATATTTATTTTACCACGAATTTATGCAATACCCGAATATATAAATAACGGGATAAGAATTTCTTCTTTTGTCCTTTGTAATTGCCACCTCCACTCCACGTGTAGGTGGAGGGAGTGGCCAGCCAAGGGATGGCTAAAGGTGGCAGCATATCACATTATCCCTCATACATTATCCTTCATAAGTGGCTTTAATGGGATTAATGATCACCCTTTTCTTTTTATTTTGTTGTTACTGTCATATGGGTGGTCATTAAAGTCATACTCATTACTTTCAATTGCCAAAGGCAATTCTGAAACCTCTTCATATATATATGCTTGCAAATACGTATTCACGTTAGTAAGGAATACTTTTCCTAGTCAAGTTATTCAAGTCCGAGTTCGAGTGTGATTTCATTTCGGAGCTTTTCGGAGAGGTTCAAGCTTGTCATCGGACGACAGGTAGGTTACGGTTTATTTTCCCTAGACTCCACATATATAGAATAAAATTGTATTAATGGGCATCCTTGGGTTGGTTTATTAGGTTGGTACCACAAACCTCGACCGCTTTATTCTTGTCCGCCTACTTTTGTTCCTCCGTTGCTTGTAGTATTTGTCGATATATTTTATTTACCCTTGTTGTCCTGAGAGGCCTTGTTGACTTTGGAACATAGAAGGTGTGATTTTGGAAGTGTCCGCGAGTCCCGGGCATAGAATTATCCTTCTAGGCTGGTTATGCTTGCTGAGTAGTTGTGGGCCTGTGCAGGGTCGATAGGTTGATTGTAAGCTACTGGGCAGCTATTGTGTTTGATCATACCATTTTCATGCATATAAAATGGTTTTATACATGTTTTACTACGGTTCGGGCTTCGGGCCTACGGACACTATTTTCTAAACCTTGCATGGCCCGGAAGGCCCGTTTGATGGAAATAATTTGGAAATGGATTGATTTAAACTTGTGAATATTCTTGGGTAAAAGAAAGTAAAATTATGATTTAAATCATCAATTTTACGATTAACGCTAGAATCGGCAGGGCCGGAGTGCTAGTTGAGTTTTCTTGTTACTTGAGATGATTTTTAGCCTCGGTCGGACCGAGCACCTGAGATGACTTTCTACTGTTTAGACCCGGTTATGCCCGGGCACCCTTGGAGGAGTTTTTGAGATATTTTCCTACTACTTTAGTCCTGGACAGGGTCTGGGCATGCATATTCGAGACTGGGTCTCTATCTTGAACTCGGACTTGCTTCCGGACGACATGTTCTGATACTGAGTTTTAGTATGGGGTCTGGGACCTCCATGGACCTTGCCATCCGGGCCAGGGGCTACGGGCTGCGTGTGCTAGAGGAGGGGTATACGGTGGAGTAGAGGTATACGGGCAGTGTCCTTCTATGGAACTACCTGCTGGGCCGGATCGGCGCCGGAGGAGGTACATACAGAGATACCATTTCACTTGATATCTTCATGCATCATATCATTCATTGTTTCAGGATCCACCCTTGTTTGTTGTTTGTTGATTGTACACTCCGGTATTATGGGATGCCGGAGGGTTTGTTTTCACTTGTTTGTGTTCCTCGGTTGTATGGGCGGCCGGGGGACTGTAGGTAGACTTTTGCTTTTTACTTACAAAATTGTTCTCTATTATGGATAAGTATGAGATTGGTATGATTAGTTGAGTTTGATTCATGTCTCTGAGCATGCCTATCATTACTCTTTCTCTCATCTTCTTACACTTGAGGTTACCGGTATACAGTCAATTTCGTAAACTTATTTTGTATACACTGTTGTTGCAAGGACCCCAGGTGCGTTGTTTCTTACTTTCAACTGTGCCTATGGTTTGTATATTCTGCTTACTAGCCTCACATGTGGTTCTGTTGATTTCCCTCTGGGCTAGTTCCTGTGTACCTTTCGTTGATTTCTATGACTGCTTGCTTCTACTCTGTCTGTTACTACGCTTTTATCTTATATGTGCCCAGTCGGCCTATGATACCTACTGGGTACCTTATGCTTCGCATTTGGTGCTCACCCCTACCCCCTGCATCTTTGGGTGCAGATCCTAGCGGGGGCCATTGCCGTTAGATCGCTATGATTCGTTCTTGGAGATCTGTTGGGGACTACTTCAGACTGAGGGTGAGCTCTTGGAGATCGGATCTTAGCTTTAGTTTATCTTTTGCTTCATGTACTCTACTACCATTCAGAGACATCTGTATATATTGTTTTGGATCGTTTGCACTCCATGTATGTAGTTTTGACTCTATACTATAATACCAGGTCTTGGGGTTTGATTTAGTTTCCGCATATGTATATATATATATCCCTGTTATCTATTCTCTTTGTCTTGTTCCCTTATTTGTTAGATAGTAGCCCATTACGAACTGTCCTGGGCTACGGGGATTGGTTCACCTACCGGGGGTTGTAGGTGCCATCATGACCAAGAAATCGGGTCTTGACAAAATCATCCTTTACAATTGATATTAATAGTTAAATACATGATCCACACTCCCTACATTCTTCATTCCGTCCCTCCACTCCTATGGTCTATTCATTTTGAGACTTAGATTTATCCTAAAGTTCATGACGCTTTAGAATAGTATAACAAGAACGCAAGAATAATCACATGACATGATAAACGTATAAACCAACTATAAAACCATAATTAAGAAATCATGTTGTGGCCTCAACCCTAGAAATAGGGTGTTTATCCACTAATATTCATACAAAAAATCTCCATAGATGAGTTCATCAATCAAAAGTACAAGAAATAAGAGTAAAAGAAGAAAGAACCATAATTTTGAGCTCCTTGGTGTCTCCCATCTCTCCAATTCGTGTCTTCTTCAAAAGATGTGTGTAAATGTTGTTAAGTACTCCTTATATAGTTTTTTAGGTCGTCCATAGGCTGCCCCAAAAGAAACATATGCATTTAAAACTTTGCCCCCAACTTAAACCAAGTTAAAAACCCAATTTCTGACGTTTAGGGGGGTTGCATCGCGTGGATCATTGCGTTCCCAAACTAGTAGCCCCTCGTGATTGGGTATTCTAGGCAGGACCATTCCCAAGATTTTGTATGTGCGACTCATGGCCTCCTTCCATGCCTTGGTGGGTGCGGCACCTAGCCCCCTCCAAAGAGCGAGGGTTCATTCGATTTTTGCTCTCTTCTCCTTATGCACCTGTTTCTTGATTACCCTCTTCGTGTAGCTTATTTGTAGGATTCATTTAGCTTTTATAGATCCTATAATTATTTCTTACAAAAATTCATAACACACATTAGTCCATACAACACAATAGAGCTCATCAAAGTACACTAGAATATGCATTGCTCAAGCTAGCAACACTAGTTTTCTCGTCTAAACTCTATTTGATCATTTTGACTCTTGTGTGGTTCAAAATTCACCCTAAAAACTTTAAACATTTACTTTAGCACATACATATACACATTATATGCCTCAATAGCACATCAAGTTATCCTCAAAACAAAGCTAAATATGCATAGATAATGACATTTAGGTGTATATATATGCCTAAGATCACTTATTAGACACCTTGACCCTTTTTGGACCATCTTTTCTTGTACCCATTCTTCCTAATAGCTAGAAAGTAATGTAGGCTAAAAGCCTAAGTTTGGGGGGGGACTAAAATGTAACATAGGCAAAAGCCTAAGTTTGAGGGTGTATGCACACAATGTGGAGAAGAAAAAAAGTTGTACTTCAATGCAAGGTAGCACCTTGTGCTCGAAATAAAAATTGCTTCAACAACACTCCATGAAGAGAATGAGTGGAATAGAAAGAAGAAATTAGTGCTACCAAATGAATGAAACAAAAAGGTGTTGGATGAATAAGTTGGAAGGGAATCTTGGGTTGTGAGAGAGAGAAATAAGGTGAAATTAATGTCGAAAATGTAAGTGGTGATTTGAATGATCACAAGGATGCGTTAGGAAGGTTTAGTCACTTGATCCAAATGTAATCCTTACCTTAAACCTAGACATCATTGTGGCCCTCAAGTCATTGGTGATTCTGAGCTTGGTAACTCTACATTAATGGAAAATTACATGAAGGGAAATCCTATGGTTCAATGTGTGTGCACTCGAACTTCTTTGAGAAAGTAAGAGTCTTTTTTGTTCTCTTATAATCCCTTTTTATTATGATTTGCATTATTGTGAGTGTGATTTTCTCTTGTGGTGAGTGGCATCACACACTTGAAACAAAAGATAAAGTCTCTATTTCAATTAAGAGGAATGAATGAGACATGTTGTGTGGCAAATATCGAGGCAAATCATTAAGGTTCATGCCAATGACTTGAGAAGCTTGATAATATTATTTTGAATAACAAAGACCCTACTTTTGAATGAGAAATAAAATCCTTTCCGGTAATATTTGAAATAAACACTTGCCTTGAGAGTATGGTGATACCAATTAAGATTAGCATTGTAGTTGAGTATTTTTGCTTTGAGTCTTTTTTTATTATTTTCTTAGGTTTTAGAGTGCAGTTAATCTTGTGTACAACACTTGTGTTTTGAGAACCTATTTCATTTCTTACCATCTGAGTATATTGTATGACGATAAGAAATTGTTCATGTTTGGGGGGGTTTGATTGTAACACCCCAGAAATTCTAATCCAAGATTCGAACCGTACTTCATGCGTTGTTAGACCCGAATTAGATAGATTTTCTTTATATCTAAGTACTGAGATCAATTCCTATGTTTTGAAGGAGTATTAGATGTGTATTGAAGTCATAAAGGACCGCTAGCTCAAAGTTAAGTTGAAAGCCCTTCTACCGATTTAGTTTTCATGTAAGTTCTTACTAGGGTCAACTTCAAATGATCATAACTCCTAGAATATAAAGAGTTAGGTGTCCTAGTACCCACAAAATTAAAGGTATTTGAATTATATTTCCAATACCACCAACCTCTTGTCAATTCAAGTTTGGAGTAAAAGGTTATGGGCATTTTAGTGAAGCACTGTCAGCTATCAAAATTCTAACGGGCTGGCCGACACGCGTGGCTCCCATGAAGGCCCGTGGTGGCAGCCCATGGGAACCAACCAGTGAGCCCTTTTTTCCCCCTGTAAGGGCCATGGTTGGATACGATGGCCCATGGGAATCCACATCCGGCAACGTTTCTACCTTTTTTGCAACATTTAAGTTTGGGGTAGTTTGGTCCTTTCCTTACCTCAGCTCTTTCCCCTCATCTTTTAAACACCCAAAAGAGTTTATTCCTCATAATAGCATCACCCTATCTCTAAAGAATTCCCTCAAGACCCTAAGGCAAGACACCTAGGGTTTCTAGCAAGCAAGATCATAGAAGCTCAAGTAAGGAAGTCTCTCAAGAGTTTCCTTTCAGATTTCTTCTCCAAGTCTCCACCCGCAACCTTAAGGATTCTTCTCCAAGTTTCAAGTCTCAAGATCCAAGTTCAAGTCGCCTAAGTCTTTTCAATCCAAGTGGGTTATCTTTATTCAAGGTATGTGGGTAATCAACAATGGGTTCCTTTCACCCTTGTGCCCAAAACCCCTAATTCAAATTTTGATTTCATGATCTTCAAATTAGGGTTCTTATCCAATTGTTATGGGTTTTGCCATATATATGACCTTATCATGATTTGATTATGAAATTACTATTAAATTGCATGATTTCACATGGGTTTTACATGTTGACTCTTATTTCATGAATTGAAGCTTAACCATAGAAATTTCCACATGCCTGAAGTTGATTTAAGCAAATTAGATTTTGATAGCATGTTCCTCATGGATTTTCAAGTATGTGCATTCCTAGTTCCCATGATTCTATAAAAGTATATTTTTTATGAAAATTGAACTAGATCCATGCATATTTTATAAGTCACGAAGTATGCAAATCTTTCCATGTTATGAAGTATGATGCAAGACAAGACACCCGATGTTCCATCAATGCTCATAAATCGATTTCAAAACCCTAATTCATGAGTAGTATGACGATCCAGGGTATGATTATGTTATGAACAAGTTTGGCATTTGATATGTCACATGTATGTTGATGTGCTGCCATTCTACGGCACTTTTGACTCCTTTAACTAAGAATAATCGTGAATTTTCAAGCAACCATTGTCGTTTTTGATGTTTTTATGGTGTATTTGCAGGAAATGTAGACAAGGATAAAAAGGAAGTAAAACTACCCAAGCTAAGTAACAAAGGTTGAGTTTGACGGAGGACCTGACGGCTCGTCACACTTGTGACAGACCGTCAGCCAAGCCACCAAACCTGGCAGCAACTAAAGGAGCCACTGGATAGCGGCGACGGCTGGCACGACGGCCCGTCACACCTTTGACGGACCGTCAGACGAACCGTCAAGTGGGAGCTCAAGGGGAACCTATACTGGATAGCAGCGACGGTTGGCGTGACGATCCGTCGCATGGGTGACGGTCCGTCAGCCAAACCGTCAAGTTGAAACTAAATATGAGCAAGCACTGGATAGTGGCGACGGCTTGGAGTGACGGCCCATCGCATGCTTGACGGTCCATCAGGCGACCCGTCAACCCGACACGGGATCCCGAAAATCCTATTTTTGGACTTTATTTCCCGGACTACTATAAATACCCTGTGTTAGGTTTATTTTAATTATTCATTTTTACAAAATAGTTTTAGGATATTTTTTGAGCGACTTTTGAGAGGAAGAAACACAACAAACACGTTTGTCTTCTTCTTCAATCTTGTTCTTCCATTGTTCTTGGGATCTTGGATTCTCGTTCTTGGATAAATTGAAGCTTGTGTTCATTATATTGTAAGATTCTTTTCGCTTTATTATGAATATAAATCTCTTCTCTTTTCCTAATAGCATGAGTAACTAACTTTCCACAACTAGGGTTGTGGGAGCCATGGCAAAAGTAGCAATATAGATTCCGGGTAGCGTAGGGTTCTATCTTTATGTTGTCACGTGGTTAATCATTTAATTACTAACGTTTTCTGGTGGTTGCAAACATTAGAACATGCCTAGGTTTAATTTGCTTGAGTAAAGGGATTAAAACCGGGAAATTTGATTAACTACAAGGATTCGAGACTACCAATTCTCGTCTCATGATTAATGCTGTAACTAGATTAATCTACTTGATGTTTAGGATTGAAATAAGGAAGTTCACCTTTTCAAGTTCGAGAGAATTGAAAAGGAAAGTTGTCTAATTGGTTGAGAAACGTTTAGACGATACCATAAGTTCAATCACATCGTGATATGCATATAGAGCGAACCCGGTTAAACCTTGAGTCGAAATTATTACGACGCTATGGTGAACACTTCCCTAGTTCACTCTCATATTGATTATTAATCGCACATTATTATTTGCTTTGGTTAAATATTGTTCACACAACACCCCCCAATTTACCGGAAACTATCGACTACTAGTCATTTAATTCACTATTGATTTAATTTCCATCTTATTCCCTGTGGGATCGACCCCAACCTTAGTTGGGTTCTATATTTGACAGCGACCGCTTACGCTTCATAATTGGAGTTGTAATTTGGGCGTATCAAATTTTTGGCGTCGTTGCCGGGGAATACGGCTGTTTATTAAGTCTTGTGTGTTTATTTGACTCTTAGTCATATTTCCTGATTTTACTTTTATTTGTTGTTTTTGTTTATTACAGGGTACTGAGTTGTGCATGCCAAGTACCCGACGCTCGGGTGAACCAATACTACCCTACGACCCCAAGCTCGCAAGAACACTAAGGCAAACCATGGCTGCACAACAAACGGAGGCAGAAAGGCTCGCTGCGGAACAGCGGGCTCAACATGATCAGCATCACTTGAATGCCGAAGATATAGAGGATTATACTGCATTAGACGGAGTTGGTGCTACGGGTGCCATTATTCTTCCTCCACTAGCGCCCGGGGCTAAGTTCAACATAACTAGCACAATGCTCCAGCTGTTGAACTTAAAGGGATTATTCCGAGGTACGGCCGGTGATGATCCAAACCGACACCTGATGAACTTTGTGGGTATCTGCAAGTCATTCGAATTGCCTGGTGTGAGTCAGACAGCGATCAGGCTCAGGTTGTTTCCGTTGTCTCTGTCTGATGAGGCAGCGCTATGGTGGACAGAGCTGACCCCCGACTCTATCGCAACTTGGGGAGAGTTGAAAGGAGCTTTCCTAGAAAGGTTCTTTCCTCCCTCTAGGATGATACAGTTGAGGGATGAGATTAGCAATTTTAGGCAGCAACCTCACGAAGCATTGCACGAGACCTGGCTGCGATGCAAGAAGAAGCTGACACAATGCCCCAACCATCAGTTGAACGACGAGTTTTTGATGCAGACATTCTACAGGGCACTGAATTCGGCTACCAAGCCGACACTAGATAACGCAGCAGGTGGAGCGTTTATGGGTCTCACTTTCATCGATGCCACAGCTATTCTGGACTGGCTCACTAAAACCAACAGGGCCTGGCATACACGGGACACCGAGACGGCTGCTAGCACTCATACAGTCGGTATGTCTGCAGAACAGCGCAGGAGAGAGGAAGAGCGGGACCAAGATATGGCCCATCTGAAGACGCAAATGGACCTATTGACAAAACATTTGCTGTCAGCAGATGTGGAGAAAGTAAAAGTTGTGAGTTCCCAAAGTAGAGCAGCAGAGTTCGAGTCTGATGAGGAGGCGAATTATTTGGGAGGTTTCCAGGCCAATGGCCAAGGAAACCAAGGTCGGAACTATCAGAGGGACAACTACCATGAAAAAGCTGGCTACAGAGACCGTGATCAGGGGAACTGGAGAAATAACACTGATAGAGGTGGGTTGTACGTACCACCTGGTAACCGAGAAAGAACTAGCAATGAGACAGGGACGTCCAAGTTAGAAAATATGATGGCAAAAATGTTATTGAAGGTGGAATCTACTGACTCCGGAGTCAAGGAAATGAAATCTGAATTATCATCATTGAGTCAATTGGTGAATGCTCATTCCACCTCAATCAAGCAGTTAAAGCAATAAATGAGTCAAGTCTCGGCGTCTCTAAACCAAAGGAAAGCTGGAACATTGCCGAGTGACACCATTCAAAATCCGAGAAATGACGGAAATTGTATGGCAATCACCACCAGAAGCGGTAACACATTATTGGAAACACATCCGGTAATTCAGACCCAGAAAGACGCTGTAGCTGAGGAAGATGAGTTAGTAGATGCTGAAATTATGGTCGATGAGGGTGTGAATATGTCTGCTGAAAAACCCGGCGCGGAAGAAGATGCTACTCAAGTGCTCACAGATAAAAGCAAGGAGGTTGAAAAACTTCCAACTATGATGCCTCGGCCACCACCTCCTTTCCCACAACGGCTGAAGAAGAAAGTGGAAGATAGAAAGTTCCTGAACTTCATAACCATGCTCAAACAGTTATCAGTAAACATCCCTCTGGTGGATGCGCTTGAACAAATGCCCGATTATGCCAGGTTCATAAAGGACTTGATCAAAAAGAAGAGGTCGGTAAGTTTTGAACCGGAAGACAACCTCCACCATTGTAGCGCCATTTCATCAAGGTCGCTGGTCCAAAAGAAAGAAGACCCGGGTGCGTTCACTATTCCTTGCACCATAGGGGAGTTTAACTTTGCCAAGGCTCTTTGTGACTTAGGGGCTAGCATAAACTTGATGTCGTTAGCCATCTACCGGCAGTTGGACTTAGGAGCCCCCAAACCGACGACTATGAGGTTATTGATGGCTGACAGATCGGTGAAACGCCCGGTTGGTATTTTGTATGATGTACTTGTGAAGGTGGGGAAGTTCATATTTCCGGCAGACTTCGTGATTTTGGACTGCGAAGTGGACTTCGAAGTCCCTATTATTTTGGGACGACCTTTCTTGGCAACCGGAAGAGTATTGGTCGATATGGAGAGCAACGAGTTGACTTTCAGGTTGAACGATGAGGTAGTGAAGTTTAATGTGTGCAGATCAATGAAGCAACCGAGGGACATGAATGTCGTCTCGGTTATTGATATTGTTGCAGAATCTGATGTGATCGTTTCTGTTGAAGAGAGACTTGTTGTAGAGACATTGGCAGCAGTTATGATGAATTTCGATGATGATGGTGTCAAAGATTTTAAGGAAGTTGTGAATGCGGTGGTTGGAATGGGGTCATATGGTTACGCCCCAAAGAAATTGGATCTCGATTTAAAGAACAGACCAACACCTCCTGCAAAGCCTTCTATTGAGGAAGCGCCGGTATTAGAGTTGAAAGAGTTGCCAGGCCATTTGAAGTATGCATTTCTAGGTGACAAAAATACCTTACCGGTAATCATCGCGACAGACCTTGTGCAATATCAAGTTGAAGCGTTATTATCCACTCTGAGGAGACACAAGAGAGCAATCGGCTGGACCATTGCAGATATTATTGGCATCCCACCAGGTATTTGTACTCATAAGATACAGCTAGAAGAAAATTGCACTCCCACCACCGAGCACCAGCGGAGACTGAATCCGCCAATGCAAGAGGTGGTGAAGAAAGAGATCATCAAATGGCCCGATGCTGGAGTGGTTTACCCAATCTCTGATAGCAAATGGGTAAGCCCAGTGCAATGTGTTCCTAAGAAGGGAGGAATGATTGTGGTAGCAAATGACAAAAATGAGCTGATTCCATTAAGACCTGTCACGGGCTGGCGAGTCTGTATGGATTACCGGAAGCTAAACTCTTGTACTCTCCGTGATCATTTCCCCATGCCCTTTATGGATCAGATGCTGGATAGATTAGCTGGAAGAGGTTGGTATTGCTTTTTAGATGGATATTTGGGGTACAACCAAATATCTATAGCCCCGAAAGATCAGGAGAAGACCACGTTCACCTGTCCCTATGGTACATTTGCTTTTAGACGCATGCCTTTTGGTCTTTGCAATGCTCCTGCAACCTTCCAAAGATGCATGATGTCTATCTTTTCTGATATGGTGGAGAACACATTGGAGGTCTTCATGGATGACTTTTCGGTAGTGGGTGATACATTTGATGATTGCTTGGCTAATCTGGGTCAGGCATTGCAAAGGTGTGAAGAGTCAAACCTCGTGCTGAATTGGGAGAAATGCCATTTCATGGTGAAAAAAGGCATTGTACTAGGGCACAAGATATCTATGAGAGGTCTAGAGGTGGATAGAGCCAAGATTGAAGTCATCAAGAAACTACCTCCACCCATTTCAGTAAAGGGTGTGAGGAGTTTTCTTGGTCATGCCGGTTTCTACCGAAGATTCATCAAAGATTTCTCTAAGGTTGCTACCCCATTGTGCAAGTTGCTTGAAAAAGAGGCGAAGTTTGTATTTGATTCTGAGTGCTTGAGGGCGTTTGAATGCCTGAAAGAAAAGCTAGTGGATGCTCCTATCATAATTGCCCCGGATTGGTCCAAACCATTCGAAATAATGTGCGATGCAAGTGGTGTTGCACTCGGAGCTGTGCTGGGACAAAAGCGAGACAAACTTTTTCATCCCATTTATTATGCTAGTAAAGCATTAAATGGGGCGCAAAAGAACTACACAGTGACAGAACAGGAGCTGCTGGCAGTTGTATACGCTTTTGAGAAATTCAGAGCGTACTTACTTGGCACAAAAGTGGTGGTGCACACTGATCATGCAGCCTTGAGGTATCTGATGACCAAAAAGGATGCAAAACCTCGACTAATCCGTTGGGTGCTATTGTTGCAGGAATTTGGCTTTGAAGTCAAGGATCGAAAAGGGTGTGAGAACCAGGTAGCGGATCATCTGTCCAGGCTTGAGGGGAAAGAGAGCGGAATAGATGAATCGGAGATTGATGATGCATTCCTGGATGAGCAGGTGATGGCTGCGTCACGTGATATGGTGCTTTGGTACGCTGACTTCGCAAATTATGCGGTGAGTGACATGATCCCGGAAGGTTTGAACTTCCACCAGAAAAAGAAGTTTCTCCATGATGCAAGTAAGTTTTTCTGGGATGAGCCGTATTTATTCCGATTGTGTGCTGACAACATAATGAGGAGATGTGTACCGGAAGCGGAAATGACAAGCATCTTGCAAGCTTTCCATTCGTCCCCAGTTGGAGGACATCATGCGGGTAATCGAACCGCCCGAAAGATCTTACAGTGTGGTTATTATTGGCCGACAATCCAGAAAGATTCATATGAATTTGCCAAGTTCTGTGATCAATGCCAACGAAGAGGAGCAATCTCTCGCTGACAAGAGCTACCCATGTCCACTATTTTCGAGGTTGAATTGTTCGACGTATGGGGAATAGATTTCATGGGCCCTTTTGAAAGTTCTTACGGGAACCGCTACATCTTGGTAGCGGTGGATTATGTGTCAAAGTGGGTAGAGGCGGTTGCTTTAGCCGATAACGAAGGAAGAAGTGTGGTGGCGTTCTTGAAAAGAAACATCTTTGCCCCGTTTGGCACCCCTCGCACAATCATCAGTGATGGAGGTTTACATTTTTGTAATAAGGTGTTCCGGGCTGCTCTAGCAAAATATGGAGTGAAGCAACACAAGGTAGCCACACCTTATCACCCCCAAACCAGTGGGCAAGTCGAGGTGTCGAACCGGGAGATTAAAGAGATCTTGGCTAAGTCTGTGAATATGAACCAGCGAGATTGGGCGAGGAAGCTGGATGACGCACTCTGGGCGTATCGAACAGCGTTTAAAACGCCAATAGGTATGTCTCCTTACCAATTTGTTTTTGGTAAAGCGTGTCACTTGCCCGTGGAACTTGAGCACAAGGCCCTTTGGGCGCTCAAAATGTTAAATCTCAGTTGGAAAGAGGCATCAGAACTAAGGTTGGAACAATTGAATGAGATGGACGAGTTCCGATTGCGAGCATATGAGAGGTCCGATCTCTACAAGGAACGAATGAAGCTGTACCATGACAAGAAGATTGAGAAAAGGGAGTTCAAAGTAGGGGACTTGGTATTGTTGTTCAACTCCAAGTTCAAATTATTTCCCGGAAAACTCAAATCCAAATGGTCCGGACCATTCAAAGTACATCAAGTCTTCCCATCCGGTGCGGTCGAACTAGAAAATAAAGATGGTGAGTTGTTCAAAGCAAATGGGCAGAGGATGAAGCAATATCTGGGCCTCCCGGAGGAGGTACATGTTCTGTCTTTGGTGTATCTTGATGAAGTCTGAGTAATCAAGACACCCGCGTCATGCCGCGACATTAAATCAGGCGCTGTATGGGAGGCAACCCATAAATTGTTGTTGCATTACAGTCGTAGAAAAATTTGATTTGTTAGAATTGGTTAATGTGTGCGTTGAGTGTGCAGGTACAAAGAATGGACGTAACAGCGTGTTCTGTCTAAGAGTGACGGTGACTTTTGACGGACCGTCAAAGACTTGACGGACCGTCACACGGACCGTCACATAACTGACAAAATATTCATGCCCACTGTTTTAGAGTGACGATGGTTTCGATGGACCGTCAAAGTCTTGACGGACCATCATATTTGGCCGTCACCCATAATCCTCACAAGGGCTCACTGCCTAATTGTGACGCCCCAAGTGACGGACCGTCACACCTTTGACGGACCGTCACTCCAAGCAACGCATCAGGTACGTTTTGTTTTTAATTTCGGGTGACCCGACCCAAAACCAAACCAACCCGCCCGGTTACATATTGATTCCATCTTCTTCTCCCACTCATCTTCTACGTCCAAAAAGCTCCAAAACCACCATTAAAAAAAAACAAAATCCGTTTCTTTCCCCAAGAAATTCCCACATCCCTATTCTCCTTTCTCCACCATCGTCCAAAACGCACCAAACCAAAGAAATCCCGCTAGTTGTCCGTTGGGTCATATAAATCAAAAGGGAAAAGTGATTTCTTCTACCTAACAAAATCAAGGTATGATTCTAAACTCTTCTTCGTTGAGATTATTTGAGTGGCATGAAGAAATACGAAGGAAATTGTTGGGCTGGTATATTTGTGAAATTGTGATAATGTAATTATTGTGGGTATGAGTGGTATTATTGCTTGAAATCGAAAGTGTGTCATGGGTGAAGTCTTGAGTAACCCATGAGATCAAATACAATGATTGGTGGTGACTTTGGGAAACCAAATCCCATAAAATATGAGAAAACCCGTAACCGCGTACAAGGTGTTCGAGGAAATGCCTCAACGAGAGTGAAATACTCTGTCTCAACTTGACGGTTGGCATGACGGCCCATCACACACGTGACGAACCGTCAGCTAAACCGTCAGGAAGAAACACTTCACTGTCTTAGAGTGACGGTCGGTGCGACGGTCCATCACACTTGTGACGGCCGTCAACCAAACCGTCACTCCGAGACAGTAGGTATTAGTGAGTATTTTTCTGTTCTCACATGTTTGAACTCGTTCACGTGCAGGTACATGGCCCCAAAACAACAACCGCGTCGCGGTCAAGCACTAAAGAAGAAAGAAATGATCGCTACAACTCGGACCCTAATTGATGAACCGAGTAGCGACAAAGAAATAGTTGTAGCCCCGACTTACCAAACCAGGCTAGTTAAACGAAGAACCACCCAAGTCTCCCAGTCTGAAGAGGAGAGTGGTTCATCTAGCAGTGAGTCGGGGAGCGGTAGTGGATCGGATGAAAGTGGTAGCTCCAGCCCCAATCCGGAGGATGTAGGTGGTCCCGAAACCACCAAAATTGCAGGGAGTGCACCCACGGACAGAGAATCAATCCGGTGGGCATTTAAGGAGGCTCAGAAGCACTATCTTGACGGTCTTACCAAAACGATGTCGAGAAGCCACAAAAGACCGATAGCTGAAGAAGTGCAAATCATGACCACAGATCTGCCGGAATACCCAGTTCTTCAGACACAGTACCAGAGGTATCAGCTCGAGTGGATGAGCTCGCCCCCGGGATTCTATTATCCAGAACTAATCCGGGAATTCTATGCCAACTATTTGGCACTATTGAAAAGCAAATGTGAGCCAGGAAAAGGGGTCAAATCAGCACCAAGGCAGGACAGGGTGCCAGTTCGGGGTAAACAAGTGGACATCTCACGGGAAATGATCAACAGAGTCCTCTTTGGCCCGGAATACATCCCTCCACCTGACATGCCAGAGTTCCATGACAAGATTTCCAACGCCTACTCGTAGAGACCGTGGTTGGCCCAAACATTGACTGATGGCTCACCTTCTTGGCTAACTCAGAGGGGACGGATATCGAAGCAATCACTAAGCTTCGTAGCCAAGTTTTGGTGGGTGGTTGTGCGGCTCAGGTTATTTCCAACAGGAGGAGACAATAATTTGGATGAGGGAAGAGCCATCCTTGTAGCAAGCTTGATAGCCGGGTACGTCATCAACTTTGGAATGATAATTGCAGACGAGATGCGGACCAGGGCCATCAAAACTACTTCTTCTTTGCCGTTCCCGTGTCTAGTGACTGAGTTATGCAGGCGTGCAGAAGTGCCGATATGGGATGATATTGATAAGCAAGTGGCAGCGTCATCAAAGCAAAATATCGACAAATCCAGGGAT